>QNGE01000170.1:292098-389317 GCA_008508345.1 Paragonimus westermani | reverse complement strand
CGAAAACTCGCACCTCCGGCCTGACAATCCACCACATTATGTGGATTGTACCAGTTTGTTCGTCATAATTAGCTGACCATGCCAATCTGAATTTACACTGATGAAAAGTTTGTTAATCGATGACGTACAGTTACCTTTTGAAGTTTAATGCTTACCATGGAAATTCGAGTGGGGGTAGTCTTACGTGATTATAGGTCTTTTCGTGAACTCGGCGGTTCCCTTTTTGTTTCACATGACATAGCCACTTCTAAAAACTTTGGCCATATGGAACGCACCCTTGCAGACTATGCTCTCTGCTCAAAATTAAGAGCCACGTTATCAACTTGATTGAAACAGCAGTGATGAATGGTTCTGAACGCAACTGACGAGGAATGCACATACGAATCCAACGACCTGTGTGTTAAACACATATGTGTTCATCAACAACATTTCAAACATTGCTGAAACACCGGGTTTACTTTATCAGTTCCATTAGAACAGAAAGAGGACATGTTGGAACGTTCTGTTGTCAGTCGAAACTGTTATGCATGCAGATTAGCTAAAATAGACGAACAAAGGCATACAAGAAATAAACACGCATGCAGTCAAACCAAGCATTATGTCAGTAACACAATGGGAGCCGATGGGTTGTTTAAGCTATATTCGTTAACACAATACAGGCTTATGAGTTTGAATCAGTATAGCTTTGCTGGGAAGCAGTAACTTCGAGTATTAATTGATATTTTGAATGTGCTGTTTGGATAAAGTTGATAGTCTGTCGTCATAATATGTCTAGAAATCTGTCGTGAGGAATTTCGTGGTGCGGGCTCACCACGTCACCAGTCACTATAAACTTATCAGAACGTCCTCTGTTACTAGGTGAGATAGATATCGACTTATTCTGTCCACATAGGCTTCTCTACAACTGCAAGTAAACAACGTGTTTCAAGTTTACGACTGATTAAAGTAAATGAAACACTACCGTGTTTCAAAACGTTTCTTCTACCAGCCGTAATGAAACATTGCCCATCAAGCCTTACGTTAAGACCAAACGAACTGTTACTTACCTTGTCAATCGTCATTTGAAGTAAGCTGTCCACCTTTTCGTGGCGGAAGTAACCTGAACAATCATAAATCACCGTCTCCGTGTTCAACACTCCGTTTGTGATCAACGAACTCTCACAGGCGCTCGAAAGCAGATACCAAAATGACGTCCACTTTAACAGTGTCATCAAGCACAAACTCTGAAAAGCATTGTGAAAATTATACAACTTCCTTTGTACTTTTTTCAGCCGAACACAACCGGCTACTAATCTGCTAAACTTAACTTGACAAAAACTTCCGGCGGTATACACGACAGCCGTCCAGGAAAACCGATAAGAAGATAATGTATTACGGGATGTTCATGAGACTAGTAAACTCTCTCGAGTTCGTTGGGCAAGTTATCACGGTGTTTCCAAATAACAAATAGAAAATCTACTTCATTGCCCATGTGACACGAATAGAATTTAGACAAAATCACATCAAGCGAACTGTCAAGTAAGAATAGCCGACAAAACACAGCACTTTTGGTACATTTTTACGTTGATTTTGTTAAAGAGACGAATATCTGCAATAGAGTCACGTCATAAATACATGGGGATAAGTCGGAGCAATACCATTTTTACCCCCAACAGAAATGTGTTACAACCATGTTGTGATCACAGTGTACCAGACCTCAATACGATTGGCAGTAACATCTCGGTAATTACTACTGTTGGTTAACCGCTGTTAAGTTATGACGACTGTAAATATGGTCGGAGCGTTTGACGGTGTCTCCTTCATTCATTCGCAACTAGCACGGGCCAGACCAGAAGAGGTAAGGATTAGAGCCGCCACTTCCCGTAACAGTATGATGGGTTAAATTAGGGAAGAGGAATTTAGCAGAGAGGATAAAAATGGATAAAACAAGGTTAAGCCGAAGAACAGAAAGCACTGTGAATTCAGGCGTCCTAGACTGTTGCATGCTACCATCCTGGATGACGTGTCTAACTAGCGTTTTGAGTGGTCATGGGGAAGCTAGACATTTTATTTCCATCCTTAATCAGTTGTTCCTGGTTCACAGAAGATTTCATCAAGCGACGGTGGCATTTACACTACTAAATTCAACTAGTTACAATCCCCTGTAATGTTGTCGTCTACAGAATTTGTGGGTCACTACTCTTCAATCACAGAGACCTGAACGACTCGTGATGGCCTACCTATTAGAGACTGACTTCAATTCCCCATGTCGAGTTATCATTTTGGTACCCGTAACTTCACACAAATCATCCTCATCAAAAACTGTTCAGCGTGGTGAGTGGTTGAGAAACACCTTCAACATATATCTAAACCGTCAAAATCAAGGAGTCTGTGTGAATCGGATAAATAAACTCAATAGATTATCCACTGAAAGGTATCTGCTCTCAGACCAACGCAAACGGCATCCCGAGATGGGCACGATCAGGCACAGACAATGATGTTCGGATGTCGAAGGGTATTTCAGATTATCCGGTTATGACGCGAGGTAATTCTCAGGGTCGTCTTACACCGTTACCGATGTAATTAATCAAATAATACGTCCGCAACTTCGAAACTTTTCACGCATGACAATTCCATCGCGCAAAACGGATCTATTTAGACTTCAAAACCATTCTACGGTTTGGGGTGCTGTTTTCCGCTGCTAGTGTTCTTCATATCTGACCAGCTGGAATAACTTGGCTCAGGAGTCGTTTCCAAAGAATCAACTGAATTCGAACAACACAAGATTTTATCAGCGCAAACAATTCTATTAATACCACTGTTGACTGTTTTTGGATGTGATACGGACAAACGTTAATTCAGTGGAGATAACTGAAGCCAACCACTTTTAGGCTGGATAACACAGACCAGGTTTTTTTCTCAGGTTGAAGCGCACCGCACTTGTGTAATTTTTAAACGTAGACATTGATGGAGATTGCTACCGACTAATAACACGAACGTTGCCCTTGTTTAGCCGATTTACCTGCACAGCATATGCGATAAGCCATGGGAGGGACAAAGGAAACTGTAAAAGAAAGCAGCTTTCTTACATATGACCCCCCAATACCTCGTTATCTGACAAATGCGCACCATGGAGGTTTTTGTTTAGGTCTGTTCAGAGGGGTTAGAAATGAGATACCGTTGTTTTACTTCTTAATTATGGCTGGCAATACGTACTACAGTAGCTTCATAGTCAAGCTTAACTGTCTTCACCTGGTATCACTGTGTATCACCTGTGTATCGCTGTCAACTTTGCTCAAAAATGGCAGCAGAATTGTCAACAATTTACTGATGTCGTGGGAAGAAATCGGAATCGATAAATGTCCGTCAACTTTTGGAATGTAAACACCAAACATCCATCTCGTAAACAGTGTTGAATGCATAACAAACGTCACATACTTCGAAACAGCTTCTGTACACATATAAACGAGATAATGGTATCAAAGAGTAGCAAAACGCTAAATAAACTAGAACCAATCATCGGTCAACTATTTCTCTGGCCTACGCAACATCAGACTGCAGTCTCCCAACTACGTTAAGCACATTGTTATTCAGTACGTATCGGGCTACTGAGTGCTTCATCACCTTCCCACAAGCCACTCATATGTCTGAATCGATTTGTAAGTTGCTGTGTAGTGCATTTTACCTAACATGTCGTTGAACTTTAAGCTTTTCCTGTGCGTCGTTAAACGACTGAAGAAGCTTAGTATGGTAATTTTTGTATACCAACTAAATACACAACGATATAAAGTGTCGCTCCCTCTTAGTCGAAGGAGCGATGAGAATTTCTTCATCTGTGTTATGTGTATTCCCTCGAGTGATGTGAGCAACAGTTTCAGCAACGCAGGGAGAACCATTTGTCCCACGAATAGGTTACTTATGAGCTTCCTGTAAACGTTTCTGATTTTTCTGTTGTAGTAGCTACAATATACAACTTTGCCATTTTCACCGCCAGTAACAGTAGCACAAAGAATAATATTCCCAGGTGGAATTCACTCATCCCTGATTTTAATTTTCATAAATTAACGAAATGTTGATGGAATTATCAGGTGCTGTAAAAATCATCATCTCAACTTCTGGAGGCATTCGACCATTTTAAACAAATAGGTAAACAGCTTATGTGCTCTAATGAGCAAAGAAAATTCACTCCACGGAGCTTCGTATGTAAGTGGGCTAAAAGGATTTTCCATGCATCTGAACTGTGCTTGAGTAATGTTTAGTTTAGGACCATTAAAATTCCTGACCAAAAATCAACTACCTTACTAAAATTTTCAATTCAAAATACCCCTGGGCTACCTGTCGGTTGAGTTTTCATGACCAGAGTATGATCACTTCCATGGAACATTCCTTTGATTGATGTAGGTTACATCAGATAATCCTCCCAATCTGACTTGGAGTTTTTGTGTCATTTTTAAGTTGAAGTTTGAAATATGCAATTCACCACCATCCTTTGTGTTTGTTCTTCATGCTTGTATGCATACTTGCATACACCTCTTGTTCACACATCCTTTCCGTTTGTGTAAAGAACACACGATTATGATTCAATTTGTTACCACACCATCCTACTCATTTTCAATCCAATCGCTGTCTGAGATATTAATTGCAGTATGAAATATTTTAGTTTCGTAATCACTTACTTTTCAAATTCCACTTGCATCGTCTATTTTACGTGTGTGAAATTAATTCTCAGACATCATCTGTGTTCAAGCTCCTGATTAAAACACCTCATTGCACCTGGTGAGTTTAACCTCCAGTTACTGAACATGAGTTTTATTTTAGTCCTATATAGATACATTCGCGTACATTCCTCGCACTTACGATTCCCCAAAATTGTCCTGCTTACACAATTCTGAGCTGATTGGGTCAATACAATTTAACCCATTCCTGCATGGAAGTGGTCAGCTAAGGAAAGGCACTATGGTGTTACAGAAAAAATACATTAACAGGATGGAGTGGATAAGGTCTGGTTTTATATTTAAAAAGTTGAAAAAGACGGCTTCCATGTGACAGGAATTTAGGTACGCAAGACAAGCTACCTTCAGACTTGCATATGTTAAGTGAATTTTGCCAGCCACCGGCAAGTGTCTCTTATTAAACAACTGAGTATATAATACAACCGTTCACGATTTTCGCTCATATGGCCACAAAACTTGCCCGTGAGAAGTATGGAGAAAAACTAGTTTTTGATAGTTAATCTTTTAACCATCGGTTGCGTGTAAGGTAATCATGGCTTTACCAGATGCAAAATAGCTTTGAAACTGATAGACTGCGTTACTCCTTAAATGTAACAGTCTCGGTTTACGGGTTATGCTCGTACAACTACATCTTTCACGTGCCAACCTATCAAGTGTACACAACTATGTTTGTGTTAGGCAAATTCAGAAGCGATGACCAAGTGATCAGTATATGATTTGGATTTAGCACACAGAATTCCACCTTCAAAGTTTCTCCTAGTATTTTGTTTCTGACAAGCAGATTGTTAGAATATGGGGCTGAGAAGTTAAAACACATTAAAAGTAGGGTTGTTATAAGCGTTTTGATGGAATGAATTGAGAAATATATCTAAGTATAACTATCAAATTTGTTCTTGTAGCATGTTTTTGTATCCGTCGTCCAATTTGTCTTTCTTTGCCCATGAACATTTCTATTATGTTCTGTCTGACTCGGCTGTGACACAAAATACTTAGGAGAAACGCACAGATACCTAAGCGTTCGTTGCAAACAAACACTTGAAAATCTCTAGCGTTCGTACAGAGGCTGGGGGAACATATTAAAAACCCTTCATTTTCCATCCTGACAAAAACTCAGCTTACTATCGATGTCACTTTCTTAGGCATTTAACCACACCCAGGGGTACCAGAAGTGGGACTATCGTTGTGTTTGTCAACAGCTCACAAAACAGCACAACGAGCGAAAGTATGCACAAGAGTAGCAAAAAAGAGATAAACAAACGACAAAGAAAAAATGGGAGACAGAACCGTCTTTTTCGATGTGGCTTCACCATGAAGATTGACAATTATAAGTCCAAAATCGTTTCCATCTTTCAGTATGGATGGTTGTAGTCTTACCGAACGGGAAGATTTTACCCGTCAAACTTGCCCGGTCGGGTTTTTGAGGTCTTTGTAACCGGTGACCACCTCAACGGTCGGTCACCTTGAACGGCGTGCAGTGAGTCAAGTGCTTCGATGATGCATGATAAAACCAGAAAACTCAGCATCTTGGTTAATTTCATTATATTTCGCAGAATTGCACATTCTCAAAATATGCACTGACGAACTGCCCGAGTTTCCCGTTAATTCATTCCATCCGATGTGGGCTTGCCGGCAGAAACAACGGTGGTCGAGCACTGACAGTCTATACGCGTCTTCTGTGAAAATGAGCTAAGTCTGTGATCCGTAGCAATACTGAGAACAGGCAGGCATTGTGGATGGTTGTCAACAAAATTGAAATCTAACAAGATGACACTACCTAGGTAGGTGAAACGAAAAGTGGTCCAAGCTGGATGCCATTGTTAGCAAAAATAGAATCAGAGTGGGCCCAATTTCATAAAATACCTTTACAACATCAGGTTGGATAGTGTATATCGTGCAGACTATCTCTACCATTCAATCGGTTTGGCATATTCCGTATGCTGTCCACAAATTAACAAGGTGAAGAGGTGGTGTCCATTTACCGAATACCAGCCGGCCTGTTACATAACAGAAAGTTTACAACTAGATCCTAGGAAACTTCAGGTACAGTGTCATGAATATCACCCATCGCAGCTTCCATAAGGAGGTCGGACAGTCTTTCTTAACGCCCCCTGAAGTGAAGAACTGAAAAGTAACCGCCTACAAACGCCTAATTTACATATTTTTCCCAGAAGTCATCGTATTATGAAGCCGGTGAGCACACTTAATATCATAAGGCAGGGTTAGGCATTCTCTGATAAAGTGTCGTTTACAGTACTTTGATATTTTTAGCTAACTTGATCTTACGGTCCTTATGTGGACTGCTTTTTTGTTCGTAGTTCCGTTCGCGGTGATCTTTTTGTAGTAGGACATAGTCCTATTGACCTTCGAGCACATGAGCGATCGTGAAGTTTCCTGTGAGCTCATGCAAACCATATGGAACTTCACATCCGTATTGCACGTATCACAACGAAAGTACTATGAAAATAAATAAATTGCCATCGCTTAGTTTTGTGCAAAATATGTGGCATTCATTGGTGATCTTCCTTTCTTTTATGGCCTAGTTCCACCTATCATTATTCACAAACGAAAATGGTTGAGCATTCACATGTGATAATTCGGTCCTGTCCAGTTTGTGTCAATGACACAACGGTCAACGCGGTTGCCTCATGAAACCGTGGCCAGAGTTCTGGTCCGGTCGGTGGCAAGGAAATACACTAGTGAGGGGGTGCAGCATATATGAAACTGGATTCTAGTGCGTGTTTTATGGAAAGAGTTGGACTGCGAAGCGCATGGGAAGGCAACAGCTGCGATCGATTGTGCATGATGTTCATTGTGTGTAAAAACCCGAAATCCTCTACTACTCATCAGTAGTGTAAATAAAGCTGAAAAAGTTCATTATTGCTGTGGTTTACGTTTGCACGCAAGTCCTAGTCGAGGGGTCATTGACTGCAGTGGAAAGGACGGTTAGTGTGTCTGTTCTGGAGGCGATCAGGTGATCAGACCATTACTAACCAGCGAACTTGGCTGAGTGTTCACATATGATGATACAGTCGCGCCTAATGTGAGGTCAATGGCGAAGTGGTGAACACGGTTGTCTCATGAAAGCCTGGTCGGAGTTACAATCCCGTCCGTGGCAAGGATGTACACCGCTGGTGAGAGCGAAACCCGAGTTTATTGTCATTTCTCTATCCTGAATCTTTGTTTCTACCCTACATGGGTAGATAGGTTCTGCTAAATACATGTATCAGACTGCACATGACGTAATCTCTCCTCTCACACATACTACTGAAAGCACCTTCATGACAAAACTGCTTGTAGTTTCTGTATACCACACCTGTATGTGTTCGCTTATTTAATTTTTTTACAATTAATGTTTCAGTTGAAAGATTTCATCTGCTTATAGACTATGACTAATTCATCCCTGGTGGTACGGAGCACATTCCCTTATCAGACGGATGCATTATTAACCACAAAAGCCAAGTAAAGTTGTACTTGAAACACTAATGAGGTGTAATGGGAAATTCATCAGTCGCAGCAGAAAAAAGTACCCTCAACTTCATGTTTCCAGACGAGTCTGGTATGTGGTGTGCAGGTAGAAGTCGGATGATGCACATAGTGGTTCGCTCTGCGTTAAGTTCGTTAATCGTGTGCGTGGTTTAGACAGGCCAAAAATGAATCAATACTTCGCAGGTTACACTCTTTGCAGCGAGCCCCAGGTGACCTCTTTGGACCACAGAATGTACACACAACAAATAATTGAGCATTGGAGTGGAACACGTCAGTACAGCTCTGACCAGCGAACAAATGTCGTGAAATGCATCGCGTAATATGAACAATGCAAAAGGCTCCTTCGATTGTTGTAGAACAGTCACTTCAAGATGGTAGAGTTATGAGTGACCGTCTCAGAATCACACCGGTGAAATTCTCATGTGGGCATCTTTTGGACCGAAAAGAGGCTGTTTGAAACGTGGCTTACAGTCCCCAGTTAACATCAGTACCATCTTACTTATTGTTCCCCTTCTATCAATAGTTTCACCTGCAGCATAACATTTTATCCACCGAGCTGTCCTAACATTTGACTAGAATTTGGCAAGAATTGAAACGGAGACTACTAATGAGCACAAAATACTGTATACAAAATGATGTGATCAAAAATCACACATTTGCATACTATCTTTGATACAGCACTCATGAGTTGAATGCAGATATTCTCACTTACCGAAGTGGCTTAATTTCGTGAACAAAGGCTCTACCTGACCCTTATAGATCTGAAGATATTTAATACCATGTGTCTTTACGGTAACTACAGCCTACGCAATTTCTAACGTCTACAAATAACAGCCTATTTCTGCAGCCAACAGCCAGTCGTCCACAGCCAGATGTACCATGATCGTTATGCGTCTGCTCAAAAAACAATTTGTGGAGAAATATGGTCGTCCGAGAAAACACGTATTCAACAACTGTTCCATCGATTGCAGTTAGGCAACAAGAAGCTGTCAGTTCTTTCTCGAAACATTGGGCATGCAGTCGGTAGATCCCAGTTGCCAGAGTCTCCCTTGCAAAAATTGCAGAGTTCCTGGTTATGCACAGGGAATGTTCTCCATGTTACCCTTAAGCCACTTGGGTGATCTAATAGCCCTGACTGAAGTTTCTGGGAAGCATTTGGGCAGGCATTTACCCATAAAAACTCGTGAATATGTTGTTAGCAACGAAGAATGCCGAAATAAAAGTCCTTCACAAGAAATTTAACAAAAGCTCTGGCCACAGTCTACTGAAAGTAAACAACGAATTGGTTTAGTTGGGTCGTAAGTTGATGGACCTCCTTGTCAGCAACCAGCAACCCAAAGTGCCATCCAGGACTTCCCCAACGTATACTTTCCAGAATAGAGTACAACGACATTTGGTGCCACGAAGCGTACGGCAAAGAAAGCTAAACGATAACGATTACCACGCAGCACTTTGAAACTAGAAAGCCGGAGTTTTTCAGCTTCCACATTTCCTAGTCGGTACAGGAGCAGAAGTTATTGTCAGTCTACATTCAGTAGTAGAGGCATAATTGGAGCCCGACACCTCATTCCTGACCACAAAAGGTACGCTCATTAGGATCTTTGACCGTCGACTGCTGAGTCCAAATGTTGGTTTGAAGTGGTTTCCGCTAGCTGGTCCTTTTAACTGATATTCCTTCTCAATTATGGATAACGATTTTCCTCGGAATTTTGATTTGCTAGCTGAAGTAGGTTGATCACATCCAACTGACACCTAGACGAAACTCGAAGCTCGCATAAACCACCACAGTTGGCCCAGATAATTCTAGTACTTTCCAACCCTGATGTTGGTGAACCTCATAAAAAGCCATTCTCCGAATTCTATCTGCTAGCGAACTACCGATCGCGACAACCGATGTCGTACACAACACCGTTACATGAGAGCCGCCACTTTGAAAACACCCAGATAGCTTAGCTCCGGATGACAAGAAAATTGCCCAATCCAAGTTTAAGCGTATGCTTCAGCTCAGCATCATTGATTAGTCCAACAATCCATGGGCGTTGTCATTAAAAATGGTGCCTAAAAAGATGGACAACGATTGACACCCAAGTGGCCGCTACCGAACAGTAAATAGCGCAACCACTCTCGATAGGTATCCAATTTATCACAATTAAAACTTGAAGGTAGACCTATTCGGCAAGGAACTTTTTACTGAAATTCACCTGGTACGCGTCTATACCCAGATTGCAGGATACCGTGAATAACCCCTCAGGGACAACAGTTATAACTCCATTGATATTTTTAAACTTTTTGAACTTGCTGTCTAGTCTTAACAATGCTACTCAAACTTTCAAATGTGTTCGCTAAGCATGGTGTGTTTACTTGCGCTTGGATGATTTCTTGGTTGCTGTCTGATCACAGGCGAACATTTTGTGCATTTTCGCTCGCTGTTTGTTCATTTTTTGCACCATGAGATTATAGTACAGTTAACCAATTGTAATTTTTGAAACGCCCACGTAACCTTCGTAGACCATAGTATATCTACTAGCAAAACTTGACATCTCCCTGAATGAAAGCAGGCAATAGTAGAACAGTTGGATCCCACATCGTTCAAACAACCTTGATTTTTTATCCTTAATTGTGCCGAGCCACTGCAACCGCCCACCACCCCGTTTAGAGGTAAGGTACACTCAGCCACATTTAAAGTTTTCATACAACATGCCTCCAATTAGTCAAGAACACCTACGGCCAATACACCATCACTGTCACCTCACTATTCGTCCGCCTCTTCAGCCGTCAATATGAAAGCATTGGACGGGACTGTAGGGATTGTATTTCAGCAGCAGCTTGATGACGACTTGTGCATAGTAGTGTTTCTCCTTAAGCATGTGAAACCAGAAGAATTGGGATACTGGGCTTTCAAAAAAGAATTGATGGTTATAAAACTCGGTAACCGCCACCTTCAGCAGATCCTTAACAGTAGAAGTGTTACAGTCTTTGCAGACTGTAGGCTGTTAACTTACAGTCTACAATCTACATCCAACAGCTACTTCAGCAGAAAAACCCGACACTTAGGTTACATCCTTTACTTCACGGCCAACATCCGTCAGACTTGAGATATTCCAAACTCAGACACCCATCCTCTTTCAGATATCAACACCACAACGACCACAACAAACAGCCGAGTTGATCTCGCAATGAGTGCAGCGGAATAGGTCAATAGTTCGAAGATGGGATCGCTCAGCCGATGAAGTTACCTTAAACCGGAATGCGCTGAGTGCATTCCTCCAAAGGATGACAATTAGTGATATTTCGCAAACTATCCTCCGCTCGTTCATTCCGTTGGTTTGTCGCCATCAAATTTTTAAAACCCTCCACTACATGCCTCACTCAAGCGTGTGTTAAAAAGTCTAGGTAGTCAGTAATCATTCTATGTGGCGAAGTATCACCCGCCACCTCCGCACTTGGTTCAAATATTATATGCATTGTCAACGGCCTAGAGTCTGTTGTAAAACAAGTGGCAATTTGGATGTTTTTTCAGTCCCTGGCAAGCGTTTGCAACTTATGCACGTTGAAGTGGTCTGACTTTTGTCGCGTTCCAAATGGTGTATATGTATTTTAATATGTGTAGATAGATTTTTGCGTTTTGTCAGAAGCTACACTGATCTCAAATTGCTTGTCAGAAACCGTTGAACGAGTAGTGTGGAAAAACCGGATCGCCCAGTTTGGCTGCTCTGCATCAAGAATTACTGACAGTGGGTTACATTCCATCTTAGCCTTCGTATAACTTCTCATTGCGCTAGGATACGGTTAAATTCAAACCACAGCTCACTAAATGACAGTTAACAGATGAGTTGTGCGTTTTCAATCGAAACTGATGAGCTCTGTGTCCGGCAGCAGCAACTCATTGTTGTATGAACTACAAATAATGTAGTCAGGTATCCGAAACATGTCAGATGCAGACTTACATACTGTCCACGCTAAGTTGGTTTATTTGTGCTCGATACACTCAATCAGAAAGACAGTTTCTCCATGCGCAACAGGATCTATCAACTATGCAGGAAACGGTTAACGATTGACGCAACACGTAGGATGACTCAGAGAGATCACCCTCAAGATGACAGACTGTACAAACGTACATCAGTCTACGTCCGTCAACTTGTTTCCACATTTGGATTTGCACGTCTGATCCGCGACGACTCTCTTTGTCTTACACAAGTCCGTTCCGCATGATATGATTTCTTTAGTGAATTGCACGGTTAATTCGAACTCATATCTATCGATGGAGTGACGCCATGAGAGAGATTGCTATTGATGTTAGTCTTAAGTTACCACCTACTTTTGCACTCAGGAGCAATACTGTCCCCCCGTTTGAGATACTGTACAGTTACACGTAGAACTCCGTGATCAGGATTTACCACTATCTAACGATCTGTCTATCTAACGATCTAACAATCAACTTTCGGCTTGCTCCTGATTGATAAGTCTCTTCTCTCTTAAGTGAAGGAATTTTTCCCAAAGCAGCATTCCCCTTATTTGCTTTTCATGAGTAGTTTTAACGTTCTAAAAGTGTCTTGGGCACGATATCCTCAAAAAACTACGGGAGATAAACATGATCGAGCACAGAATGGTCTGGACGCAATATGTGACGTATACAACGAGGTACCGTCGGGGGCATATTGCTTTTTTGCTAAATCTCATAAGCACATGCAAAAACCACCACGTTGGTTATGTTGGCACTGAGGCTCCCTTAGGCTACAATGATCATGTGATCTTGTTCTATTACTTGCGAAGAAAGAACTGGTGTGCGAGTTAAACCTGGCCGACGTTGATATCACAAAAATCGTCTCATGTGGCCCTACGTGGATGTCAATTCAGTTGCTTCTGACTAACAACATAAAACGTGTTATGTGAAGCTAAATTAACGTGCGTTCCACGAAAGTTGGTGATGATCGCTTTGCGTTGTTCTCTCCAGAGAGGGTTGTGTCGACTTCTTGACGGTCGTGCTAGACTTCTCACGCAAAGACAGTCCGACAACCCCGAAGACTTTGAAGCATTTCGAGAGATGCACAAACTATGCACATCAGAAACTTGCCCATAGCTTCTCCAGGAGCAACCAAAAGTGCTTAAACTAGAGTTGTCAAGCTGAAATGATTTCTTCAAATGAACGTGACATTACCGTAAGAACCCATAATTTGCTCTGTCTTTGCGTAAAGTCAAAATTGAGATTACCCCCCTTTGAAACGAATGTATTTGCTGGATTATCTGGAGATTAGTACATTGCCGCTCATAGCTCTAACTCATCACCTCCCTAATGCCTATTTTCACGGCTATTTATCCGGTCTCTTCCATACGTAAACTTCTCAGCAGACGACTTTCACCATTTGCTTTCTAAATCTAACCCTGTTGGTTCGAAAAACCCCGTCTATATTCATCTATGAATATCGAAACAAGTGTCTTTTCAACCTGCTAAGGCATCTGATGACATTTTATATCAAATATTTCTACTGGTACCCCTCCCAAGTATTGGAAATAGGCCGCAGTCATCTCTGTTCATAAGTTGGATGATCCGCACTCTCTTGCCATGTAGCAGCTAGTCAGTCTAACGAGTCTTTCTTACAAAATTCAACAGTGTCTTCTTAAACCAGCCTTGTAAAAACACTTTTAAGACAAAACTTTCATCGCTGTATCGTAGCACCGGATTTCTGCCCAATATTTTCTGAGTAAAGACATTTCTGCCTCTTCCGGAAAGTTTGACGGACGTAAAAATCATTATCTTGTATCAGACATCGTTTTCTTTGGCTTTGTTAAGACGCCCCGCTTGATACCATAAGCCCTACTTCTAAAAAAATGGCGACATGCGACATCAGAGATGATATTCACCGCTGGACAGTCTGACTTCTTAAGGATGAAAAATTTTTTGTTGAAGCCAGCTGTGATCTCCTCTTTCTCGCATCTATCTAACAGGGTGTGCTTCAAGGACTCACCCTTGGTCCTCGACAATTTGTGATTAGCAGTTAGTAACAACTAGTAATTAACCAAAAAGAACATCATTCACCCTCTAGGTAGAAAAGTAGAAATTCTGGAACTCCTACAGTTTCGACATTTTCGAAGCTGACATAGTGCATCAGTGGTTAATGCAGTAGCGTCCTCTTACCAGCGACGACTAGTGTGCATACTCCTCTATTGGCGGAAATTCTGATAATGTCTTCTTACCACATTATTCATGAACAAAAATGCGTGTCGCCAAGGTGAATCTTAAAAAAAGGGATGTACGATTATTTCCCAGTTTGTCCTTCCCACTCCACCAGGAAAAAGCATCCAGAGAAGAGTCCACCGTATAGAGCGTGAAGAAAACAGACATTGCGGCAAATTAAAAGGAAGGCTTTCCAAGCTCTGTACAGGGTTTATGTCCCGCTAGTGCCTGGGTACTTTGAATCTGGTGTTTATTTCGGCCTCAAGAAAGACATAAATACACTCCATCATGTGTTGCATGTTGCCACAAAAATAGTAGTAGGCCTTTAAAAGGTTTATTACAAATCTCCGCTGGATCTCCTTGATCTCTACCACTCCAGAATATCTAACACTTCCATAATAACCCATTGTCATTCGTTTCCTTTTTTTATAGGGGCAGACTGAGCAACTCTTTATCCCTGCGGGTCTAAATGGACAGAAAGGACATCATACAAGTTTCTTTAAAAGATTACAAACAAATGTCAGACAGTTTTCTTCTGCTGCAGCGTGGCGGCGTTTTACTAAATATTGTTATTGCTTGTTTTGGAATGCAATTTAAATCAGATTTAGACGGTTATCTGCTCAGAAGAAGCGGTGGACTGACGATACGGTCTTGGCTTCGTTTGCATCCACTGATCCTACGTTGGTACAATATCTAGAGAACATGGAGTTGCATCAACTTTTAAATGATTACATCTCACAAGGGCTTATGCACGTAGTGACTACCAATAGTACAGCACCTCTAAGGATCCGGCTGTTACTGTGTTTACCCGCCTGTTTGATCAACAAGCAAGATTCTGTGCATGTGTGTCATAGAAGCTGTGATGCAAACCCACTGCTACCTTTTTCACTCTCACAACTGAATGCGTACAGTGAATGCCCAAGACTTTCCTGACGACTTATGTTTTATTCCATTACTCAAGGTCGTTCAAACTGTGCTTTGCCTAGCGTAGCATGATTCTGACTACCGCCGAGTAGACTAGAGTCCACTTCATGCTCGTTTTTTTTCTTTTTTGGTTGCCGCCGTTAACTCTAGACCAGTTTAAAGCTAACTACCATTGACGGAAATATGAGGTTTGTTACCAAACCCTACTGCGTTTTTATAATTCTATGCCTGGTGGGGCTACGTTCCGACTGCTCTTCGGGAAGGGCGTTTTAGTTTGTTAGTAGACAAATGTCAACAGCGTACACACCTGTCTACTAAATATCCGCATGATACTAGGAGATAGCCCCAGATATTCGAGAAAGTTTGTTTATTACCGCTGAACTCAAGTATCCTTCACTGAACCACCACAAAGAAGTTTTACGGTATCCATCTTCGAACGTTTTTAAAAAACAACTCTTTCCAAACTCTCAATCCTAGGGTTGTGAATCATTCAGACGACATTTCTTTGAAAACTCTCATTCTTCTCTCCAGGTATCGTTTGAAAACGTTGTTAGATTCCCAATTAATTCACACCGCATTAGATCAGTGACCCTATCCTGTTCTTGTACCCCCTGTGTTTGTGGTGCAATCACCTAGTTGAAGCTTTGACGTCCCACAAAATCCTACGTTCTGTGACGTAAGAGTTGCTTTACTAGCACCACCGTGCCGACTCATATATCTTGATTGTAGTTTGGTTGTACGCTATTGTTGTTTTAATGCATGAAAAGTTACGCCGTACAAATAAGGACCACATTATAATTTCATTGGCTAACGTGTTGCGTTATTAGTACCGCGTAGAAACTAGCCCTGGGTTTGGGCTAAGTACATTCCCAATTATTTTTGCTAGTTTCATATCACCACTTAACATTACCGTGTAAATTTAAATTTAATACTAGCCGTTTATTTCAGAAATAATGTATGACATGAGTATCGCAACTCTACTCGTGACGGTATAGTGAATCTACACCATCTTCATTACAGTAGACCACATTCATTAAGATAACAGAATTTCAGCTATTGCCACTTAACCAGCTGGAGGTCGACCTGAGTTTTCATTAAAACTCTTTCTTCTCGGCGGCAATCGTGCGGTTGCGTTTGGAGTTTACTCTTTTTCAACTTGCTAACGCCCTTACCTATTGTTTTAGGGTCAGCTTGTGAACGGTGAGTAAATCAACAAACAAAGTTCGTCCACAGACCAGCCGATTTCCCATTACGGCTTTCGATTCGCGTTAACATAACAGTGAGGGACTTTGTGTGTGCGAAACGTACAGCACAATGTCTTCCGGCATAAATCGGTACCCCGCGAATTTTGGCAGCAATCAGTGAGCTGTTAAAAATGTTTCATTATGGAAAAAATCAAAAATCCATCCATTTTGCTTTCAAAACTGCGGCACGATTTTTGCCAAATTCAGTTACGTTTGAATATGGAGGCAAGAGGAATGACACTAGTAGATGCTAGCATTCCGTATTGTCTCTTCACTACCGAATAACAATAACCAGAAACATATGTATGACACTAGTGGGATGAGGGCTAAAGAAATAAAATGGCAGATGGGCTGGTGAATGACAGAACAGAAGTATTAAGTTCATGGGAGTTTAAGATTTTCATATAATTATTTTCGTAAACACAATGCTGACTTCAGACGACTAACCGTGGCCGCCCCGGCGAAACGCAGGAAAGGCGGATTAGCGTGGATTAGCGTAAAACTTCAATCTCTGTTTCACTGCGCCAGACAATTGGATTTATATGCGATTTGTTCGAAATTGAAGGCCTTGATGTAAAATTTCCTACAGATACGCTTAAACTGTCTCTATTGCTGTGTACGGATAACAGCAGTTTGAGTTTTCAGAATAACACTTATCGATAAATAGACGGAGTCGCCATGGGGAATACGTTAGGGCTAATGCTAGCGGGGTTTTTCATGCTGATGGTAGAAAGGCGAATTGCTCCAAACATTTCGACATTGTTGTTCTACAAACGTTGTATGTATGACATCTTCATGTTTGCGCAATCTTTGCAAATGATTGACGAGGTGATAAGTCGGTTCAACGCATTTCATGTCAATCTTACAATCACTTATGAGCTGGAAAAGAACGGATGCTTACTGTGTTTAGACATCCTCGTCGGTCGCAAGGATTATGGTTCGGTAAGAAGATGTGTGTATCGAAAACCAACCTAGACTTGTCAGCACACTCACTTCACTCGCTTCACACTAATGAAGAACAAGCGAGCGTTGATAAAAATATTGTTTGTGCGTGCTAGGTGCATTTGGTTATCATAATGTTCAGGTAATGAACTTCGACGGCTTACAACCACTTTGCAGGATATTGGGTATCCGCTAAGATTTATCAGTAGGCACAGTCAACAGCGTATAGCAGGAGACAAGATTCCCACGGTTGAGAAGAAGGAAGTCTACATTGAACTACCATTAAAGATGGAAGTTCTGCACTCCGAACCACAAAACGTCTTGTCGCATCCATTAAGCGAGCATACAACGCGGCTGAAATCGTAGTCGTTAACCGAATTCGGAAGTTACCGTTACCTTCAGTAATGGGAGAGCAACCCATTGGCGCCAACTCGCATTGCATTTATCAATTTTTGTGTAACTGCAGCGAAAGTTACATCGGCACAACCGGTAGGTGCTTGAACTTTAGGTTGAAGGAACATCTGCCGAAATGGGTTCAGGATGTGACTGCACAATCTGCTTCCTTCGTCCCAGGATCAGGCAAACTTCCGGCCTACTTTATTGCCAGGCACGTGTTGGCCATTGGTCGCCGAACTAATCCCAAATCATCATTCAGGATTATAACGCCCCACGCTAACCCGCATTTCCTGCGTTTCGCCGGGGCGGCCACGATTAGTCGTCTGAAGTCAGCATTGTGTGTACAAAAATAATTATATGAAAATCTTAAACTCCCATGAACTTAATACTTCTGTTCTGTCATTCACCAGCCCATCTGCCGTTTTATTTCTTTAGCCCTCATCCCACTAGTGTCATACATATGTTTCTGGTTATTGTTATTCGGTAGTGAAGAGACAATACGGAATGCTAGCATCTACTAGTGTCATTCCTCTTGCCTCCATATTCAAATATATGAATCGAACCAATTGTTTCAGTTGCGTTTGTTTAGAAGCAATAGTGATTTCGGACATTTGCTAATTGCTGCGCCGTTGCGACCTCCAAGTTAGTTTTACGGCAGGAAGGTTATCATTGTTAATACTCACGAGTACAGATGGAAATAATTTGTTTAGTACACACCAGCGTGGAACATATATGTATATAAAGTAATTTTAGAGTATTGCTTTGCATTTGCCCTATCTCAAGTATTTACGGGGATATTAAATTTTAAACACACTTAAAAAGTTCGTATTATTATGGAACAATGTTCGGATCTTGTACAAGTCTAGGACGGTATATCAAGGCTTCAAAATATGCACAAACAAATGACTAGTATTACTGTAATGCTTAGAGGCTATACTGTAAGACTGTTGTGCTTCAATTTCGCTCTCTCTCAGATGTGTAAGAAGAGACGCCACTTTATACCCACCCTTGAAATTTTTTCTTTTTTCTAATTCTTCTTACTATTGCTTTGTTTATTCCGATTTTCTGTGGACCCTGTGCAAAAAAGCGGGGCTAAGGGTGAATGTGATTCGACTGGTGGGCTAATCTGGTGAAGAATATGTGTACATGCCTGGTGGATAATAATGCGAATACCGAATGTAATTTCTCTTGCTTTCGCGGGTATCCTTTAAAAGTTTCTTTAGTGAGATGGGAGGCTTACACAGCCTTTGAAATAAATAAAATATTGGTTTTAACTGAATCATCAATTTTTAAAGAGTTAGAAAGGCGTTACCCGCCGATTTTTTTGCATTGCCCGCCGTTGCCCCTGAGGGGCTGTTGCGAAGCCCCAGCCTCACTGCCCGCCGTCCACTCGCCGTTTGCTTGCTCTCTCCGACGCGGGACTGAGGTGGGTTCCGCATATTTTTTCGTTGGCGAAAGCAACGTACGTACGTTGCTTTTATCTACAGCGATGCACCACTCTGTTTTCAGTTGTTATCTTTCGAATCAACCGACCTTTGCTGAGCGCTAAGATAGAAAAACTGTTGGGTTCCGGATCGACTGCAGAGTTGGTGAGTCCTCAGTCCTGAAATCTTTAAAAACCGTAGCTATGTTTTAAAATGGGCTCGTTGTTATGAAATAACCGCTGACTGGATAATATATGTTGGTACGTTTAACAGTATGTAGCTTTACGCTCCACAAAAGCAAATAAGCGATATGTAATTGGAAGGTCAGCAAGAGTGTCTCCTACAGAAACATGGTTTGCTGCCCCTACCGCGCGTGTCCCCTTCTCCTGGCATGGTTTCCTCTCTGCCCCATCTTGTCAATCCTGTGTACCCTGTGAGCCAGCCAGGTGTCTCCCCGATTTGCTGGCCTTCATTGGTTTTCACTTGCATTAAATGTGCAGTACACGTCGGGAGGACGCCTTCGCCTGAAGTGAAAGCATGAGCGAGACTGTTGTCGATTTGTCGGTTCTATTCCAGGATCATTTTGAGAATTTCTGGTCTCCACGGCAGTTCCCAAATTTGGATGCAGTCGAAGCTGAGTTTGGGAACTTTGAAGTTAGATCGGGGTCTTCCTACCGCATCTGATCCACCGAACCCGCTTTTGGTGATGATAAGAGACGGGTGTACGCATGCGTACGTAGGTCACATGTATTGCGCTCATCCGCCGGTGTTCGAGAGAGGGCCAGTAGTCAAACGGGATGCTCAGCGTATTTCAACGTGAACAGGAACACGGATGGCGAATTTCGGGTAACGAAATTCGTTATGTTGCGCAATTATCCGTGCCACGTGATTGCTGCGATATACGAGGCCTCAAGGCGTCGCCTAACCGATGAAGAAATCAGAGAAATTCGACCGTGGCTGCGCAATGACACTGTGTCGTTCAACATCACTCAATACATCTGGGAGCACTTGGACAAGAAGACAACAACGAAAGACGTATGCAACCTGCGAGCACGTTTCTTCGCTAAGAGAAACACCGTTGGTTATCTAGGTCGTTCGCACGCCCAACTGAACACAACTGGTAAGTGTTATTATAACTTAGATGATGATAATCGATCGACACACTTAATGTCCATGAGTTAGGAGCAGATCGAATTTTGCCGGCGCTACCCCGAAGTTATCGATATGGACGCCACTTACAGGAGTTGTAAAGAACGATATAATTTGTTCGTTTTAGTCGTTGTAGATGCACGCGGTGTGGGCTTACCGGTGTGCTCCGGTTGGCTTGCAAATGAAACTACGGTAGCCATCGCCATGTTTCTCCGACAATTCTTTCTCTTCATGAGACCGATGGGGACAAGGAAGATGATCATGGACGACAGCGCGGCCATTCAAGGGGTACTTACGCAGGAAATGCCGCACGTCAATCAACTACTGTGCCGGGTGCACATATTGCGGAACGTGAAGAAGTGGTTCCTGGTTGCAATGCTGACGCGTAACCGTTGGAGGTACGCTGCAGCATTAGCTATTATGCAGGCAACTGACCCGGCGTTCTACAATTAGTATCGGATGACCAGGCTGATAAGGAGATTTGATAAATAAGCCAACAGCCGCAACCCCAAAATCCTTACATTCGGCCGGTGAGACAACAACTTCCTGAGGGCGACTCATTATTCTATTAAACGACACAACTTGAACGCCCAGATAAGAATCTGGCAGGCCATAGAGCGCACCACGTCCGTTTTCGACCATATAATCAACGACCGCCAGGCGCAGCTCGTGTCTACCTGCCGCTCATACCCGCACATTAATAATCGAGCTGATTACGCGGGGTTGAGTTGTCGTTTGGTCCCTAAGGCGGTGTAGTCGACGGGAGTTACCTGACCTTCAACGCCTCTCACGCGGGGATTCGCGTGACGGACGGCAATCCGACGTACAACGTTAGTCCTACAACGTGGGCTTGTGATTGCCCCTCTGCAATGGACTTATTTCTAATAATAACTGAGATAGTGGACGTTCAGTTGAAATCCCAGAACTTGTACATTTGGCCTAAATGTGAGGAAATTTACTTTGCCTTTATACGGTCCCCCAGTTTTCGTAGACTAATGACGGTATGATTTTATTGCTCAGAGTAATATTCTCGTCGGCTTGCTTACTTTGCGAAACGACAGGGTGGTGGTGATTACCGTGAACAACGCATATGTCCAAGCAGCACACAGCCCCATTTTAAATGGGGCAAATTGGGGCGTTTCTGGGGCAAAATGGGGCATTATATATATGTTGGTTTTTCACGGTAAGCACGCCATAATCTGGGATGTTGCACATGCTTTTTTATATCTCTACTGTAACTGTAGATGTCAGCACGCACATTTTGATATGTGTGATATTGTCGTATTGTTTTAATCCATCACTTTTCCATATATGATTGTGTTCAGGGCAATTTGACTTCGAATGCCTATAAGTTGCGGTGATGTGTTTCTGGGTTTCATCATGTCATCACACAACATTAGTTGCGTTCGACAGAAAATAAACGACCGCCGTTCAGCGTCAACTATCCATTGAAAGTGGAAGAGGTTCATGCAGCTGAATAAATGTTTTGGATGTGGACAAGCATCAAGGTGGGATCACAGGAATGGTTGTCCACATTTGGCTGAAACGAACGTTTCATCTTCCGGTTTGATGTGTGATTTCTGTATTTCAATGTGTTTTTAATCTGGACTGCGATTTAGACATTTATGAAGAGCCGCTCCCAGATGTGGTGGAATTGAGCATTGCCAACGCACCCGCCTCTTGCCCCACCGAGCTACCACATGCAGTAGTGGAAAATAAACCACCTGAAGGTAATAATGGAAGATTCGTTATAAAATTTTCCTGTAGGGCCATCACGCTCCCTTGTTAACCCTCCCGGACGTACTGTTCACCAGAACATCGTTGGATGATTTTTACGAGGAAACGTTTCATTGAAAGACCGACATGTGATACTGATTTCTATGAAATATTACTATCCCAATTTGCCGAAAGACACCCGAACACTGGTGGACACTCCGAGAGTTTGTAATAAAGTGGTCATAGGAAATGAGGTTTATGTCCACTTTGGTTTGATCCGCGGTTTGTGTGCTGTCCTCTGCCGCTCCCCCCCCCCAAATTGCTTGCAAGAAAGTGTCACTGCAGTGGAACATACACGGCGGTGTTTAGTGTGAATTTCTCAAGGCAACTCGATTGAAGTGGGGTACATGGAATGCATCAAGACAGCAAACTGAAAATTATGAAAGTTATCGTAGGTAGGAAATCTGTTCAATCATACTTATCACCTTTGGACGCGGTATGCCATTCCTGTTTCGCAGGAACGACGGATAAAGAGGTGGAATCAGGTATTATAAAGTGGCTGCATGAAGCACGAGACCGAGAAGAAGGACAAAAACTCAGGATGAAAAGTAACGTTATTTTATTTTTTTCTTAATGTGTTATGTCTTCTCGACATATATTTATCATGCATGTACACTTACATGTTGCTTTGTACGGATATATGTATATTTTTGAAAAACTGCTTTCATATCTGCACGTTTCTTTTGAAATCTCCGTTTTCAGATCACTAGAATGCTTGCACCTAAACTGCAATTCAACAAATCAGGCAAGACGCATTATTACATATAAATTCTTGTTTTATTTTGTAAGCTGCATTCACATTCAAGCCGTTATATCCAGTGTGTCAACCATAACTTGCCTTGGGAGATTTGTTATCGCTTGTTGCTCAGTAACCTCAACTGTCTGTTTATATGTTTTTACCCACGTGAACGTTTAAACTATTCTACGGCGCTTCACTGAATTCCTCATTTACAGTATTCATTCCGTTACTTTGCTGATACTCGTCAGAGATGCGCAATTTGTATGGGCAAAGAATATCAGTGAGCAACGTATCCATATGAACTACCAACGAAGTGCACGCGAGAAAGGCAATTTGCTGAATCGAACAACCGTGTTGTAACTTTATGATGACAAACAATAAACGTGCATGCTTTTTCAGTGATTCAGTCGTTGTTGATATTCGTGTATTGGGGGAGTCGTTCAGTGGACTGTGGAGCAATGTATATTAGGTATAGCAATTGATAAGGAAGAAGTGAATGAATGCTGCGTAGTAGATAAGAGAAGAGCAAAATCGGGTGCGTGGGTGAAGTTTCGCGCAATGAAACATTTTTGGGGCTAGCCCCCATTTTGCCCCCATGGGCCCCTCGGGGGGTTTTATGTCATACCCCATCTTCGCCCATCACCAGCCCCCAACCGCCCCCCGGGGTCCCCTAGTGGGCCACATGGGTTGCGCTGCTTGGGTGAGAAGGCATGCGGACGCATGATGCGGATGAATCACCACCACTCTATGTTTGGGGCAGGGAGAAGTGTAAACATACGCGGCAGGACAATGATTAGGCGGGCACATCTGGCTTACCTGAACACCTGCATAAACAATGCGGCAAGCTGACATGGCGGGCCGATTGCACAATCACGTCGTTATCATCTGGAGCCGGCTTGTTAATCCCCACGCGATGTTCAAACACAATGAACAGCCGAAATCTGAACAGAGATATGAACCTATTCCATTCACTAGTCGATTACCAATGGTCGCAACATTTGCAACCAGAAACCGCATAGACGCGATCGAACCAAGTTTACTTGTTCAGTCTACGTTCCAATTCGATCCTATTCTCTTGTTCGGTTTATGTAGACCAATATTTGCACTTTTCTCACTTTCTTAATTTCCCTAATTAATTTTGCCTCACCGGCTCCGCATTTCTCTCGCTTACGTAAAGAATTGAACGCTATTCGGCTGGTGGTAAACGCTTTGCGTTATCAACATGCTGAAAGCAGCTGCAAAATCCCTAATCTTCCTGTGCGCTTCCCAATGCACAGGGTGGAAGATGTTCAGCTGCTGAACTTGAAACTAGATGACAGCGATACCTACCTGTTACTAGTAATTACTTTACCCCTTACATCACTCCCACAAGGTGGGCTATCTGTGAAAGTTGGGCGGCAAGTCATTGAGTGACTGCATCGGCAACGTCAAGCGGTCGACCATGATGATTACTTGGCCGCGAACGTCAATTGGCGAGGAGTGAACAATCGTTTCTCCTTGGCATCCACCCCGTTAGCGACCGCCATCGTTGGTAAGTTGGTTTATGAACAAATGACTGTTGTTACAGAGACCGTTATGAAACATCAGTACGTTGGAGTGTCTCAGGCCACCGTGAAAGAAAAAATACAGCGTTGGATACAAAACACGCGCAATAAAGTCATGAGAGAAAGAAGACAAATGGAAGGCGATGCAAACGTTCGATTGACCAGTAAGTGTTCCATTTTATTCATCTTATTTGTAACAATCACTGAGATACTAGGCGTCCAACTGAAATCCCAGAACTTGTATACTTGGCCCAGATGAGATAAAATTTAATTTGCCTCTGCACGGTCACCCAGATTTCGTAGACTAGTGAGGGTATGATTTTATTGCTCAGCGTAATATTATCGTCGAATCCATTACAGTGATTTATGGTCGTATTTCCCATAACAACTGAGATATCCCACTTATTTCAGATTTGGACTTTTAGGCGGTTGTCCGGGATCCTTAATAATTGCATACGGAACCGGAGAAGGATGGTGACACTGCAAACCGGAGACGAACCACCACGTGATGGAACAATAATCCTGCATTTTGTACAGTCCACATACCTCGATTACATTTTTACCGCATTCAATCCGTGTTTTCTCAAACTAAGGGGGATTTATGGAATACGCTGCGCGAAGGCGTGGTTTCGTGGAGATAAACCTTGAAAACATGACGAAATCGTTAACTATGGCGATTAGGAGATAAGGCCAAAGGTGTTAGAAACGAAATAAGGCCTGCGAAAAATTTTCCGTTCTACCGTCTTTTGAGTGACTCAAAGGTGTTCAGTTAAGACTCTAAAGAGACACTCAAAAGACGGTCAAAAGACACTCAGAAGACGGTCGTGCTACATGGGACGACGTTGGTTGATTCCCCTTGCGCATGAGAACCACAATTGTCTACCTTTATGTGCTTTCAGCGTTTACGACTGGTGAACATGCTGCACTTGGGTGCAGAGTTTTCAGCGTGTCGGTGGTAGCATTCTTTCGGGTTTTCCTATAGAGTTTTGTCATCTTGTGCGCCACACAGATTTCAGCTTTCCTGGTTGGTGCACATGGCCCATTTGGACACACATACACCACCCTATGTTTTCCACCAACGAAAATTTAGGAACATGTGCAAAAATCCTACGCCGTCAGCAAGCTCAAAATACTCAGTTTTCAAACAAATCGGAATGAATGAAAAGAGTGGCGACATTCGTTCACTGTATACTTTGTCTGAATTCTTGATATTAATCGAGCGCATTGGTTCCCTTGGCAGTAATTGTGCAACTTTTTCTTCCCATCGGCAATTAAGAACAGTGCCAGTGACAACCCCGCGAAAAACCATTCTTCATTCGAAAATAGTCAAGGTCACAAACCTTAAATTTGCTTGCCTTCAGAAATGCTTTAAATGAACAATTTTCGAGATTTGTGAGCCTTCTCCAAAACGCCATGATTCCAGCAGCTTGTCTGATACGAGATCCAGCGCTTTTCCGTTGATCTGAAAGACAATCACTGAAAACAGTGTAGATCCACTCCTGGATGTTACAGAAAGTACCGAGAACAAAGTAAACTACTAATCTAACATTATCTCAAGTAGGTGGGAATCTAAAACCACTTTGGAACGGTCTGTAGCACAGTAGCTCACAAACTACAATAAAGGGTGAGTTCACTGGTTGATAACCCTGTAAAAAGAACTATTACCTAAAGAATATCCGAAGTGGAAGCTTTTAGAACATCGTTTTTTGACCCCTTTGACTGTAATAAGCTACTGGAGTCAGGACTCACTGCACGAGTCCTGCGCTGAAGAAGAAGTATGTGGGGATTAGGTCACTGCTGAATCTTCTATACTGAAGTGGATGGAGTTCAAGTATGCCAGCACTTCATAGGAGCAAGGTCACTCCGTGTTGCATTGGAATCACAAACACTACCAATTTCCACTTCGACAGAACTGTGCAGTGCGCTGTTATAAATAAGATCGAAAAGGTTAGCGATGTACCTCAGAAACAGCGGCGGACCAATCATGGACTTTCGGCGAAATCTAGTGGAGATCGGCGAGCAAGAAGACAGGTCCGACCCTGCCCTAACCCTGAAAAGTTTGTTGCTAAGACGGAATGTAATCTGGTGCAGAACCTCTCCTTGAATGTCGTAAGCTCCTAGTTTATGTTCAAGGTAACCATATTTGATACGGTTGAGTGCTTTGACAAAACCGGAGAAGATATCATCTAAGATGTGGCCATTGCTTTTGGTCTCTCTTAGGCCACCAGTGAAGGTTAACATATCAGCTATGCGTTATAGGTGCGGAAGGAAGCCATGTTCAGTACAGGAGAAGTAGGCTGCCCAAAAAGAGATTCTCTAGGAAAGCGCACTTTAACCGACGCTGCATCGACTTTTTGGGAAGCTGGTGAGACTAGCCGGCCGATAACCGGTAGGAGAGTTTTGACGACCTGCCTAAAACATTGGTGTGACAGTGGCTACGTTCCCGGCCTCCGGTAGAGTGTCGGCCTGAAGTATCTGTCTGATCAGATTGTGGAGAAGCACCGTCAAATAAGGAGCATCTTGTGCAAGAATCCGAGGGGGTGGAACGCACCTGAACCCATTGCACTATGAGGATGAATCTTAAACGAGGGATTCCGAACATCGGACACAGGGCATTCAGCTGTTAGGAGAGGGTGCTGCAGGTTTCTCCGCAGAAGAATCGGATGCCAATTTGGCGGAGCCAAAATGTAGATGCTGAATGGTATTCCCCAAACACTTCCATACCCACTTGAGGCATGGAGGTTTCCCCACCTGGAAAATGCAGATAAATCACTCAGGGCTCAGTTTTCCTCTGGCAGCCCATGTACCTTAATCACACGGGCTACCAGAATTTTTTCATACCTTTTGGGTGTTTTGAAGGATTTCCGGCATATAACTGTTTCGTACCGTGTGAAAGACTTCAGCATCTTCCGACTTGTATGTTAGCTTCCGTTTATATTGCATACATGTTGATTAAACATGACGACGGCAACCAGTTATTACAGTATTTCGCGATAATCGGGTAACCGGCAGCTACCTCTAGGATGAAGTCCTTATTTTATTTAATTCGACGTCAGCTTGGTTCATAAAGCCAAAGTTTGGACTGAAATCCATTTTGTAACACGTAAAATTTGTTGAGTGTTCAACTAGGAGGGTTTGAGGCAAAGGGATGAGCGATAAAGCAATCGAGTTTTCGGCGCGATCGTTCAAGCTTTTCAGGAGGTGTAATTTTTCTCTCGGGTTTGTGGAAGTTTTTCATGCTAGTCCGTAATCCGCTACTACTGGCTACTGTTAATCGTGGGCTGAGAGTTTATGTACTTTGTAATCCCGATAATTACGGTGATCAATGGAATATAAAATGGGCATATATTCATGTATGTATATGAGAAAAAAATGTGCAGGTGAAATATAAACCTGGTTATTTCCTGTGCGCAATGTAATTACAATTCACTTGGGGTCATTCCGCTGGACGTGCCAATGAAAGCCCATTTTAAATTTTGCTGCAACCTTGGTAATGTGTGCACAACAACGCACGTGAATAAAATGTCGCTAATTTTACAAGGCTTTCGTGGATGTGTAATATATTATGTACTAGATTGGGGCGCGGCTGGTCGACGAAGCGTTTCAAGCGAACTGTTTTCCAGAGAGCGCGGTAACGGGGATGGGTATGTAAGTTATATGCATGCGAAGGCTTAACGTTCTCCGGAACACATTCAAAAACGTCATCAGAAGATACGCACTGTTTAAAGATGGGGACTGTGTTTGATAGCGTAAGGTAACCGTCCAAAAACTTTTCAAAAAGCTGAATGTTTTACCGGCACTGACTTCCTCTAGAAAGATCGTTCGAAACGCAGGAATATTTTTAAACAAAGAAGTTCATGCGCATGTTCTTCCGAGCTAGCATGGTTGGCGGAATGGAGCCCTCTTAGAACATGCGGGAAAATGTTGTTAATGGACCGTCCAAAATATGATGATTGCGTCCGAACCTATGGGCTTATACTGAAGTGTTAGGTCCGGCTTCCACCTTCGTGGCCAGAGTGGAGCAATAATAAGATTCGATAGCGTTGGCTATAAGTGAACCGAGAGCAGCACCTTAATAAGCCTTTGATGAATGAACGTTGAAGGTTTTCTAGCATCAATTCATCAGACTTGCGTAAATGGTAGCAGATGAATGTGCGACACTGAAGCTAAGACTGAGTGCCTCCATGAGTATTAACGCGCTTACCACAGTAGATACCACCGCAATCAACCAGAAGGAAGATCTGGGCGTCTGATAGTCGTCTAACTTATCCTTCGCGAATAACCACGAGATGGTGGTTGAAAAAGGATCTACTTCTCTCAGGATGATTGAACGCACTGTGTCCCACACTGGCAAAAAAGTGCTTCGAACGGCTCTCGAGCATGCCGGTTAGTTCATGGTCAACGGACTAATAGAAGAAATACTGGCTTTCAGACGTGTCTAGTGAGAGATTACCAAACTAGCAGCAAGTGTGAGGAATGCCACGCACGAAATTCAACTTGAAATTCCTCATCTGTATCCAGTGGAATTCACACGACCACGCGGTGATTTGATTCTGAAGCACTTTTTTATAGCAGTTTTCTTTTATCATTTTCTTATGGTTGTGAATGATGATGGCTGTCAAGGGCATAGAAAGTTCGAAAGCTCCGTCTTCAGACGTTCATTTGACAGCACCTTATAGGATTAATACCCATCGGGCCAGCCTTCCTTTTGAGATCAGTAACAGCGATACTAGAGGTCGCTGAAAAGCAGTGTCGGATCTCGTGTGCCCGAAATATCGTTGCGAGGATACTCTTACGCTGTTCATGGTATTCACTGCAATCCCCAAGAGTGTTGCTGCATAGTGTTTCTAATTGGTGCCTTGCGAATCAAAAGGTGCCAGTTAAACAACGGATAAGAAAACCGACCGGATACGAGCATCTTGGGCCTCCACTTCGAACCCATGTACCAATCGCTGAATCGCCAAATTGCAGAACCGACACAACGAATATCAAAAGTGCACTGATTTTGGTGTTCGAGGAGCTAAAAATCGATAATAAAAAACAGTAGTAAAACGAAGAATTCACTCAGAGTATGACCCGCTTGCCAAATGCCACTGAATGACAATGGCTATTAGTAGGTCCAGGGGCAAGTTGATCCGAAGATTTCTTTGGTTACGTTCCAACGGTGTTCCAATGAATGAAGCGATGCTTCAATATCTAACAGGTGTTCGATGGGTGGAAAGAAAATGATTGAACACCGGTTGAAACAACACGAAAGGGCGACTAAATGAGTACGAATAATAAGGTGATGCCACGATTCTAACATGGTTTTAATTAAATGAGAATTTAACAACGTTTCAGAACCGTCGGTTGTTGAGCAACTCATGATCTCAAAGGAAAGGTCGCCCTACAGCGGGTGAGGTGAACGTTGTATTTTTTCGCTAAAAGCAGAGCTCGGGTGTGATGTACAGATGAGGGCTTTCAAATTACTGACAAAGTTTTCGATGCAGCGAAACATCAATATGTTCCCGGTAGAATTCGGCAATCTGAGAACTTGAGACGGAGTCTGCTTAGAAACAGGACAAAACAAATACTCGATCAGTGTCCATTTTAAATCTGGCAGTAAATTCCTGGAAGAACTACCGCGCGAATGCACCCAACATAATGATCGACTGTATTCATCGACCCGATTTGCACATGTTGATATTGTTTCTGGGGAAGTGTTGACACCGTTGTGCTTCAGTAATGCGTGTCGGTAATTTTCCAGTCAAACTTCTGGGTTTCAGCCTACTTGTCTATTAGCAAGCCTCGTAATTAGCGCTGTAGAGGGGTTCCAGAAAACTTTACTGGAAGAGGCCTAGCGGTAAATGAAAATGTCTAATATGAAAGTAAACGCTGTCAATAGTTGCACCACTAGGAGAGCGCCAATAAATAATTCAAAGCACACAAAGAAGGCGAAATGAGCAGTGTGTCCGTTAGATCGCCCACGAAGACGTTGAGCACTGCTTAGAAATGAGCCAGCAAACTCGAATATTTAGAAGAAAATTGGATCGCTATTTCAAGGTACCATTGGAAACATTACCAAATGGATCAGCGATTTCAGTGATTTCAACGATTTGTACACGGGTTAGAGGCTGGAGGCCCAATCTACTCGGATCCAGTCGGTTTGTTCGTTTCGATGTCCGGCGGTTTTCTGTTGACGTGAAAGGCAGTCATTAAAAACAGAGTAAAATAATAATCTAGCAAAACAGGATAAATTATTAATTTAACGGTTTATTAAGTAGGTGAGAATCCAATAACACTTTGAGACGGTCTTTAGAAGAGCAGCTAACATCTCTAGTGGTAGGTCGTTCCAGTAGTTGATAACCCTATAAAAGAAGAACTGTTGTCTTAGGGAGGTCCGAGGTCGAAGCTTATAGAGCTTCTTGTCGTGACCTCTTCGACTGTTATCACTTACTAGGGTGAAGAATTGTTGCACGAGTCCTGTGCTAAAGAGAAAGTGTGTAAGAATTAAGTCGCCGCGGAGTCTACGAAACTCAAGTGGATAAAGATCGAGAATTTCAAGGCGAGACTCGTAGGATAGATGCCGTAAGCCAGTGACCATTTTGGTGGCTACTCGCTGGACACGTTCAATGGCGAGTATGTCCTTCTTCAAACCGGTGTAGACGACTTGATTGGCATACTCGAGCAATGGTCTTATGTAGACTCTGTAAAGCGTGTGAAAGGCGCGCTTGTCAATCCGGGGGAAGGTTCGTTTGATCATCCCGAGAGTCATGAGACCCCTTTTGGCGGCCAGCTGGTGATGATAAGAGAAGGACAACCCAGACGATAGCCAGATCCCTAGGTCTTTTTTGAGGTCTACTTTCGTGATACCTACTACACTTTGTGCACCATGTATCACGAATAGGTTCCCAGAGTCTCCTCCGAGTGACATGTGCGCACACTTACTGTCGTTTAGAGGGAGACTCCAATCATCTGACCAGCACTTAATACGATCAAGGTCAATCTGCAATGCACTGGGGTCACAGGCGTTCCAGATTTTTAAGTCGTCGGCATAAAGGAGAGCGTTGCTAGAGATCAAATCGGGGAGATCATTGATGTAAATAAGAAACAACAATGGACCAAGTACCGATCCTTGAGGGACCCCCACAGAGACTGGGGATGGGGACGAAAGGCCTGAACCGGTTTTTACTCTGAAAGTCCTGTTACCAAGAAAGGAGGTTATCCAGCGGAGAACTTCTCCTTGGATCCCATAGGCTTCTAGTTTATGCAGCAGAGGACCGTGTGGGACACGGTCGAAGGCTTTGGCAAAGTCGAAGAAGATAGCGTCCGAGATATGACCATTGTCTTTGGCCTCTGTTAGGCTATCCATGAAGATTAACATATTAGTTATGCATGACCGCTCGGGAAGAAAGCCATGCTGGGTCGAAGAGAAGAGGTTATTTGAGAAGAAATGCTTAAAGATAGTGCGTTTTAACAGTCGCTCCATTATCTTGCATGGGATGCTGGTAAGGCTGATCGGTCGATAACTAGCAGGAGAATGACGATCGCCTGTTTTAAATATAGGTGAGACATTGGCCTCTTTCCATGCCTCCGGAAGAGTGCCTGTCCGAAGTGTCTGTTTAAACAGATCGAAGAGAGGCATCGCCAAACCGACGGCCGCTTCTTTGAGGATCCGGGGATGGATCTTGTCTGGTCCCATGGCACTATAAGGATTGATCTTAAGCAAGAGGTCCTGAACGTCAGACACAGAAAAGTCAGCTGTCAGGATGGGTTGTTGGAAGTGCCTCTGCGGGAGAATTGGATGCCAGTTTGGCAGATCCACATTGTAGACTGATGAGTAGTATTCCCTGAACATCTCGGCAACCACTTGGGGGTTGGAGGAGGTTTCCCCGTCGGGAAGCCGCAGAGAAAGCGCTGAGGGCTTAGTTTTTCTCTGGCGTCGTATATACTTGAAAAGAAAATTCTTATTCTCGTGAGCTATTTGTAGGATTTTCGACTGTACGTGTTGGGTGTGTTGCCGGATTTCCCGCTTGCACCTGTTTCGTACAGAGCGAAAGGCCTCTAGATCCTCTGGCCTATCCGTTAGCTTCTGTTTAGAGAATAGACGAGAACGTAATTCAAGAAGGCGGCGTATGTTCCGCGGAAGCGGTGCACGAGAGGAGAACTTCAATAGTTTTCGAGGAACAAATGCCTCATCGGCTTCGTGAATGGCAGCTTTAAAGGAAAGGTAGTTCAAGTTCACTGAGTCGGATGTGAGGCTGAGTGTGCTTAAGAACGTCCTTAGTGCGTTAAAGTCTGCGTTTTGGAAGTTTCGGAATGAAGTCTTTGTTACAGCGTTTTGGAGCCAGTAACAGATAAAGTCAAAGTTTAGTAGCATATGGTCACTATGCCCTAGCGGCGGTTTGATGACCACCCTATCTACCAGGTGAGCCTCGTTCGTAATGACCAGATCGAGCAAGGAGGGTGTCTGTCCTGGACGGTGCCTTGTAGGTAGATCGACATGCTGTGTCCAGGCTTTCTCATGGATCAACATTGCCAAGGACTTCGAGAACCCGCAGCCACAGTCCTCATGAGAAGCCGCCATAGAGTTGAGTTTGGGTGCGTTGAAGTCACCCATAATAAGAAGATGGGAGAAACGCTGGGCAGACGTGAGTCTGTCTAAGGTAGCAAGGATGGCTTCGTCGTCGGATGCACTGCATGACGGCGAGCGGTACACAACACCGGTAAGAAGCGTGTCACGTTTGCGAAGTTGGAGTTTAATCCAGAGCGTGTCGCATTTCTCTGGGAAGGTAAATTCCCCTACGACAGCTGGCACTGGGAGCTTCTGGCTTAGGAAAACGGCGCAGCCTCCCATGCGTCCACGGGAGGAGTCCGTCTGGTATAAAGAGTAATCAGGGACATGCAGTTCATTATCACTGATATCCGCGGGAAGCCAGGTCTCTGTTAATGCAAGAATGTGGGGGCTAGTGTCGTGGACCAGCTGTCTGCCTTCCGGTAGTTTGTTCAGAAGGCTCAGACAGTTGGTGTACACGCACTTTAAGACTACTTCTCCGTTTGGCTGGGTGCAAAAAGAGAGAAGTGCACGAGGGAAAGCTTGGGAAAGTAGCCTCAGTAGTGAGGGGGTTTGTGTAACTGGCGGCGTAGTTCTGTGAGCCCTCTTGGGTGGTGGTGGCCGTTTCATCACAGCCTGGGCATAAGTGAGCGTCCCTGTAGGACGCTTCGTCCGCTTCTCTTGGCCCAATTAGACAAAGTCAACCGTTTTGGTCGGCGGATCGTTTCTGGTAAAAATTATAATTTGGTGCCGAACAGGCTAAAGATAAACTATAATCACATAATATGGCCTTCGTAGTAAACCGAGTTCTCCTGAACAGTCAGCAGGTTCGAAAACGATGGGGACGAGCTGGGTTCCGAAAAATGTAGTGCACAAACTACTCATAAAAAGTGCAGCATTCGGCAACTGGCTATTCACACAACTATAAAATTGACGAGGTGAAACGAAACTATCTGTCAAGTTCCAATTGACAGTCGGAGACATCGGAGGTAGAACATACATGGATGAACACTCGGTGTGGTAGGGTCGGGTTGGGCTCTCACAAGATTGTAATTCAAAGGTCGATACATCGAGTCACGGGATCCGAGCACGACCCAGAGAATGGCGGTTTCATTAATCTCTTGCTCTGGCTACTAAGCCGTCAGGCTCCGGACCAAAAAGTGTAAGATTTTTCCCTTGACTCTGCTTCAAAATTCGACACAATGTCTTTCAAAAGATTGTGAACAGTCCGACTCGTTACGAGGCAATGAAGTAAGCGCGCGCATTACACCGGCATTCATTGATGTGTTTCACTTGGATGGGAAGTGGCAAGCCGGAGTAGAACGAAGCATACTTTCAGGGAACGCGCGACAGGTCGGCTACCAAAATGATACCTTGAGTGCAAATCACAACAAAAGTATAACCATCGGAAAAGGTATAAACTGCCAAATATTTACAACTAACCCTGTGTTATAGTCAGTTTTTAAGTCTAGTTTAGTTTATCTCTCCTCCCCTGGTCTCATCTGCCAAAACCTTACTTCAGCGTTGCTTATCTTTATTCCCTTCCATTCTTCTGAGGATACCCGTTGAAGTCAAGAACACCAAGGCAGCAACCAAGACTTGTTTCCCTGTGCCTGATCTTCAAGCTGATTACAACACAGTAAATATTTCGAAAAAGTAGCTGGCGGACCTAATTTTTGTTGTCCAAGTCCTTAAAATAGCCAGCATGATTGAGAAGTTCAATTTGGAAATATGTATGACCAGTTAGTTGTCTTAACTCTAAAGTCATCTTTAAACAAATGGAGGATGGAATCAACGTTGGCAAACTCATGATATCAGCACCTTAACTACACAACACAAATTAAGCTGTTCTCCATCAAGCAACACTCAGGCACGCCGCAGCGTTCACAAAAGAGCGAGCGTATAATGCTTTTCAAGCATAACAAAACAGCGTGAGTCGTTTTTGTGAGCAGGACAAATTACGTTGCGAAATTGAAGGATACACAGACTGATAGTTCAAAATTCACAAACATGAGTACGGAGACAGACATCACATCAGCTACAAAGAAGCGATACATAAAACTTCACTCGGAAATCAAGAGAGGATGGTAACTGATGCAACCACTTTCGAATGCATCCCTTTCCCTGAAACAACAAACTTTGGGTCACACTTCACTGAAGTGAAACATGTCCCGGAGACTGTGCTTTGCTAACTTCAACCCAATGGGTTCAAGCAGTGTTGTAACTGGTTTGCTTGTCCTACGAGCACGTAAGTAGATAACGGAATTACGGTCAGTGAGACAACGTATAACGGAACGATAGTCAACGGTAACGAACAACGAACTACGGAATATGCACGACTAGTTCGAGACGTCCCGGCCAACCCAACCACCCGAGGCTAACGCATGAACACAGAGAGAAGACTGGCCTCCGGACAGAGTTCTCCTATGTCACCCAGCCCGAAGACAACACGGTCACGAACCAGACCATATTTACAGGGTTTGTAACCAATAGGAAGACCAAATTAAAGGCGGACCAATTGATGAACCGAATAGTACAGTGATGCGCGTAGGCGGGATGTAGACGTGGAGGTCCGTAGGTGAGGTGCCAGAGGTTTGTCACAAGGGTTGGAGGACGAAGTGGCGCATGACCGTGCCAACCATGAGGGTCACTCTTTAGTGTACTTTGTTAGACTTTGCCGCACAACATTTTCGGGACACTGGCGACTTCCTCAACAAGCAGATGGGCAGACCGTTGGTCAGAGCACAATATGGCGAGTTCGCTATCGTACCTCATCTTAGATGTGCGTAACTTGCCATATAATGTTCTGACCAACGGCCTGCCGGTCTGCTTGAACCCAGCTGGTTGAAGCTAGCGAAACACGGTCTCCACGGTACGTTTCCCTTCATTGAATTCATCCAGGTCCAGACTCTAAACAATCAAAAAATGCCCCCACTCGATGCTGTCGTACTATTTGTGAGCGTGCTTTACAAGAGGAAACTGACTGTTTATGTGATTATTTCAACGCAGGAACGAAAATGTGAGTATCCTGAGGGATGAAACGGGAGAACTGCTGGCGACGTGTACTAGTAACGTTTAGTTTCCGCTCAGCTATGCAGCCTACCAGCAGAGAGATGGGGTGGCGATGGGTTGGACTGTAGGTTTCATGTTAGCTGATGTTTTCATCAGCAAACCAGAAACTTTCCGGTTGATTGCGATCACCGCATAATTTTCAGTCTACAAGCGCTATGTTGGCGGCATTTTTGAGCCGCCAACGAAGATCCCATTATGAACAGAGCTATGGAAGCTTTACCTTATCTCATAGCAATACTACTTTTGCCAGGGGATCGGCAACAATCAGCAAACAATTTTTTAATGTTGGCGAAACATTAAGAAGAGATGGTAAGGTCCAACAAATGTGCAAAGAAAGCAGATATGAGGTGATCAATGTACTACTTTTGACAGTTTTGTCTTGCTAAATCAAAAATGAAACCTCGTACGGTGCCTGACAGGCGGGTGTTAAAAAACTGCATTCCGGACAATCTACAGGCTGAGCCGGATTTTCTGAGACTAGTGGTCAAGCAGAATGGCCGTCCAACACGTTTTATTTGGAATACGGTGGGGACGGTGCAGTCGAAACGCAAGCCGCTTTCGTCGAATAAGAGGCTCGAGTTCATTTCTCTCTCTTTTAATAGTGTTCCCACGGCCGAAGTTACCACAAGAGGTCTAAAAACGTCAGTCGAAATAATCTGCCTTGCCGCTCACTTGTGTGTGAGTTTCCGTTCAGTCGTGACTTTAGTCACAAGAGTAGACTCCCATGTTCTGCAACCGGCCCTCTTGTGTACACATTTGGCGACCGTCTTCGATAGCGTGCGTGAACATCATCCTGTTCGGTTGCGCGATGGTGTGATCAAAATTGTTTCAGGCACTACTGCGGCTCATTTGACTAACTTTAGTCATTCCACCAGTGAGAAGAATGCCTTCCAGTTTGACTGCCAAGTGCTAAAGAATCGATCAAAAATGGTGCTGTCCCGAGTGCTGACCGCTGCCGAGGCCATTAGTATCCGATTGCGCAACCCTTGCCTCCTTGCCCAAGAGGGGGTCGTGCGGACCTTTATCGTCTCATGGCCGACAGTCATTCAATCTCACAGTTTGGAACAGATTGCCCAACGGACGACAGATACCGCCGTCAACAATCTCTGCCGGACATTCTTCTTGCATGCTTTAAATAATGTTGTCATGTTTACTGCGTGATAACCAGCCGGCTGGCCAAACACGGAAAAACTAGTTCTGGCCTATACTTTCCCCTACCATTCTTTACTCAGGCCATTTTTTAGCAATCGTTTCGATAGTTCCACTAAGGTGATTGCAGATCCGAGAAGTTCTCATATGGGGTACCTGGATACGGTCATCTGCCGTCGCCTTGTCCGGAAGGCTATCGCTTTCAAGTGGTCAATATCACATTGATCAAAACAGACGGAGATAAGAACGTTGCGATAAAACTGGAGGGTTACGAATGGACTGGTTGATAACAACGGTGTGTGGGACGAGAAGGGATAACTTCTAAAATGTTGACGCTGAACAGAAAACAACTAAAGTGGATCAAAAAACAGGGAGAGCAACCAAATTGGTAAGGATCAGTCTGCTCCCTAACAACCTGGCGAACCTACCGTAGCAAACACAGCGCTCACTTCACTTATCAAACAGTTTGTGATAAACAGGACATCGTCATTATGTATCTCGGTGGGGATATGTGCTCTGGCTATGATGGGATGTTTGCAGCACTGTCATCGTTTTATCCCCAACTTTTCAAAGAAAGCACAGCCATTATTTGCGGTTCAGTCAGCAGAAACGTGGTTTCGGACTCAAACGACGAAATTCTTCTGCAAGACCTAATGAAAGGTTTGATTAAAATGCCGACGTTAGCCCCATTTACTATGTTTAAAGTTACCACGCTGATCACAGATGCATTCAGTGTTGGCATTGGTGCTATTTGGAACGGGAGGAATATCTGACCATTTGCATATCACGTTTGTTGAATAAGGCTGAGCAGGGATATCTACAAACACAAAATGAGGCGTTAGCAGTCTACTGGGCTGTCAGGGGGCTGCATAAATATTTGCTTGGTATTAGATTCCAAATTGTTGCTGATCACCAAGCTCTACAGTATTTATTTGACCCACATTATCAGCGGCAATCATACGGCGATGGATTCTAGTTCTAGGAACATACGAGTGTGAGATCGTTCATCGGTCTGGTGAACAGATTCCTCAGGTGGATTTTTCATCACGGTATTCCAGTTTTTCAGCTGCTGAAGCTTGTTTGCTTGCTTCGCCAGCTTTTCCAATTAGCCGGGAGGACTTGATCAAGACAACTAAAAACTACTATGGCACGGTAATTGCCGCGATAACCAAGGGTTGGTCGTCAAATATTAAGAAGAAACACCTAGTATTATTCCAGAACCGAGAGGAGTTGTCAATACAACCTGATGGTGTGCTGTGTTGAAGAGATCAATTGGTCAGTCCACCACAGCTACGGAAGGCATTATTAGAGGACTTGCATATAGGTCACCTGGGCGTGGAGAAAATGAAACCCCTGGCTCAACAGATGTGGTGGTGGCCGGAGATAAACTCGGATGTCAAGAGCATTGCAATGAACTGCCACTCCTGACACCACAAAATAAATACAAGGCCGATGAATTGGACATCTTGGTCGGAGAGCTACCTACCATGGCAACAATTGCACGCAGACTATTGTGGACCACTTATTGGTAACTATCACATTCCGGTATTAATTGATTCACACTCGCGGTGGCCAGAAGTAATTAATACAATCTCACCTTCCACGGCATTTACCATGCAAGTACTTCGTAAATGTTTCAGTCGTGAAGGTATTCCGTAGGTCCTGGTGACAGACAACGGGTCACAATTTTGTTTCGCTGAAATGAAACAGTGGCTTGACAGCATTGGGTGCCGTCACTCGCGAACGGCGCCTCGACATCCATGTCTAGACAATGCCGCAGAAAATCTGGTGAAACGCTCAAAAGTGCCGTGGGTTCCACTAATCCTAAAACATTTGCTGAACTGGATATGTTTCTCGATAACTTTCTGCTTCAGTACAGGAACGCAGCCCATTGCACAACGGAGAGCCCAGCGTTGCTATTTAAATCAAGGCGACTGAGAGCATAACTTCAGGGTGTAGATTCAACGGATGTGATATATTTTTGTGGAAACGATTTGCCGCCTGCCAAAGGATTCATAGCTTGCCAGCTAGGAAGAACAATGGTAAAAATTACTGACCTGCACGATGCCACCATTAATCGAAGACACACCGACCAAATCCAGTTTTGAAGCACTGAAAAAGTCGCCATAGGGAAGCAAAACACCTTGTCCTGCAAGAGTTCGATGCCCCGGGAAGATCAGAATGATTGGCAAACATGAACGCGGGGGTTTCTAGAAGAGGGGAAGGTTGTGGTGGAAATCTCGAATCACCGATTATCCAAACCCCGACACAACAAAAGATTTGACAAACGGCCAATCCGAATACCGCGTTAAAGATACAACATCAGGATTGGACGAACAGTCTCTGTGTTGTGGCTTCCATTATTCGTCAGTTCATCTCTTCCGTATTCCACCAATTAATATACAGTTTATGATGTTGCATGTGCTAGTGAGATCAGCCAGTGACAGACTGTGATTTCTCTAATACTGTTGTACATCAATAAATTCGACATCTCAATTCATGAATATCAATTGCTTACTGCTACTAGTACCAGATCTTCTCCTTTTACTTGCGTGGGAGGTTTCAACTGAAGTACGATCCCTAAGGCTATTCGGAGTCCCTAATTCTAAGTATCACAGTCCCCCTGACGTGCACATTAGTTGACTGCAGCAGGAGCCCCTGACTGTGGAGTGCCACGAAAACGGATACTACGTTTCGCGTAATGACTGGGGGTTTCGGTGAGGCGGTTCCTCCAAATATGTGATGTTCCTAACTTGGTTGGTCGGCAATGATGTGTACTTCTTCTTTTGATCCTTCTGAAGCTCGAAAAGCAGCTAATATGATAGACTGTATGGATGCGGTGGAATCTAGTGTGACTTTGACGGGTCATGGGTGTTTTGTAAGCTGGGTGCTGTGTTCCACGATAAACTTTCCAGTTCAGAGGTTGATGTAACACCGAGTCCCACAAAAAGTGTCGACACCGCTGTATCAAATTTTTGAACTACAACCATGTGAAAATCCGACCCAACCCAATTTCCCTAAATATTCACCCCACTGCATTCAACCTCCCCTGTTTCCGGACGTTAATTGGACCTTGGCCTAGACGATTTTGTTCTGTAACACCAATTTTTTGGTTGCGCGAATAGACAGTTGTTGGTCGTTGTATTTTATTTGAGTGGTGCGTGCACCTCCTTTTTTGGAGCTCGGCTCATCCCCATTGTTTTGAACTTGTTGACTGCTCGGAATGAATGCCTTATTATATGATTATAGTTCATATTTAGCCCGTTCAGCAGCAAATTACAACCCATCCTCCGGAAACGATCTGTCGATCGAAACTGTTGAGGTTGTCTAGATACTCACTCTTGAGTATTTGGGATCATTGGTTTATTGCTAAGCGTTGCTCAACGACTTCGTGGAAGATCGTACAGTACTCAACATTGATGTTCAGTCTGCCAAACCCTGAAGATGTCTGACAAATTCAAGAACCAACCCATTCTGGATGATCAATCGAATTCAGTCAAGCAAGTCAAAAGTGTTATTGATTCTGTCTCATGCTCTGGTTCCCGTTTTAGTTGTAATAGCCGTGTTCATGCCAGATCTGCGTTGTTACTGGCTGAACTGAAAGAAAGGCAGCTTAAGGCAGAAGATGAAGTACAAATGGTTTTATTGCGAGCTAAGACAGAATTAGAGGAGGCTAGGCTAAACTTTATGCTAGCTGACAAAGATGAGGATATCTGTGATGAGCACGTGGAGGCGGAAAACAATGCTGGTAGGAGTCATCAGACTGCTCACATTCACAGGTTTCTCGATGACTGTGGGGCGCGGTTGAATCCGGTGGCAGTCTGCGCCGCAGAATCAGTATCGACCTCGTCTTGTGCAGAATTGAGCTTCACACTAGCTCCACTATCTGCAACTTTGGCACTGCCAAAGTTTGAACTCGGTATTTCTGATGGCAACTCGATGACTTATTGAGAAGTTGTGCGACAGTTCGAGAGCTATGTCGAATCTAAAGTGTCGGATGATGGTCAGATACCCCTTTACCTGATGTGTTACTGCAAGGGTCGAGCTAAGGAGTCGAATAATGAGTGTGCCATACTAGAACTCAGCGCTGGCTATCGCAGAGCACGGCAGTTGCAAAAGAAACTCTACGGACAACCCTGTTTTGTCACTAGATCTATGATAGATGGTCTGCTGCTCAATGACAGGTGTGTAGACAACAGCGTCGAAGCTTTGTCAGAATTGTCTACACGAATGCAAAAATGTTCAGTTGCATTGGGTCAAATGAACTATATGACCGACCTCAACTCGGTAACAACGCTAGAGTGTATTGTGAGAGCCCTACAAGTTCACCTACAACATAAGTGGGCGGAAACTGCGGACTGCATCTTTCGTATGGCACGAGAGCCGTCCTTTGATGAACTGACCGAGTTTATCTCTCGTTGTGCGAGAGTTGCACGCAGCAGGCATGGTCAAGTAGTCATTGAAAGTGAACGGAAGGAATCGAGGACAGCGCATTCGTCCGGGAGCAGCCTGCGAGTTACTAAAAGAGGCCCTTTTGAGTAATCCAACCTTCTCGTTAGCCGGGACCTGGCAAAGAACCCTCAAATCGGTTGTGTGTTGTGTTCTCAGGAGCACACCTTCGAGGCGTGGGATTCATTCGTAGCCATGAGTGTATCTATGAGATGGGACAACTTGCGGTGGCTTGGATGTCGCTTTGTTTACCTCAACTTACACTACCGAGCCTCAGACTGCAGGGTCAGGTCGCGTTGTGATGCTGTGGGCTGCGGCGGGCGTCACCATAGCTTGCTGAACCACAGGCGCACGGAGCCCGTGGCCGAGACAGGTAGTAGACATCAAGTTTCTTGTACTATGGCTAGCGCAGTTGAAAAGCGTACAAGGCTGGGTATAGTATCAGTGAATGCTGACGCGATACACGGTCCAATCTCAACGTATGCGTTCTTAGATCCCTGCTCCAACACCGCCCTAGTGAAAGGGGATCTACTCGAGCGTATCGGTGTCGCTGGCACTCAGTCCACCTTGTCCGTCATAGCTGTGAACGGGTTAACCACCACACGTCGCAAGAATGTCCGCCTGAGGATTGTTTCCTTAGACGGACAAGAGACGGTCGACATCAACACTGCTTATTCAGTGGCCGGTCTACCCCTATGGCCTGTCGTGTCGACAAAGGAGGAAGCCAAAAGATGATCACACCTGAAAGATCTTCCTTCCGGGGAGATTCACGACGCCAAGGTAGCCATCCTTGTCGGATGTGACTTGTCTGAAGCTCACTAGGTTATGGATCAGAAACTTGGAAAGCGCGAGCAACCCTAAGCAGTCAGATCGTTACTTGGTTGGGTTCTTAGCGGCCCTCCTCAAAGAATGTCGAGTGAAATTGTCTTGGTTAATTGTGTCTGTCATGATGGAACTAATCTGATAGAGATGAGCAACCGGTTGTACGATAAGGAGTCCAATGATACAGTGACATCCAAGCCGTCTTTTTCACGTGAAGCTCTCACAGCTCTGACGATCGTGTGTAATCCAGTGAAGCTAGTCGATGGGCATTATGAAGTGCCTTATCCATGGCGGATGGAGACGATGGTTTGGGCAATAATTACGCTTTGGAGTCAAAAAGATTGTAGTGTCTGCGCAAAAGATTTCTGCAGGACGAAAATTTGCCGTTACAGTACAGCGTAGTCATTAGCAGTCAAATTGACTAAGGTTACGTGGAAGAGGTTACTAAATGCCAGCCTGAGCCAATTTACCCCAGGCGGTGGTAGCTATCACATCATTCCGTGGTGAATCTCAAGAAACGGAGCAAATTACGAGTTGCTTTTGAATGTGCGGCCAAGTTACAGGGTTACTTTCTGGAGGATAAACCCTATCAGAGGCGGAATATGACCGCTAAGCTAGTGAGTGTGCTATTCAGGTTTCGAATAGAACCTATTGCCGTTGCAACAGACATTGAGGAAATGTTCTTGCAAGTAAAAATACCTGAGAAGGATCGGGGAGTGGTCCGCTTCTTTGAATGGGCGGATGGTAACCTTGGCGTGCACCCTACGGAGTATCAGATGAGCGCGCATCCATTCGGAGCTAAGTCCTCCACTTTCTGTGGTAATTTCGCCCTACGTCAAACAGCCGATGATTATGGGCACCTGTTTGACGACATGATGAAGAGAGCAGTGAAGGATAACTTCTACGTCGATGATTGCCTCGTGTCACTGCTGGACTTTGAGGTCGCCAAGCGATTCGTAGTGCGAGTTTGTGGTCTGATTCAGAAAAGAGGTTTTCGGTTGAGGAAGTGGGTCTCTAACAGCAGAGAAGTGATTATTACCATTTCTCTCACAGAGCGCGCCGACACTGTGTGAGAAATTCTGACTGAACACTTACCGCATGGTCTTACACTAGGTGTTCAATGGGATGCAGAAACTGATTGTTTTAATAGTAATAACAACATATTTCTTAACGCATATGTGATAAGCACGCTGAGTTATGCGCGATCGCTGCAGATATTTACAAACCATACAAAAACCAATAAGTAGTTAGAAGCGCAGTCGTACGGCCTGTCGTCAAGAAGGATGTGGTCAAAAGGCAAATGACTGTAGCTTATGAAACTTTGACGCACGCAACAGAGAAGGAGATGGTTCGCTCGCTTCACAGACTCAATCTAAAAAATAGGATGTTACACTAATATACTTCTCACAAGGTTGTGGGGTGAGCAGTTCTTTAAATAGTTCAAGGTCACTTCTAGAATAATGCCATTAGGGGATAAAATTGGCGTCTGGAAGATGTCAAGATAGGTCTGCTCTGGCGAAGCAGGGCGAAAAATCCCAAAATCCAGCGAACGATTGGGCAGATTCCAACACAAGATTTCGTCGGTTCCCCGAAAACGTCAAAAAGTTGAACATCTCGCGAACCGTTCAGCGGAGACAAATTTCCGTACGTTCATCCGTCATAGAAAAATTTCCTCCCTCAGTGGATAATATGAGGATCGGAAAGGAGAATGTAATTCCACAGGTTAGATGAGGAAATGTGGGGTTATAATATTTACTATAGCAAACAATGTGCTACCGGAATTTTTCGACAACAACTCATACGATATTATTATTTTTGCTATGATTATCAAAATATATAACCCTATCTACTGTTTTTTGTGACATTTTGCTATGTACTCGGGATTTACACGGGCAGACGGAGAATTGAGTCGACGGTTTGGAGGGCCGCATGAAATGAGCGCGTGATAACTAAAGCTTACATGACGTCTCTCTGCTAGACTTATTATTAGGCGCTGCGTTCATATTTCAAAGGGCGTTAGACAGCGGGGTGGTTATCCACGTAATGCGCATCTGACGGTTGAATGTTTCTCGGATCACACTCAAGAAGGTCATCAGGTGATACGGAGGGTTTGAAGATAGACATTGTGTTTGTTAACGTAAGATAGCTGTCCAAACCTTTTTTGAAACGCTAAATGTTTTACTGGCTCGGACTTCATTCGAAAGTTTAGTCCAAATGTAGGGGTACTTTACAAGGAAGAAGCTTGCACGTATATTTTTCCGGGATATCAGAGTTGGCGTGGTGGAACCCCTATTTCGTAGACTATATGGGGGGCTGTGTTGTAAGTGGGAGGTAAACGCTGCGGTGATCGCATCCGAATGTATGAGTTTGTACAGCAGCGTAAGGTTCAACTTCAGTCTACGCAACCAAAGTAGATCAATACTAAGTTTTTCACAGCGCTGTCTGTAGGTGAGCGGGGAAGAATATATCTCAGTAAGCTGTTGGTAAACGATCGTTGAAGGTTTTCTAACACAAGCCTATCAGACCTGCGCAGATGACAGTAAATGAAAATGCATAACTCGAGTTGAGGCAGAGCACACATTTTGTAAAGCGTCAGCTTCGCAGCTGGTAGACATAACGACTTTTTGATACAGCCCATTGTTCTAGTCTTTGCTACCTGGAAGCATACTTGTTCGGAAAAATAAAAAGGGGTTGAGTACCGTATTCCTAGATCTCTGATCGGAGTGGCTGTATCAATAGTACAACCATCTAGCGAGATGGAGTCACGAGGTAATTTACAAGGATAAGTGATGATGTTCGATTTGTTCGCTGAGAACGACATCAGTCATGTTCTGCACCACAAATGCAATGACTAAGTCTTGTCGTGTATTTTTTTACAGAAAGTGATGTTACTGCCCTGCTAAACGAGGCAGCGAGATGTGGGTCAAAGATGTTGCGCATCGCTACAGGGTCATCGACAACCGTTTTGTCCTCGAGAATAATAATTCTTATAGCAGGGTCCCTCGTAGAATTTCTGTCTTAGTAGGTGCACTAGTTTCTTGCATCTCTGCTCACCACGGAGCGCGAGTTTCTCTTCGTTTATTTGATGGAATTGCGTCTGACAATCTCTGTGTTCAAACACTTTGCTCACTCCCATCACCAGAGAGAAGGCTAGTGTTCTTCCGCACCTCGACCTAAGCATTTTAAGTCTGTCAGCCTCTTTCCTAGTAAGGATTTTACCTTGTACATACGAGCCTGCACGTTTCGATTTAATGGGGGCCAAAATGTTGATGCAAAACGTTAGATGTCGGATAAATTCTCCGGCCTCTATGCTCGGGTCTGATGTGCGAAAGAAGTTATTCCAATTTAAGGATCTTAGTAGGGAGAAAAAGGAATTGCAATCAATGAATTTGATCGGACGGTAGAATACAACTGTCGGTTTGGTAGCCACACTGAAATCCAACAGACATTTGATGACATTGTCGTCGCTTCCTGGTAATTGTTGTAGAACGGATATCTCTACCGACGAAATACCTACAGTAAATGTAAGATCAAAAACATGCCCCTTTCTGGTGGGTGTTAGAACATGTTGGTTCCAACCATTCAGCTGAATGCATGAAAGAAATTCGGCCTGTTTGGCTGGAGCAGAGGATGAGGTCCAGGAATTATTAGGCATATTAAAGTCACCGCATTCCAATTTGTGTTCGCAAGGCACGTTGGACGCATGATTCATTAGTTCCCCAAAATCAGTCAAATAACTGCTCGAAGAATTAGACGGTCTGTAGATGCCCCCTATAAGTGGCTCGCGAGAACCAATAGAGACCGCTAACCACAACGAGTCCACTAGTTTATGAAGTATAGATGCATCGAGTGTGACTGCAGAGAAGTTCTCTTTTAGGAAAATGATGAATCCACCTCCTCCTCCAGTGAAAAGATCCCAACGTATGATGCCGTTGACCACAACCCGGTACCGCACATCGTATCTGTACTCTACAAGACTTGGCCACGTGGTCCGCTTTTAGGCGAACAAAACAGCGTCCGGGGTCCTTCAGCATTGCTTTGCGTTGCTCCAAAGACTAACCGCTAAACCAACCGCAATCGGATATACCGTGATTGCCCTTACAAACCGGACACTCCAAGTTCACCTTCTCGTAAGGCACACCTACTTCGACGTTGCACTTCGAGTATCTGATTCCAGAATGTCCAGAGGATGATGAGTTACTCGTTCTGGTATCTGAGCGAGCAGCCTACTGACCATACTGACTAGCACTGACTGCCACACTTTTCTCCACAGAACGCAACAAATCGCTAAAATTAGGTTCCCTCCAGCACTCAGTTATACCCTCGACAACTTCATCATTCCTGCAGATGATGAGGCAATCGCTCAACCGCTCTAATTAGGTTTGTTGTGCGGTTTAGCTTATCACCGTAATCTAGCTGCATTAACATCGCCTGACAGCCCTTCATTTGGCTGGCTAGTCCACGCAAGCCATCAACTTCGCCAGCGATTAATCTAGGACCCATGAAAACTTCATTACTTACAGCTTGTATAATATCATGCCGGCGGCCAAACTGCTGGTGAAAAATCTTCATAGCCTCCGTAAAACCCACCTCCTTTGGCAAGAGTGCACAGTGCTTAATTGCCTCTTTTGCTCTACCACGACAATAATGCAACAAATACGAAAGCTTCGATCCTCCGTCAACTAACTTGTCTACCACGTTACCTTCAATATTTCTGAGAAAGGTAAAGTAGTTTATCGAAATTATCCGCCTCAGTTTTCAGAAGACCAGCTTCAAGAATCAAAGGTCTGAGTGCTCGCTCTGAAGACTCGAGAGAGTCTAAATAAAAGGGGTTTATTTCGGAGGCCCTCGATTGACCAGGGTGGCATGGTGTGCTAAACTTAATACCGGTTGTCGGAACAGGTTCAGATTTCGTAGTTTACGCCGCAGTTCTAGCTCTTCTGCCTTCAAGGTCAGCTCTTCCTCTAACAGATAATCAGAAACTTCATTAGAAACATTCATCAGAGCACGATTAAGCAAAACGGGCAGAACAGCATTGGATTTGGACACACTCTCCATCTTCTCCGGTGGGGCTACCACCGTCTCTATCGCTATCCCTGGGCCGGATCCCTGCTTAGTTCTAGGGGTCCCAAACAAACAACAATCATGCTCAGCAGCATTCGGTTCAGGTTGGACCATATCATTAAGAAAGTTTCTTAAAATTACTTAAAACATTTGGCATGAAAGGATCGTTCGTAGACTTCGAAGAATTAGGATTAATAGAAAGGGAGACATCAAAGTAGTTATGAGTATTCAAATGATTCTCGTCCAACAGGGGGAATGGTTCATGGGAAATTGTAGCAGCTTCGATTGGTAAAGAAGTGCTTGATCGTCCGGTAACAAAACGCTGGTCACGAGTGGCAGGATCAGCCTCGATAACGCCATGATTGTTGGGACCAGTAGAACCTTCCACAATGTCCGACTGCGTCATCCCTGCAGAATGCCGGAATTCCATGAGTGGATGGCGTTCGTCCTAGTTAGAGTGCAAAATTTTCGGTCAGATGTTGAGGAATTCGAGCACTATCGGATCGTTAGTTAACGATTCAAGTTCACGCCGAGTTACGCGTAACCTGTTAATCCGGTGAATGCCTCCCAATATTCACCGGCAGTGATAATCTATCCTCAAAACGGTAAACGAGAAGGCGACCGTAATAACTGGATTTAATACGGCACCAATTGAATTAATGTACAAAAATATTGAGTCTCTCACCTTGAATGTGAAATTCCTCAGAAATCAAGGAAAGAAAGTGCCCGCACAACGAATCGACAACCAGGCACCGATCAGCAATGGTGGACGCTAAAACGGGTTGAGCTCACTCAAACAAATGGTCATTGGTTGCGTCAGAGCATAATGACTGTTCGTGCATCGAGAAACGACGGTAATCATGAGTTACTCGGGGGAAAATACGCAAGATAAATGTCTAATTCCGGTATCTAAAAGTGTACATAGCTCAGACTAAATAAGGCCAAGTGAAACGGACAAAGTAGGTGGTGTAAAAACAAGGATGAGTAATGTATTTCATTTGGGGGAGAGAGCAAAGCGTAGGGCCACCTTTCAACATCACTCAAAGCTCAGCAACCTTAAAGTAACGCAACAAACCTTGACAACATTAACACATGATATGAAGTGCTGTAAGAGTGCCATTTTGGAGGGATTGCCGATTGGGACTTGAGGAGGGGGGCCAGGTGCTGGTTTGGTAAATATCGGGTGGTGCATTAAAAAACGACTAGTTTGGCATACATTTGTGTTGGTGACATAATAAGGTGATGACGTACTTACTGAGCTATACGCAATGGTAACTTGGTTCCCAGTGGCGCTTATATTTCGGGTAAGAGTATGAGTTACTACGGAGCAATTGAATAATGGATAGTGACCATGACCCCCGGTATAGTAGTAGGTTGACCCGGAAGCAGTGGGAGAGAAATTTTGCAGTTTTACATGCGAAGCGTTGCTTCTTGGAATGTGGTTTTTAAAACCAAATTCATGACGCTTGTAAAGTTCTTTTGGTTTAATCTTATATCGCAAATGCGAAATACTGTGCTCTGGTAAACACCCTACTGGTCTTACTGTTGATTTAGTGCATTGTTCAGGTATTTTGGACTGGCCGTTGGTAATTTAGACAACTCTATATAACGGAGAGAAAGTCCCCTGATAAGAAGTAGATAGCCCTGCTTGCGCAGCCGCGTCTTTATCAGGGGCATTTAAGCCGCTTTTTCCGGTGGTTTAAATAACTGTAGTTGCCTTAGGTCTGGAACTTTTTCTAGTCAATGCCTCGGTTGACAGAGGGAGACGTTGAGCACTAGGGGATGTTTTTAGCAATAGCCGTGAGTTTCGCCGCGGAAACTTGAACGCGCCTGGCGTTATCAAAGCTAGACGTGGTTTGCTTTGGCATGGGAGAAACTGAGTCTTCAAAATTTAGTCACCCAGACGAATGGATGTAGGCTGACTTTGTCCCAAGTGAACTTTTTGTCCAAACTAAATTTCCCAGTCAACTTTCTGCGTGTACCTGATAGACTTCTTGGCATCACAGAAAAGAGGTGGGTGAAAGTAGCTGGTTCAGAATTAGACACTGGTGTGGAGCCTTCTTTCGACGAATTGTTTGAGTTTATAGAGAGGCAAACTCCTGTTTCCAATAACCTGTTTGGTCAACTTATCGCCAGATCAGCACGCGGCCGCACCGACGAAAGTGAGATCCTAAGCTTCTGGAGGATTCTTAACAAATACCCCTTGTGTCAACCGACGTCGGAAAGATGAATAAGCCTCGCCGATGTGCAGTTTCGGGTGACTTTCACGATGCGCTGACGCACCGGCGATTTAAAGAAATGCCATTGGGAAGATGATGTGCGGTTCTGAGGAAGTGTAAACGATGCTCTGTTGGACTGGTGCCAAACCACACAGCCAAGTATTGCAGAGCCCATGCAACTCGAGTGTTAGTCGTAGACCGTAATTTATTCACATATCGTGAGGGCAAAAATTATTCTACGGCACACTGTGACTTAATAACCTGGTACATAATGCAGAGATTCAAATAGATGAAATTGTGTGTCACGGAGTCATATATGCTTGTGTCAACATGCCGTTAGGTGAAAATGACCTTATCGCATGTTGTTAATGAAATTCGGCATTGTAGTGGCCAACACACGCCACACTTGTGATTTTGTCAACCTGCTTTCTTCCCTTACTCCTATTCCAGAGGTCGTTGCAGTGAAAAGATACGAACATACCCCCAAATGAACAGACGGACTGTTCGTCACTGGAAACATTCCCAAACTCCCCTCGTACATGTACTCCCCCCGAACATTCCTACTCCGTATACCCCCCTTTGATGCGACATGTGCTTGTAGTAACAATTGGCCTATACACACTCTCAGTGTTGTTGTTCTCTCCGTGTTCCGAAGTCGTGTTGTTGTGACGCGTGTGACTTGTGGCCGTAGTTTCGTGTTCACTGTTTGAGTGTCCCTTCTTTGAAGGCTCCTCTCTGCATTTCAGCCCGCGATCAGTCGGCTGTGAACTTTTATCTGCTCTGTGTACTACAGTATGACTGCCGTTGTGGTCGCTTGCATAATAACACATTTTTGGCAAAATAATATATATCTAGGCCTACGATTGTGCAAACAATATCCATCAAGTCATTAACATTGTGATTTTGGTTTCAGGACGTGGATTATGTTGCGTCTGCAAATGCGATTCAGCGATTCCGCGATTGATACATGGGTTTGAGACAGCGACCGAAGGTTCCTGGTTCCAATGTTTTCCTAGCTCAGTGTCGGTGGGCGTCTGTTGATCCGAAAGGCGAACATTGAAAACAGGGTGTGGCACCGTTCTTGGGGATTGCAGTGAATACCAAGAACAACGTAAGATTAGTCGCATGATGCAATCTCAGATGAATAAGAATCAGGCAAAGCTTCAACACGATCCATAGAAGCGCTTCTGACGACCTCAGAAGGAAGGCTGTTTCAATAGTTAATAACCCTATAAGAAAAGAACTGCTGCCTATGAAAGGTCCAAAGACGAAGCTTGAAAAGCTTCCTATTATCTCCTCGCCGGCCGTCACCATTCGCTACAGTAAAGAATTGTTCTACAAGACTCACTCTAAAGAAGTGTGTGAGTATCAAATCATCGCGGACTCTTCGAATTTCAGGTGGGTACAGGTCAAGAATTTCAAGTCGAGAATCGTAAGTAACAGCACTCAGGCCCGCGGCCACCTTGGTAGCCGCACGCTGGACACGCTGAACAGCTAATGTGTCTTTCTTCAGGCCGGTATACAAGACCTGATTTGCATACTCGAGGAGCGGTCTCATATAAATCCCGTAAAGCGTTTGAAAAGCTTTCTTGTCTGTGCGGGGGAAAGTGCGCTTGCTCGTCATAAGAGCGGCAAATCCCTTTTTTGCAGCCATCTCGTGGTGATACGTGAAGGACAACTTAGACGACAACCAGATGCCCAGATCCTTCTTCAGATCGATTCTCATGATATCTACCGTGCTAAATGCGGTATGAGTCATTAAGGCATTGTCAGAATCTCTACCGAGTGACATGTGAGCACATTTATTGTCATTTAGCGGGTGACTGCAATCGTCGGATCAGCGCTTGATCACGTCAAGATCAATTTGTAGTGCACTAGGATCAGTGGCACTTCAAATTGCTAGGTCGTCTGTATATAAGAGGACGTTGCTGGAAATATTGTTCGGAAGGTCGTTGATGTAAATGTGGAATAACAAGGGAACTAGCACTGACCGTAGGGGAACTCCCGCAGAAATGAAAGAGGGAGACGAAAGGTCTGGTCCAGTCTTGACTCTAAAAGTTCTATCATCAAGAAAAGAGGTAATCCAGCGAAGAACCTCTCCTTGAATACCACAGGCTTCCAGTTTGTGCTTCAGGGGGCCGGGTGGAACACGGTCAAAAACCTTGGCGAAATCAAAGAATGTAGCATCAGAGATGAGGCCGTTGTCTTTGGCCTTCGTCAGAAAATCCATAAAAATAAGCATGCTTTTCATGCATGACAGATTAAGAAGGAAGCCATGCTGGGCGGAAGAGAAAATGTTATTTGATAAGAAGTGACTGAATATGGCGCGCTTTAGTAGGCGCTCCATTATTTTGCACGGGATGCTAGTAAGGCTGATTGGTCGATAGCTAGCCGGAGAGTGCAGGTCATCCACCTTAAATATGGGTGTGACTGTCGCCTGTTTCCATGCGCTAAGGAGGATGCTGGTCTGCAGTGTTTGCTTAAAGCTTATAAAGGGGTTCAGTCAGACTAACATCTGCTTCCCTGAGTATTCTGAGCTGGATCATGTCACGACCCATTGCACTGTGTGAATTAACCTTGAGTAAAAGGTCTTTAGTAAAAGGTCTTCAACATCTAGCACAGAAAACTCAGCGGTCCCGAGTGGTTGCCTGAACTTCTGCAGCGATATTACAGGATGCTAGCTAGGGGATGCGACGTTGTAGACTGCCAAGTAGTTTTCCACGAGTAACTCGGCAACAACCAGGAAGTCAGATGAAGTCTCTCTGCTGGGCAGTCGTAAAGAAAAAGCTGAAGGTTTGTTCTTACTTAGTCGTCGCATATGCCTAAATAAGAAGTCTTTTGTTCCTGCGGGCTTTGAGGAGGATCTTCTCTTGTACGAGTTTGGTGTGTTCGCGGATTTTCCGCCCACGCTTGTTTCGGACAATGTGGAACGCTCTTAGGTCCTCTGCGTTTCTTGTAAGCTTATGCTTCGCGAATAATTGGAAACGGTTGTCGAGAAGATGACGTATCCTGCGTGGAAGGGGTGACCGATAAGAGAAAACGCACAGCTTGCACGGTATGAATAAGTCGTCCGCTTTCTGAACTGTGCTTTGAACCGCAAGGTAATTCTGGTCCACGGAGTCCAGGTCGAGAGGAAGCGAACCTAGGCAGGTTCTCAGGCCGTTAAAACCTGCCTGATTGAAGTTTCGAACTGTGGACCTTTTTGCTGGTTGCTGTAACCAGTAACAGATAAGATCAAAGGCTAACAGAGAGTAGTCACTGTGTCCAAGTGGTGGCTTGATGATCACTCTGTCTACCAGGTGACTCGCATTAGTGATAACTAGGTCCAGCAGAGAGAGAATCTGACCGCGTAGGGGCGGTGACGTGCTGCAACCACGCCTTCCGACGTATCAGCGTCGATAAGGTAGTCGAGAATCCGCTTTCACAGTCCTGGTGGGAAACTGATACCCAGTTTATCTTGGGTGCCTCAAAGTCACCTATACTAGGCAGATGCGTAAAGCGTTGTAGGCATAGGAAATTTTCCAGGCTTACCAGATGGGTGTCGTCGTTGGAGACGTCTGATGAAGGAGAACGATAAATACCCCCATAGGAGTGAGTCTTGGCCACGCAGTGGTAATCGATGCCACAGAGCGTCACATTTATCAGATGACTGGAGGCCGCCAATAACCGTGGGTGTCGGGAGAGACTGTTGAAAAAAATTGAAGAACCCCACATTCTCCCTCGGGCAGAGCCAGTCCGGTAAACTGAATACCCCGGGACACTCAGTTCACTGTCACTGATACCACCTGTAAGCCAGGTCTCCGTGAAAACGAATATGTGGGTTTGGGTATTATGAGTTAACTGTCGTATTTCTGGTAATTTATTCAACAGACCCAGACGGTTTGTATGCATGCATCTGAAAGCTACTTCCTCGCTGAATTGCGCGAGAAAATAGAAAGGATGATGTGAGAAAGAGCCGGGGAAAGAAGGCCTAGAATTCAGGAGGGTGGTCGGGCTGAACTCGGTCTGTTCGTCCGAGTTGTTCTGACGGCCCTCCTTCGAGGCAGTAGGCGCGACATCACTGCTTGTGCGTAGGTCAGCGACCCTAGAGAGCGTTCGATCGGCATTCTTGGTGCCGCAACTTGCGGCCTGTGCGCCTGTCGAATTCCGCTGCTTGGAAGTTTTCACCTGCGGAACATTTGACTTCTTCATTTTCTGGGTACGGGATTTGGGAGACGACATTGTGCGCTGTGTTATGGGGCTACTGAAAGAAATATTTATAGGGGTGGGCCAAATTGACGTTTTTTGAGTTGCAGGAGTCAGCCCTAGCAGGCTGCTTCCGTTCCGAATTCTTGGGAGGAAGAGTTTTCTGCTGGACAGTTCGGTGGATTTATGGGTGAGTAATTCTGGAGACGGCTTTTGTGTGGTGTGGGTACCCTCAATGCTTGTGCCTGTGCCTGGGGCGCCGGTCATTGAAACGACCATACAGACGGTGCCTTCGTTTTCCACGACAGGCACAGGGGTCTGAGGAGATACTTCGAGAGCAGAAACTACGACTTTAGTCTCCAGTTGTAGCTTCTGGTCTGTCATGATTTGTGACTTAGTCCTAGTCCGACGTTCGCGTCTCGCTCTCTCTTGCCGGGAGCTGTCAAAAGATACGTCTTTCAGATGGGCATTGGAAGACTTCAAAGCCTCTGTTTTTCCCACCACTACCTCGGCAAAGTTACCAGAGGGCCAAGTGACGTTTTGGTTGTCTTGGCCCGCAGCCTACTCGCGAGTAACAGGTTTGTGGCATCCGGGGAAACAGAAGTCGCTATGACTGTTTTATCTAGCTCGGTTGGAGAAGAGGTTGTAGGGAAGGGGCCCCATAAAACAACTCACTTTACCCTGAGAGCTTTTTCCTTCATTTTTACTGCCGCCTTCTCTGGGTGTGCAATTGATAAGGCAACTGCATTCTTGATTATTGCAACACCAGGGAGAGCAAGCGCTTTATACTCATTCAGAGAGTGTAGTTACAGTTTCATTTTGGACAGAGCCCGTTGGTACTCCTCTAACTTACTTCCCATGGAAGAAATGGAAGGAGATACAGAGCTAAGAAGAGTCCCGCATTCACAGTCGCAGGTTTTTGCGTCATTCCACTTGACGTGATGCGTGTAAGATCACTCAGCTGCGCAGCGGCACCTTGGCTTTCGTTGAACCTACAACCCATGTAGACGTAAATGAGAGATGAGGACGCTGCCTGCTTTTAGTGATGTTCGTTAAGAGCAATGCACATGAAGTGATACCTCTTCTGACACTGGCAGCACTGTGTGCCGTTTTGTACGAACATTTTACATGCAGACCGACCGCAGACGCTTGCCGCTACAGGCTGTGTCCGCTGAGTCTCAGCACTGCTAGATCTGACACGGGTCATTGTCGACAAGGATGATTAATATGCGATATGGGGCAGTTAGCTTTCAGTGATTCACAAAAGAACGAAACATACGATAAAGCATGAAGAAAAAATCAGATACTAGGTAATGCAAATAATTCAACAAATAACGAATTTTTGTTACTCGATAACGAATAACAGTAGTCTTATACAGTTTTTCATGCATACGGCACCAGTAGAACAGAAATATTGGTAGACAGTAACAGCGAGAAAATTTGAACCAAATTTAAAGTTACCCGCGCACAGGCGATTCTACCCGCGCAACTGAAGAAGGTGAGTTCCTTCGCCCATGTAGATACTGTTATCTTGCAGATATTGTGACGCGTAACCGAAACCAGCGAGCGCGCATGAATTGAATCTGAGTTGTGTAATGGGGGGTGCTGTCGCGTTGTCAGTGCCGCTCTAGGTTGCGTTTGTGTAAGTCGTGTGCACTGCTAACTGGGCATTCGGCCTATGCTTGTTCGTGTTGTTCCTTTATTCAGGGTTGCTGTTTGAACCCCTACTTCGGAAGAACGCCGTTCCCCTGTGCCTCCATATTGCTCCAGATTCGACCCACAAGTGCTACGGACAGTCAGAGCGAAAGCGGCTGGTCTTAATGCTACAGTGTCAGATTTGGTGAACAGGATGATGGGGCTTCAACTGATATACTGCTTCAGTCATCCGGAAGGACACTCAGAACGCATGCAAACCAACCCTATGAACACAATCGGCGAAAAAATGCGCGTATAAAAGCGTGAAATCAGAGTCAGTACCCTAGCGATTTGTGATCGGCTGCATGTCACCACCTACGCACGGCTACTGCTAGATGTCACTGAGATGACGAATCAGGGTGTTGTAATCTCACCGTGCGAGGCTCGAAGTCGCGGGGTGGTGGGGACTGATCGATATATATATGCGCTTGTCGATCGGATGCATCCGTTGGACCATATTGCGTAGTTGTGGCCGAAACCGAAGGACGCACTCAATCGTGGGTGGGTAAACGTGTCGACACAGGCTGCTTCTAATCAATACATGCAGCGGTTGTTGGCAAGCTTTGAGGCTTTTATTATTGAGGTGAGTTTGAGTTTGTGTTCGCCGTTTTTGGGACGTGACTTTTCGAGCAGTACTCTATAACCACTACACAAAGTTGTGTGAAGGCAAAGATGGGAGTACGAACAAGTGGAAATAATTGTATGCTGTACCTCTGACAATGTTCTCCATATAGCTGGCTTATTTATTAGTGAACCAGTCTGGTGTGCATTGGCTGCGTTCGGTACAGTAGTATGACACTTAAACTACCTGATCGAGCGTTCTTGTAATTATTGTGTTGTACGACACTGTGGTCAACTATAGTTCACGTGTGCCTCCCTATCGTCCATTACAGCAATTTTAGAATGTGCCGAAGTCGACGAACGTACAAGAATTCAATATAACTGTCATTGAAGAGGACTGTTAATCGCTGGAAGCGGCGATACATGTTAACAGTGGACTCCACTGATTGGTCTGAAGATGATATCCTTGGGAAAATACAGATAAAAAAGTGAATGCTTTTCCACGTGCTATTTTCTCTCTTGAGGTGACGTAGTTCTCAATGACGCAGATACTAGCAGTTGATCAACCGCATGGGAATGTGGAGCAGTCTCCAAAGTGATAGAAAGTTTGAAAGAGTGGGTCTCAGAATATGAGATTCCCAGGAGAGCGGTTACAGCACTCTTACGAATGCTCAACACTTTGGCGAGGTCTGTGCCAACTGATATCCGTTCTTTGATGAGTACACCCCGTGATTGTCCTTCAAAATCAATATATAGTGGACAGTATGCTCATTTTGGTTTGCAAACTGCGCTGTTACGCATGCTGCATGATACATCACTGATGAATGATGATGAAGTTGCCGTCCAGTTTCACATCGATAGTGTTAGACCTTTTAATTCGTCGAAGTTTTAGTTATGACCTGTTCTTTGCAGATTAGTTACGCAGTTCACAACTACCCCTTCATGGTTGACACATTTGCTGGTAGCACACGTTTGGCAAAGCGCTGAAAAAAACATGAATCAGTGACACGTGCTCGTGAACTTTTACTCCGTTGACGTGAAAAATGTTACCCGAAACTAACAAAACCTTTCTATTTTCAGATATGGATAGACCAAATTATTACTGCTTAGTTAAAATCGAGGCCGACGTCAACGAAGATGTTGCCGTTATCAGCGGCAGCTGGCTGGATACTGCTAGAAAAACAGCGGTTTTCCCACGACCGACTGGACTGCGTATTACAGATATGCACAACAACACTTGCAGCCGGGTACAGACGGTCCGAAGTTTTCAGTTATCATACTGGTTACCACAAGTAAGTTAAGCGAGTATATAACAAACAGCTATATTTCATTGCAGTTGACTTTGAACATACCAGAGAAATGGAAGTGCGGTACACATCCGATAAACTGCCTTCCAGCGACGACACAATAAACATGGCATTACCCCCTAAACGTCCAGCGTAAGCTGATTGTTGTTATTCGTTAACCAATTACCAGTAAACGACCGAGGTTCACGGACGATGACAGTGAAGTGGACGGCAGTGCAAAAAGAAGGAAATGTGAGCCTACTATGCTGAGTTATCCAGTTCCATCATGCAGTTCCACAATGGAACATCGAAGACCCATCGGCTGCACCACTTACGGTGCAGAAACCACCGTACACAACGAGAGTGGTGAGGAAACCTTACTTTGGAATCACTTCCTTACAGGAAGTGGCTTAGAAGGAAAAATCACTAAGAATGATTTACAAGAGATCCGTTCATCTTTTCTAAATGCTCTAAGTGGTAACAGCGTGTTTTGCACCTTATACAGTTCCTTAGAGGTAGCTCACAGTATAAATGTGCAAATGAACACATTACAGACAACCACGGAACGGATGATTGCCGAAATCACGCGACTAGCGAATAAAAAGACGCCGTGTTTGCCTTTACCCTTAACTTCAGTAACACGGTTAGAAGTTGATAGAAGAATATTGCAGTGCAAGTTTCAGTCCCCTATGGAGAGTGGTAAGATCAGTGACCAGTTGAGTTTTTTCAGGCTGATTATGTCCAGGATATCAGTGCCCTCAGTGCTGCAACTATTCTTCGAAATATGATGGAACGACTGATGACAAAGGCAGTCGCCGCACAAATTACCTATTCCGGTGAACACAACACGTTTGCATCCAAACGCACAGAGCTAAAAGCATTTTTAATAGGTATGGTCTGCCATATACCTTCATTTCTTCATGCATCTAGGACAAGTGCACGACAGGACGATATATTCAATCACCCCTGATGGTGTGCTCAATGAAAACTGTAAAGCGTGGTTACATTGCGCACGAGACAAACGGTCCACTCCAAATTCGTTCACACAAGACAGTGAGGACATCAACCTGGTAAGCTTGCGGTAACGTGGTGGCATTCTTACTTCTGCAGGAGAAGAAATTGATGGTGGACCTAGACGAATCGGACGCTTTCAACCTGGATGCCTATTAACGTTTCGCATTTTGTACATGTATAAATAGTTTACTTCAACAAATGCCATTTTGCTTTATTGCGCACATTGTTTTCACCTCGATGGAATCTGCGGAAAGGCCACGGTTAAACGGCTGGACAGCTTCTGTGGCTGCAAGGGTGAAGGGGAGATATAGGTCCGATTAGGGTACAAACTGGGCTAATAATCGGCGAAAATACTAATGAAAATAGCGGGCTTCAGTGTGCATCATGCCGCGTTGTTATTGGTCCGCACAACCTTCATGCGTGATTGGTCGAAAAACACGTAGTGGAAAACGCGTTTGCTGTGGACACAACGCTGTTTCCACTATGATCACACCTGATTGGCCGCTTAACGAAAAGAGCGGAAACCGTAGTGGAAAAAGTGTTTGTGCTCATAGAGAAAGGCTAGATTGTGTACTGAAGGAAGGCGGTGGTAGTGGGTACCGTTTCCCGCAGACTTCAAATAGATAATTCATGTCGATTACCTCACTTGTTCGTTCTCAGCGACTTCACTCTTCCACTTGTGTTTATGTGTGTTTCAACAAGCAGTATGGATTGTCTTCACTCGTAAGCTAGGACAGTTGCGCGGAACTTTTGTAAGTCTTCATTTGGGAAGCGCTTCTCGATGTCGTTCTTTCGGCAGGTCACCTTGCCCGCATTCCAGCGTACGTCTTACCCCCATGAAATGTTTGCAACCATGGTAGAAGCGAATGGTAATTACATGCCTATGAGCATACCGATTATAATTGAAAAATACCACGTACTCGCCCCGTTTCTGCCCATTTCTCTACGTTGCAATCTCTGTACTGGTTTATCTCATCTTTCCAGGCCTATGGAAAGCTTAGTACTCATGATCCAGCGATGGTATAATCGCCGAGGATATGATCACGTTTCGCTGATTCATTGCTGTCAGAATTCAAGGGAAGCATGTATTACTACGTCGATGATATCAGTCTTTATAATAATCCGCCATTACTCCTCCCAAATGACGTGAAGTGCAACGTTCCGTTATTTTTTCGTTGATCGTCATGCCAATGGTTTACCGCACACCTTCTTCTCACGCCTTTGAAAGATTGAAACAAAATTCACCAACACCAACGGAATTCAACGATTTCACGAAGTGAACCACGTCACAAAATTATAAAAACTTCAGTAACTGGGAAAATTTTTTGCCTTGCAGATCACGGAGAAATTTACGGTCGACCGATTATGCACAGCGTCCGCGAACAGCGTTCATGGTCTGTACGTGGGGGGCGACATCACGTCCTGATATACGCAGACCCCTTCGGATCTGGGGCCCCAACTCGACGTGAAGGAGCCAAGATGTGGAGCCACCACTTCGCATGCTGGAGAGGATCGGCTTGGCCCTGTGCCTGTCGGGTTAATTGAGGCGATCGCGTTTATTAAGACGTATGTCCTTCTAGATAACGGATCCGACACCACACTCAGAGAGAAATCTCTAGCCGGACGATTAAGGCTACCAGCATGAGGACAAACACACAGCATTCGTACACTGAACAAGGCATCGTTGAGAGCCGAATTTAGAGGTTGAGTCTTTGAATGGTGGAATTAGGATGAGGGCCGATAAGGCCACTACTGTCAATAGTCTCGTGGCTAAACGGGTGGAAACCATATCTGAAAATGACGTCCAGCGTTGGCCTCAATTGACCGGTCTGCTTATCATCTCGTTGGGGAAAGACAAAGTTGGGTTACTAATAGGTTGCGATGTGTCGAAGGTACATGCGGTGCTACGTCAGCGTGCGTGAACAAGTGTCAGTCATACGTCGTGTAAACCAGCTTCGGCTGGAATTATCAATGCCTCATGTGTTGTGTGTTCGTACTTCCTGTACAAGTCCAGAAAGTCCACCCTGTGTCTGAGTGGCCACTAACGCTCACGTGATACACCGCGTCTATGATTGGTTTAACTCGTTCAGTGATTTAATTTCCTGTGTGTGCCCACTAGGCAGATTGCATACATTCTAGTTCACGCCCATAACCCCTGCCTCGCGTTCTGATTTACGATACATCATGCTACTGTTGACGAACAGTTAGACCAAAGTTCACTGCCTGAAGTTTGCTAAGAAAGACCGATCGGTTCAGTGCATGTTCAACATGGAGCTCATCGAGCGTGGGTTGTCTCATGAGATAGCTATCTCCTGCGGTGATCAACGGGTTGCGCGTATCGTGGAGTCTACTGCTACATTCGAGGTGGTCGGTGTGAGATTGGCTGGCCGTGGCGGCCTGATCGTGTAAGCCTTCCTGGCAATCGAAGGATGGCTCAGAAACGTCTGAATTCCCTAGGTTAGGGACATTCCCGCGACACCGGGTTAACGTGTAAATATAGCGAGGTTGTTGAGGTGTATGTGATCGAAGGTTATATATCGAGTGTTGACACCAGTGAGGATAAGATCCTTCACCGGTGACACCTAACCAGCCCCCCGGTGTTGAATCCAAATAAACGTAGGAAGGTACGGATAGTATTCAATTGCGTGGCGAAATGCAGTTGTACCTTTCTGCATAAAGTCTTGTTGTAAGGGCCAGTTCTGACCAGCAACCTAACAAGTGGATTGTTGCGGCTCCGCAGATGCTTAGTATCCTCGTCCTCAGGCATAGAGAAAATGGTTTCATAAGAGACAGGTGAGCACTTACCTTTCTGTGGTGGAACAATAAATCACTGGCTGGCCCACTAGAAACGCTTGAGATTATGGTCCATCTATTCGTCGCTACCTCCTCGCTCTTCCGCGTGCCGTAGTGATCAAATGGCTGCACTTGATAATGGGCGTCGAATTAAGAACATGACCAGTCAAATTGTGGACGACAATCTTTACGTTGACGACTGTCTGGTACCAGTAGATACACTGGAGGATGCCAGACGTGTAGCGCCTGATGTATGCGGAATGCTCCTCTTCGGGGGCAAAATGGAAGTCTAACATGACAGAGGCACTGGTGAGTATACTACCGATCTCTGTCACCAAAGTTGTGCCTGAATGACCACGGTCACTGGAAAGCATTTGGGGTCCAGTGGCATGTGTCAAAGGACTGTCTCAGGTCTAGCGTGCTCTTGCCGGAAAGACATTCATCCGGACAGGCTTATTGGCCTGTATCGCGTTTGTGTACGGCCCGCTGTAGTTTATTTTTCCGCTTGTTCTCCGTGGTCGGGAGTTACTTCAGTGCCCATTTGGTATAAATATTGGATGGGATACACCCTTGGACGAAAATTGCCAAGGAGAATGGAGAAAGTTGTCACGGGACGTAGCAACGGCAGATTCAGTTGTCGTCCCGCCTTGTATCATACCCCATAGAAAGTTTCCAAGGCGCTGAGTGTTACATATGTTTTCTGGCGCCTCCGGGAAGGGATGTAGGTCTGTCGACTACCTACGAGACACCTTGGAAGATAGCAGCATCTTCCCTTGCTTCTTGATGGGTGAATCCCGGGTTGCAGCTTTATATTTCCTGTCTCTCTCGGAGTTGGCACTTAGAGCTAGGGCACTGGCTGTCAAACTCAGGAGATTTATAACAAATGAGCTCAAGCTCACATTGGACAATGTCGCACTTTGGACAGACTTCGTAATCGTGGTGGAGTAAATAACCACCCTTTGTCACTTTGGTAGCCAACTGTGTTCAACTAATTATTGACCGTGCCCAAGGTTGCCGATGACGACACGTTGTGTCCAAACTTAACCCGGCGGAGATGGCTTTCCGAGGGACATGCACTGTTTGTTATCAGGAAATACACACGTAGCTGGATGACTCGACCTTTCTGTTAGGACTTGAGAATTCGTGGCCACCCGACAAGCTGTTCAAACGGCTCCAGGTGGAGAAACTAAAATTACGTGAGATGCTGGTAGTAGCCATTGTCAATAATGCGCGACAGCACATGATGCTTGCTTCACGTTATTTACGCTGGCGCACCCTACTCTGTGTAATATCACAGTAACTACGTTTAAGGAATTATTTTGTCTGAATAAAGTCTGGTCGGCAGTGTTCCATTCTACTGAGTACTTTGCGTAAGTTAGAACTGGATCTAGCGTGTGAACCCATCGCAGTAGTGCGCCTTTCGTAGTAATTGCGCGAAATATTCCAAAGGTCGACGGGAAACGCTAGCCCGAATGAAGCCTGCCACCATGAATCGTGTCTTATGTCTCAGTGGGAGGGTTTCAGCCGGACCACCTCGTAGTACTCGGGTGAGGATACTGCTCCCCAGTGAGGTTGTTACGGATGTGGTTATCAGAAAATGCTATGAGATTGAAGGTCACATGGGAGCTAGTCACATTTTATCGTCCATCCGAAAGAGGTTTTGGATTTTCATATGCATGGCCAGTGTACGCCGCCTTCTGCTGAAATGTCAGCAAAGCCGTGCTAACAAGTGATGGTCAAGCTTCCAGCTGATCGCACAACACCCGGTGGCGGCCCGTCCACAGCCTGTTGCGTAGATTATGTTGGACCTCTGTAGGTTAGGATTGGAAGGAGTACTTGTGTAAAACATGATTGCCTCTGCACTCGGTTAGGAGAGAGAGTTATACACTTGAAAGTAGTGAAGTTGATATCAGCGGACTCATTCTCAATCATTCCATTGTAGTCCCCTGACCGTTGACGTGTGCCGAAATTTGTGTGGCGATAATCGGTCCAACTTCATAGACGTGGAATCAGAACTAAGTGGAAGCTACTCACCCTCATCCAAGGCAGAATGCGTGTGATTCTGGCGGTTCGTGGTATCGACTGACATTTTAATCGTCCTGCTGCCTATCGTTAGGGTGGAACATGGAAGCGCATGATTCGCACAGCTTAGCAAGTTATGCGGTCGGTCTCAAGGCAACAGATGACATCAGAGGAAGCTCTCTACACCTACTCGGTTGAGGTCGAGAGAATTCTGGATGACTGACCTATGGTTCCAGTCCACGATAGTCCGGACAGTCCCTAGACTTTAAGATCAAACGATCTGTTGCTTCTGAAAATAAATCCGGGCTTGCCGTGTATTCACCTCACACTGTTAGGAAGAAACACCAGAGGGAGGAAGCGGGCCCAAAACCTGGCTAGTATGTTTTGGGAACGCTGGTTCAGAGAGTAACTACGCTTCATCCAGGCGTACTATAAGCGGACAAAGGTTGTATGGAACGTGATCGTTAGTGATCTTATCGTACTGGTTGAAGGCCCTCTACCCACAGGCGTGTGGCCAAAGATCGTGGTAATCAGGGTAGTGAGGGGTTTGACAGTAAATTCGCGAAGTGTATTTGAGAACAAACAGCTGCATGGCCATTCAAGTTACGCACTCAACAAATCATTTTTCCCACGAAGGTTAATCTTCATATACTACTTAATCTTGATACCGTGCGCCAGTGAAAACTTGCCTCCGCGCACTTTTTCTTCCCCAATTTCTACTGCTGGACCTTTGTTTACACGTACCCTGGTTTCATTTGCGTTTGATCGTGATCTCATGTGGGTTGGGCGATTCTTGGGATTGGCAACATTCCGCCGATTTTGAGCGAATAGCCACATCATTTTCAGATGTCTGTCCACTTTCCTAAAAGGGTTCAAGATTTCATATTTCTCTTCATCCCACGAAATTTTGACATATTTTCCGACGCCATTTACATCAAATAATGACAGAATTTGAGCTGTTGTTGTTTGTCATCATTAAGTTATCTTTTTCTGACGTGACATTAATTATTTAGTCGGAGGTCATACTTAAAGTGAAAATTAACATTCGCAGATAGGCTTGATCTAGGATAATAGCGTCTGTGATGCGGCCGGTGTCTATAAACTGCAGACTTGTTGAGCAACCAATTCGGATCCAGAGATGAGGGCGATCGTATCGGTGAATTTCTTATTAATAAGGTGTTAATTTACAAAAAATCTTGATATCTGATTCACCAAATATGCATGTTCCGTGACTACTGGTTTGCGCGAATATGATCAAGTACAACAGTTCGGTTTCCGTGGGGTGAATAAAGTGGCAAGGGATATAAGCCCAAGAATTCTGCCTTTATTTGATGTAAATGGCGTCGGAAAATATGTCAAAATTTCGTGGGATGAAGAGAAATATGAAATCTTGAACCCTTTTAGGAAAGTGGACAGACATCTGAAAATGATGTGGCTATTCGCTCAAAATCGGCGGAATGTTGCCAATCCCAAGAATCGCCCAACCCACATGAGATCACGATCAAACGCAAATGAAACCAGGGTACGTGTAAACAAAGGTCCAGCAGTAGAAATTGGGGAAGAAAAAGTGCGCGGAGGCAAGTTTTCACTGGCGCACGGTATCAAGATTAAGTAGTATATGAAGATTAACCTTCGTGGGAAAAATGATTTGTTGAGTGCGTAACATGAACGGTCTGTGATTCTTTGTAAAGAATGCTCGTAACCACTGCCAAGACTTTTAATGTAAGGAGAGGGATCAACGAAAGCGATGGAAGCAAATTTATTGAGCGTGGTCACCGGCTTTCTGGGAAACACGTAACAATCGTGAAACACTCAACGGTAGCATTTACTTTAAAATCACCCATGCGCAACATTCGGATGTGTTAGCAAGACTGTTAATGCCGAGGATCTGTAGTGTCGCTGTTACCAAGTTAGTGCATCACTTCGCATGATCCAACAGACCAATGACCATAGCATGGCGCTGGTGGAACCTCATCAGCCATTCACATTCACTGCGATGGATCAAACATGCAGCTACCATGTTCTGACAGTTTATTGCCATTTGAACGGTGACTTATATTGGTAAGGGTCTCGAACGTTTATGAAATAAACTTATGGCTGTCTTCCCAATCAACTGCAGGTGGCTACAATGGCCCAACTGAATGATTTCTACTCCCTACACGGACCACGGGGAATCGTGTCAGGTCTGTTTACAAATCAGTGTGTCTCGCCTTTTAGTACACACCAGCAATAGGAATGCGATTCATGCAAGAACTACAGTGACTGCTGGAGAACACTGGAAGTACACAGGCTCCATTTTCTTCTCATACGAGGAACATGTAAGATGAACTCCACTCTTCACACTCACTTGCTGTCCTTCACACCTAACCAGTAAAACCGCCCACTATGTTGTGTACCCCGTCAACAACGCGCCGCACGATCACAGGTTATCGAGAGTTTACACACTGTGGAAGTTTAATTTGAGGAACTACGTTGCTAATCGGCCGACCATGCTGGAAATGAACAGGGTGAAAGTGGGAAACATAAGGCTATTGCAACTAGGTTTAGAAATGAAACGATATAGTGGTAGGATGCGATGGCTACTCTAGGTTCTGTCTTTAATTTTTGTGCACAGTAATGCAAAAATGAATAAAAATCAGGGTTTGATAAAACAGCCAACCATATATTTTCAAATAAAGTGAAGACAACGAAGACTATTGATTATCCTGCCCTGGGAAATAATCACCGCCCACACAGAACGGACAAGTGAGCCCAAGGAAAATTTGAGCAATAGTAAATCACGAGCGATACTCAATTCCGAATTTCAATGACTTTGGGTTATTATTACCCCGAATATTGATAAAAAGGACATACTTCGCACAATGTACTGCCGTTCAGCCTTCTGGTGAGCTACCGCCCGAAGTGGTACTTGTTCCGCAGTGCACACTATGCGTACCGAAAAGTAAGTCTTGAGTCAAATTGTTGACGGTATGTGGATGGGCTGGAGTTTGTGAAAAATGTCACTTCACCGACAACGGGCGATTAAGCGGTTTGTCAACAAGATTTTATGAGAAACGAGAGCAGTGTGAAGAAACCGTCCCATACAGTGAGATGACCAATAAGAATTCTGTTGCGTCGTCTCGTATTACGGATACGGCCCACATGTCCATCGAGACAATGCGCTAATCGTGTGTATTCATTCACCGAAATGCCATTTACTATCAACAAGAGCTGACCTATTTGATGAGTTCTGTAATGGACAACACATGCACGAAGGCGCTTACTAAATACAAGTTAACCATAACTCGGTTCCCTCTCCGAGGATAAGTACATGCTGTTGAATCAGCTACCTGTGTTGAGTGGTTGGCGAATGTGTCTTATAGAAAGTCGGTGACCATGCCCCTTGTCCTTACTTAATCCTTGTGTAGTGAACAAGTGGATGTGCGCTCGAACCTAGGCCACTAACAATTCAAAGCGCCTTTCCTGAAGAACAGTCGGAATGTAGTCCCAACTGGCATGAAACTAGAAGAACGCACTGGGGTTTGGAACCAAACCGTATATTTTCAACAATGTTAGGTAATTTGATAAGTACTTAGTTCTAGCATAATCTGGGACCAACGGCAGCAACCAAGAGAAGATAGAAGAGGAGCGCGAGGTGGGCTCCAGCCCATTCGGTGGCACTCAAGTCGCGTCAAGCGAAAAGTGCGTAGAAACTTCGAGGGCGCTAAGCAACGCTCAAAAAGGTTCAGGTTGAACGACCTTGAAAATGTTGCTCGACTGAAGAAAGTTTCACTGAATTCATATCAGTCCTCCTATAGCAGGCGTACACAGAATCATGCGCACAGAACAGACAAACAATAAAATACTGTTGTTACCGGGATCCTTAGAGAAGCTACACGATCACCGGTCACTAAACCTTCTCGTACATCCTTCTTCTTATTACACCAGAAATCTTTCTGCTAGTGATTGCGAGCCGTCCCTGTGAGGAATTACAGGACCACTAGAGTTAAGTGCGCGACAAATTATTCCTTTCACAAACGTTAATCTCGATGTATTATTATAGTTAGATAAGGTTTGCTCATGGGAGCCTGTTCTGGTGCAGTTTGTTCACCCTAACTCTACAGTTTTGTCCCCCTGTTCATGTGTGTTTTGATTTAATTTGCGTTTTATCTCCCCGTCATTACATGACGGTCACATGTGGTCGTATTCACGTGAATGGTCACTCTCGGAATCTGTATATTTGGTGAATCCAATATTTAGGTTTGTCGTTATCTTCCACGTAGTTTTTAATCATTTCCGTGTCCTGAGCACCTTACTGAAAAAACCTCGCCGATACGATCGCCCTCATTTCTGGATCCAAATCGGTTGCTCAACAAGCCCGCAGTTCATAGACTCCAGCTGCATCACAGACGCGATTAGTCTAGATCCACCCCACCCACAGATGTTGCGGGTAGACTAATCGTAGCTCGAAGAACCACTAAACGTGAGGTGGTAACATATGTTACTGTTTTGTGTGCATCCTTCGGCACCATATAAAAGTAAACTTCGCCAACCGCAGTTTCAATGTCTTCTTGAGTCGTAAAATCCTCCAGTTCATCAGACGGCTCCGGCTGGTCTGAAGAAGATGTCGTTTCGGCATGCGCTTTGGCTGTTCGGTTTGAGTTCCGCGTTGACCACTTTGTGAACACGGTTTTGCGACCTGCACTAGTTACCGTTGTAACAGAGAAATTGAACACACAATAGAGGTAGGTGAGCTGTCATCAACATCACTTGAAGCAAATGAGCTCTATCCACACATTTTGTAGGTTTTACTAGTAGATCTATAAAACGAGTGAACAACACTAATGCATGTGAAAATACATTCATGTACCGACTTCGTTAGTGAATAAGACGCCTGCTGATGTTTGACGGATAATTCTGAGCTCCTGTCACCTTGTGGATTTCAAAAATAATACCGTTGTCATTGAAATCTTTCACAGTTTTCATAAGTAAGCACGGCATCAGTTCTATCACCATGTTTTCCTTGCTAGGTCGGTTGTAAACATTGAATACAAATTGCGCATGAGTCGCCTTCCGTGCTATCCAGCAGTTTCGCTGTTTTGTCACAACAATAAACAAGACGTGTTTAACGTTCCCAGACAATCCACGAGAAGAACCATGAACTATAAACTCCGCCTACAGAAAATGTATTTGACAAGGCCAAAAATCCAATGTGTCCGAAAATTGGCACTGGCAAATGAACGCTCACCCCGACATCCAGTAATAGTATTAATAATGGCAATCGCCGTCTCTATATTACACATACAAAATACTGGACCATTTTCATCCAGCCAACCATCCATCACTCATAACATTTCTACACGAATTTGCAATAGCTAAACTAGTTTTCAGTCCATACTTCTTAGGACACTGCTTCTCAAAATGATGTTAATATATTCCTCTTATTCAATGGTTTGCGCTTTACAGGCTGAGTTGTAATTAGAAAAGACTAAGATTGCGACTCCTTCATTGGGCACACGATCACCTTCATAGCAAGTCCGTGTGAACCTTATTTGGTTAGCTGAGCTTATGGTTTGATAATTTACAGGTTTTCTACAGAACAAGCTAAGAAACTATTGCGGAGGACACCGACGGTTAAATTTGGTCTGGTTTCATTAGACCACTTTATCAGGGGGGATAAGGAGACGGAAAAGTGGGTTTGTTCCGCAGCTCCTTGACAAACTGATAGAAAACAGCACAGCTGAAGGGGAAACAGGCCGACAGGCGTTGCAGCCGTTGTAGCTTAGACCAGCAGAACGGTGAGTAAAGCAAACTACACGTTGTCTAGAATTGAAATGACGCCAAGGTATGCGTCGCAAACATCAATTAAACTGAGAGGGTCAACAAGAGATTCGTGATAACCGCGAACTTTCACCAAGGGTGCTGAGGACGGATTCACATAGTTAAGAGGGAACACTTAAAGATCGGAAAGGTCAAGAGATTTCCTAACACCGGCCGCAGGAAATCTTATTGTGCATTAAACTGACTGAATAACGTGTAACTCGAGGCCGGCAGCTGATATTTCAACATCTCAGCATAGCTTAGCTCAACCCAGTGACAAACACCCACTCGGTTTGCTTATAGCCTGAAGTACTAATCTTTGCATACAATCTGTTTGCTATCCCATTCACGTTGTACTCAACTAATCTTGATGGGACAACAGTTCTTTTTTTCACAGAGGAGACTTGAGGTTCGTGCATCACCTGTCTTAAAAAGCTGAGTTTGGGTGCGTACGTACAATGCCAGTTATTCTGCTTGGCAGTGCTCATTGTTTTGTAGATGTATACTTCGTGAGAGTGATGTTTATAGCCAGATAGCGCTAATGCAGAGGTCTGAATGGTTCCAGTTGGGTCTTCCGTTGAGGTTTTAGCTCAAGTTCTTTTTCTTACTCCCACATTATGCGACGAGTGGACGCCCAAAACCTCGCACTGACCGAACGATCTACGAGATTTCCCAATTTTAGAGACTTACGAGCAATCGACGAAGTCCTGCTCTGGAGTTCACTCAATCGTTTGCCAGCTTTCTGAATTTCCCGTTCTCGCTTGCCGAAGATGATCTGTTTCAACATTTCTTGGAGTCGGATAACAACGAAATTCCTTGAAGACGCATTTGAACGTACTTCTGGATGTAATCTTGAACAGTCCAAAAAATCAGTCACGCCTAACTTTTTAAAAGGTAAATTGAAGCAATATCACACCTTTTGGACTGAAACTGCGGAACAACCGAATTTTCTTCTTTCCTAATGTGTGTGTCAAAGTTTTGTAAACTGCAATCCTCTTCTCTCTGATTACGCTTTTTTAATGACAGACTTCACTTTTGTCATACTATATAATTATTGGTTGTTTTGTATCGCCCGTAATTATCTGCAATGATCACGCACACTTGAGCATGCTTCTCACAGATGCTTTGAGAAATATACAATATTATGATTACCTTCCCCGTAAGTGGGTCGTGGATGAGTTTAGCTTCAAACAGGTGAGATAAAACGAACGGATGGTTCAATGGGTTCTGAATAAGCTTATTGTCTGGAATGATTTAAGGAGGTTTGGATCTGGTAACTCGGAGTTTGCAGACATCGAGAAAACGTTACAAAACTAGCTTCAATTGTTACCTAAGGACTACCAACGCCAAGCATCATTAAATGTGTGCCTCTTACAAGAAAACTACAGTGCTTCGCTATGTAGGGGTTACTTTCTTTCACTGATGGTTTGTTTTAGCAAATCAACAACTGTCGTATTTTTTCACCTACAAAATGACTGCCTATTTACACCTATGACAATTTACTCGGTTCAATAAGCAGCTGCTTTCTGGGACATATTGGAGTTATTGTACAGTTGATGTATCAACCGAACTTAAATGTTTTTAATACTGTTCCTAATGTCGACAACGAAGCATGCACAAATATCGGTGACGGTAAACGAGACAGGTGAACTTACAGTAGCACTACACATATGTCATACGGTTGTTAATGAGTAACGGGTGACACATTGTACATTAGCGTTTTTTTTGTCGCAGCTTCCGCATTCAGGTGGACTGCTCAGATAGTTGATTCAAACAGAAGTAATGGTCTAGAGTTTTGTTTCTGCTAGAACTCAGGAGGTAACCCTGTTAGCCATTGTGCCATTTATCTTATAGTCAGCATAATCGAATTGCCGTATATGGACATAATCAGCGGGGCCCAATCACTCTCTGTTGCATCCCGGTATAACAGAGCCTAGCATCAAAACGTACTGTGATATATTTGCTCACTTGGTTTGGACTCGGTTGAAAAGATTCATGTGGCTGGCTTGAACGTCGGACTGTGTCGTTTCCGCGTCAGCAGTTTGCAGTGACTCTCATGGAGTAGTTTGTACAAAATGCAAAGTAGCAAGCATATGCGGAAAGTTTAGTATGCCATATGTATATGGGAGAAGTGTAGATTACTACCGAAGACGGAAAGATGTAACGTGTCTTTCGTAGGGTAAAGTACGATGAGAACAATCGTGAATTCAAAAACTCCACGCTGACATTTTTCGACATACAATGCCCAACGCTCCTCAGTCTCATGGTTACGAGATGTACGAATGCTTAACTACAGGTGCATATTTAAGAAACGATATATAAAACATTTGAACGACAGTTATTCAGTCGGGTCTTCAGAGACAGATTCTGTGCAAGAATTCTGCGATCTGTTGGCGGTTTTCAGAAAACGACGGATCAGCCTGCTGACAGACAGAATAATGAAGAACAACGGAAGTGTGGTTAGGCTCAAAAGTATTGCGTAATAAAACATGAGTTCTTGCAGTGTCCATTGCTGAGACAGTTGGACTAAGCTAGCCCATACAAAATAGTCCAGCAGTCGGAAATTTTCCTTTTTGAAATGCAAATCTGGCCAACCGTCCTCGGTTTCTGACCAATAAAAGGCATCGTTCAACAAGCGATCGTCTCCAGGCGTCCATCCTATGCCCCACTGTAAGTAAATCAGAGAAGTCAGAGAGCTGTGAGGAGAGATATCAAACCAATTATTGGCTGTGAACAAGAAAATCGTTTTGAAGCTGGACTAGGCAAATCTTTTTTCAGTGACCAAAGAATATAACAGTTTATAAACTATATGAATTGGCATGGAGGCACTCCTGACTTTGTGAAATGCAGTCTATTTTACACTATTCTAGAATCTAGTCAAGAATGCTAACCCGTTTGTGGCGGAATAGAATATCATAGGAATTAGAAACTGAATTTTATTTGCATTTAATTACACTTCGGATCACTTCGTTGCTGGTGGTTTGTTTAATCGATCAGGCTGACGTCTTTGATTGTAGTAACTTTGGTAATATCAGTTCCAATAACCTGATATAATCAAATGAGACTAATCGTAAACATTGAATCTGCCACATTATTCATGAGTGAAAAAAAATCGGGGAACAACAGTGACATTGGTCGTCTCCTGTGTTAAGTACTTTGATGAGTCAACTGGGACAATCTATCCCACGGATTATTTGATATATCCGAAATGGCGCTATAGAAGTTTTGAGTAGCCGCATCCAAATGTGAAATTTTCGGGTATTAGATGTGGCCTCGTTGTGCAATCAGTACGACACATTACATGAAAGTGTGTTTTCTGACGCTGTATAGAATTAAAGCAAAATCCGGTTTTTCATGACCAGGTCTTGTCTGAAGTATAATATATGTCCCACTACTATTAGTATTTCCGCCAATAATATCAGTAACATTGTTGATCCGTTTTCACCAAGTTCTAGTCAGATACACTTGATATATGTGTCATCATTCATGCAGGTGAACAGCATAGCACCACCGGACGTTTGGCACCTTAGTTGGGTGGACGGTCGACTGTGAAAGTTACGACTTCCTCCATGAAATCTCGCAAAATGTAGTTGTACGTGACAATTTCAACATTTACGAAGAGTGAGTGTTTTGGCAATCTGTGTGCAGACGGCACTCAATGTTTTGACTGTCATTCAACCGATAATACTTTGTAAAGTACAACGCCGTTTGTGAGTAGTATAGCACAACCCATATATCCGGAAACTAAGGAGATCTCACAGTCAGGAAGACCGGGGATCAGAAAGGACTGTTGGAAACATGTATGCGGACTATGAATGACGAGTTATCAAACAGAACGTGGCTACATTACTGTTAGGGATAGTAATATACAGCAGCCATGCATAATAATGTAAACGTTCGCCGTCCCATAATTTGGCATACCTTTAACAGATGTCTTGCCCTAAACAATCCTACAGGCCAAGCGTCTTCTGCGATCACAACGTGAGCAACTGACCGCAAATTGAGTCACCCAAGAAGAAGTGCGCCGGTTCAAGAAACCCTATAAAGTTGAAGTTTTTACAGTAATTGCCTTCACAAAGAAATGAATACTCAATGAAGAATGCAAGATACGTTCTAAGGCCTGAATAAGATTGGTCACACCAAGGAAGAGACAACGTGACGGTCCTGTCGGACTAGACCCAACTAAATGACGCGTTGACCTCAGGACGACCAATAAAAGTATGCCATTTCACTAGTAAATTTTATGCATCAATCAAGCAAGCCAGAATATGTTGCACAACAGACCAGGTAAACTTGTTGAAGCTCATCCAGTGACCACTTTGTTCCCTGGCACACGCCGAGCTGATGCACACCAAATGATCACTGAGACACGTGGGTGATGCATTTCAACCTTGACCCTTTAAAAATGTATACTCAGAAGTGAATGTAAATTGTGTCCCAGTTAATATTTCCTGTTGTTGGCTGAATTAGCGCCGTTACAGCATGCACCCAGAAAAGGGAGGCGGAAGTGAGCAGCCAGCACTCGGTCCAACATTTTGAGCTCCCCAAAACTAACCGAAAGGATGGCATTCTCTACAAAATGCTTCGTTTGAATATATATAACCGTCCTTCTTAACAAGTTCCCCAGCCCATATAATATTGCGGTTATGATGTAGTTTTGCCAGAGGAGAGTTTGAGCCATTGTTACACGGCTATTGTCTAAACATAAGCAATCTGATTACAAACAAGACTGGGTGCAATCCAACAGTCGAATGGCGGGAAAAAAACTGGATAGTATAACTTCATTGGCCTCTGACTGTGGCACTTTTGTTTAAGTAAAGAACCTTATTCGCATAATTCCAGTTGGTTAGACGTCTATTCGAATTTTAACATGACTGGCTGAGTCACACGTTGATGTGACAACACCTCACATTCTTGGTAGTCAGTATGAGTACCGACAGCATGAAATGAACTATTAATTACATCACGACTGTTTGCAACACTACTGCTGGTTGCTATAAGCACACTGTACAACTATGAAATTAATCCACTTTATACCAACCCAGTGAACATGCCGCAGAAATTAGCAGAACTTCAGCATCAGGCGTAGTAACAATGAACACCGGATTCGTAACGTTCTACAGAGTACCAGACAAAAAATAGAATGTACTCAACGTTGTGTACCGCCCATCAACAACAAAAGAACGTTTTGCTTCTCATCTTTTCCCTTAGTTAACTTCGACAAGGTCACCATCTGACGAGAAAATAATATTTTTCTGTCGTTCGTCAAACTTTTATTAAACTTTCGCAGAAATTGTGGAATTCGTAGCTCATGGTAAAGGGGTTTGATGCAGAACAGTTATATAAGGCTGATAGTCGTTATTGTACGCCTTGGTTTGTGCAAGCAGAGCGTTTTTCCAACAAACAGTTGGTGAGATACAAATATAACATCCTCAAACCCATGACATTCTTCACAGGATTTCAGCTCTCCTCAAACTTAACTAATGACACAGATTTAGTTCAGTACGTTTCCAGTATGACGCCAGACATTTCGTTGAAAGCTGCTACTGGTCGCGTTCTTGTCTATTAAAGTTCGTTGGGCTGATTTACAGACTGTTATTGTCCAGTTGTTGTCCCTGTCGATAAGTACATTTAGTCCAGAAATTGCAGACATCTGCGGGCAAATGAAAGGCAAGCGCTCAAGTTTAAATGATTCAAATTAGATTTTTTTTAGACAGTCTGTTCTCCATCTCAACATACGTAGTCAAGCCATTTCCAGAAGATTTGTCTAATTGTCTTGTAGGTCCCAACATTATAGCCAAAAAGAGGATTCTTGTGACTTAGCAATCCAGGATACCAGCTTACTCTGCCGTGAGATTTGGGCCTAGAATGAACACAGGTAAATGAAGGCTACACCAAGTGATCTGCGAGCAATACCAGACCACTCTTTGTACATTTGAATGTCGTGTCAGTAAGTGAAAATTAAGAGACTGTACGTGTAGGCTTTATTTTCTGGAGGAATGAGAAGATTGTCGCTTTTCTACAAGTTCGTCAACGTGAAGACTTCCGGGTTGTGCCGTCGGGCTCCCAATACTCGTTGATCGTCCCGGACTGGGTGCTTGTTTGCTCACACGTTGAGCTTTCCTACCATAGTGAGGTGATGATCTGATTCTTGCAACGTTTTTATCCAGGGGTTTGTGCTGACTAAAACCTTGACCATCACAGACCAAATGGGAGCAGCCAGACAAAAGTCAGCTAAGCTCACAAATCGTACTACTGATTGAGTTGGATTGCTCAGGTAGTGAGGCGTGATCTTATGAGGGTACAGCAGAAATATATTCACCACTGCAACAATACCGTCTTCCGTGTGCGGGGGTTGGTTTGTAAAAGATAACTTCAAACAAAAAGCGCTGGAACTACCTAACGGTTGGCCGTGGCTACCGGCACATTATCATGTAATATGGGAAAACTCGCACTAATTCTCAGAAGCTTGATGTAACCTATAATAATTTTACTGCCCGCAGCAGGCTTGTTTAGATCCCAGTGCCACGTGTGTCCGATCATTAAGTGACTGGTTCCTTGTAAGGTCTCACAAGAAAACCCTAGATCATGTTGTTTCGCAGGATGAGCTATTGAGTCACAGGCTCCAGGTGGGGACCCAAAGAAGACGCTACCTGTTTTTGCTAAACCGGTCAACCTGTTGAGTCAGGGACTCAGTTGGTGGTTCCACATGTCAATCTGAAGTATGCGCGTGGACACAGGATTTTGTCTGCCAAGATACAGAATTTATGTACTTTAGTGGACCAGTGCATTATTGGACAGCCGGAACGTCGCGCCGCATTAACCGCCATTGAGCTGAGCTGCTACGGCACCGATTTTGTAGTCTTGGGTAAGCCAAGTCTTGTAGATCAAGGTAAGCTCTGAGAAGCGAGTGCTAGGTACACCTTTTACTGGATAAGTTACCTGGCACACGGTGCTGGGGAGCGTGATGTCACTTTCGCAGTCACTGAACGCGTCATTGTTTTGATGATAGGCGAACTGCACGATATCAATCCTGAAATCCTGTAGGTGCGCCTGCAAATCGGTCGAGGCAAGTGTGCCACATTTGTTAGTGTTTATGGTCCAACAATATATCACACTGAAGAAAAAAATGACCAGTTCCATGATTAACTGTCCACCACAATCGGGTCGGCACCCAAGAGTGACCGACTATTTGTTTTGGATGACCTTGACTCGCGAGATGCTGGATACTGAACAACCTACCCGGGAGTCTTCGGACGCCGCGGCTTTGGTGTGGTTAAGCGGAATGGTGACGGTCTGCCCCATCTTTGTGCTGCTCACGAGCTGGCTTTCACGAACACACGATTCCAACGGGATTTGAGCGACATCACGACGTGGACTCACTCACAAAACGGTTATCACCATTCACTTGTTTACGTAATTGCGCGGCATTGTCACATTCACAAAGTGAGTATAACGCAAGTAAGCCTGTTTACTGCAGAATATTGGAAAATCAGTAGAAACTGGATGCAGAAAGATGGGAAAAATTGAGGACGGGAGCTACATTTAAACCTGCAGTTGCCGTTCGTCTGCGAGATATTCCTGTATTTATCAAGAAGGGTATATCTGTTATAACCTTCTTCGTCCGTATCAGACAACAACTGCCGTCGCCTGGTGAATCACTCGCTGTTTTTTCGGAGTCCTGAGTCACTGTGATACTCTACTCATTCCTTTTCCAAGCTTTATTTGTGCACCGTATAATGAGTCTCTTGTTTGTTTCTTGTTGAAAATTCAAACTTTTTCTCTCCTACTTCCTCTCACCAACAGCGCAATAATGTGTATTCCTATGTTTGAAAAGATCAGGAAGGTCTACAATTCCCCTAAATTATCGTCTTGCTTGCCATGAAAAAGGCCTTACACATTACTGATGTAAGTAATCTACACGGTTGTCTCGAATATGTGCTTCTCCGTCTTTAACGAGCGGTCTCAACCTTCGCTGCCAAACTGGCATCCCGTTTATACGCTATATTTTTTTTGTCTGGTCCACTTTTGGCCTTGGTTTCTTATTAGTCACAAACCTCATACATGTGCTTGTTTGTAACCATGTTGTCTTCGATCTGAGTGGCATAAGAAAAGCCCTGTCTGAAGGCCAGTTTTCTTCACATGCTCATGCGTTAGACTCGAGTGGATGGATGGGCTGAGAAGTTCCGAAATATTCGTGCATAGTCTGTCTTCAGCTGTTTATCGCCGCTGTCCTTTGTTCCGATTTTGCCGTATCGCTAACCCATGATCTGCTAACTGTTACAGTCATCTTACGCGCACACAGACTATAGATCCAGCTACAACAAAGTACTTTGTCTTTTCAGTGTTTTCCACTAATCTGTATCTTACTAATGGAGTCCATCTAGCTATTTTCTGAAACTTTCGCGTGAGTCTGCCAACTGGCTGAACGGCCTCGGCCGGCTGGACATAAAGGCTTTCAATCACATGCTTCATAGCCTTATTCCTTTTGGTCTACTCTGTATACAAGGTGTGAGATTGGAATCCCGAGTGGTGCAGCACAAGCGACGTACGGTGATGGTTAGACGTAGACGTCACTATGAGATGCTTATGCGAGACGGATACTGTCATCATCATCATCATCATCATCATCATCATCATCATCATCATCATCGCCATCACAACGGCCTTCAGGATGACCAGAAGGCATTGTGGTTACAGCCACCACTTACTTCAGCAATGACAGAATATCATAGAGGAAGAATTCATTACTAAAGTGGTTGAGATTAAATGCAAAAGATTAAGGCAAAGAACGAAAAATGGTATGAAATCAACCACGCCAGTGACAGCGACATAATACCACCTTGGATAGCATTTCTGACCAACGATTTGAGTGATCGCTAGGAACCTAGCCAACACAATCTTTAGGAAGTTCAAAGAAGGGTTGATCGAAGTTCGATGAATTTTTGGGAACTAAGTCCAGCTTCACGGAGATTACAGTCCGCACAAAAACTTAGCCACGTATTTTCTCTGTACATTGTGGTGATCCTCATGTTCCACATCGTTACACAGTTGGCAAACATTTCGATCAAGTCGAACTGTTGTTTCACTCATACAATATTTCGAAGGCAGCATTAGTATTTGGACAATAAATTATCCAACTACTTTTGTTCTAAAAATGTGAAGTTCTGTGCATGAACCATGATTAGCAGTAGCCACATAACTGATCAATAGAACATTTCGGTGAACATTTCTATTCTGTCAGGGAAAGCATAAAGCAAATTAAACAAACACCTGATGAATGAACATGATATACAAGGGGATGGGTGTGAGTGCCAAGGATGACCAGTCCTAGAAAGAACTTTGGTTGTACTGTAAATTTCAACAGTTGCCACCAGTAGCTGTGGATAAAAGCTCCTAGTCCTCTACTGTAACCTCAAATCGATTACAGGTTTTTTAAATTAAGAGACGACTGATACTTTTGAATGAGGCAAGTATACACAAATTGCAGAACTAGTTTCTGAGTGGCCGGCATTGATTTCAGTCATCTTGATCTCATTGTGACTATCTATGAAAGTACACGCAATAGTTTACGAATCTAATGGTTCTTGTATCTAAGGATCTGTAATTTTTTTTTAAGCGAACGTTTGGGCTATACGACACAGATAGGAATTGCATACAAGGGTAAAAGAATGGAGTTGAACTAGATCCCAGTTTTAGTCGGATCGGTGAACCCATATTGTGGTTAAATTACGTGCGTACTCGTGCTGTTTCATCACAGATGGTCAGACCTATTACCCATTTTAGGAGCTTATCTCATAGCCGTTGCGTTAACCGTTGCGTTTTCCTCAAGGACAAAAAACGTTATTTTATTTCGTTCGAAATCTCCAAGGATCATGATCCGTACATGGGAAGGCTTTGCAGTCCACATAATCTTCCTCAGGCTTATCACTACGAAAGAAGCTGCCCATTAAAATTTAATCTACAACCATTCTGAAAATTATGGAGCTGGGGATGATGGTGTAAATCCATAATCTTGTGTAATTTAGAGATTTTATACCAAGCGGACTTGGGCACATTGTTTGGGAAAATTTCTGTGATGTTCTATACGGTGTTTGCTGTGCTATTAAGATTATGGATTGAAAACACCATAAAATTTGTAGCCTAGACGTTATAGGTAAGCTATGGTACAGGAGGTTATCTGTCTCTATAACAAAATGAAACGAAGTGACTTGCATTCTGAACAATTTGTGTTCCCATTTGATAATACTCATCTGCGGAATCCGAACAATAGAATACCGGCCCAACACAACGGCTAGTCTGTGACGTGGGCCCAACACACCGATTACGCAGTGGACAGGTGCGGTGTCGAACCTGAACACCTACACCACAAGGGACAGAACACTTGGACCAAGCACTCCAAGCCGACCAGTGTAATGCAGATGGAGAATGTTCACAGTGCGATCCAGAATAACCGTGGTGACAGTGACATCTGAATGAACATAGTAATGAAAATGTAATCAATTCAGTTGTAGGTTCACAAGTGTTCTACTCGTTCAACTTCAAAGGAACAACTGTATTCGGGTTGCCACCTTTTAGTATAAATCCTGGTCTTAATACATGCTTCGAAAACTAATCCGCTATTTGTTATTTGGGAGAAAAGCGGCTGTTAATTATTCATTCACAACCTGAACAAGATTCTCCAAACCGCTTAATATACAGATTACAGGATTCCAAAGATAAAGTACGAAATGCACAAGCCTGTAACGCTGAGAAGAGAAGTCTCTATAATGCTTCCGTCGGCGGCCTATCAGCCACTCAATTGACAGTTGTCTCACTGACATTCAGAAGAATCTTTGTTCACTCCTATTCACGTTTAGTTCAGCTGTCTTTGTTTAGGCCTGAAAATAACTGTCTGAGAATGTGGTGCACTCTTGCATTCAACCTTTTGCTGTGGTTTTATTGAAGCCATAACTGGCACTATTAGGGTTATGTGCGATTGATAAGCATATATATAACCTTTGTAATAGCACCATGATTTAGAGATGCCGACTTTACATTGTTGATAATCTTGGAACTGAAGATTTACGCATAGCTTAACTTTTTAAAGTTCGACATTTATGTTGTTATAGTTAGCTATTGCGGACTATAAAAACAGCAGTTATTCTTCTCAGCAACTTCAACGTCTCACACCAAACACATTCTTTCTTAAACGACGCTGTCAATAAGAGGTTCATCATATAGATCCAAATAAAAAGATTATGTATTGTGGCTTAATTGGTATACCTTTGTCCGGCTGTAGAACGACTGATAATTTTATTTCGGGTAATACTCCAACGTATTTTCGTAATCCGGCTGTTAATTGCATATTGCAAGTTTCGTTCCCACTCCGCAAACAAAAGTGTATTGTGAGTAGACAGTGATTCCAGAATGTATTAACCAACCAATAAAAGTTATACGTGAGGGCTGATACAACCGGATTAGTTAGGATCCTTAGAATACTGACGATAGTTGATTTCCGAGCACACATATGGGTACATTGCCATCATGTTGAACGGCCAATCAGGTTACCGGTCGGATGGACGGCCAAATATTCTCAGGCCAAGTCAGATGGAAGGCGATCTCCTGTTGATAACATTCACCGTCTACTGCACTCCCATATCAATTATCTAAATTCAAGTGTTTGAAAGAAGTGTGGCTAACCAAACAGGTTCTTTCTGATCACAGGAAGAAAGATAAACCAGCAAACCGTGGAATTTTTTGAACACAACAATGATCTACCGTTTATGTTATCTGCAGCTAAAAGCAAAATTGAAGTACAGCATAAAGTGCTGATGGCAGTCAGTGAGGCCCAAACCGTCCTTATTGAACTACGTTGCTTACAAATATCTTCACAGGAAGCTTTTTTGAACACAGTAGCCTATGTGTAAAGGAATAATTTTTTCGTATGTATCACGATCACCGGTTAGGCTATGCTTCATCCTATTACGGATATTCTTCCTGAACTTGTCGTGTGAAGTGCTAGAAGGAATGTTCCGTCTGGCCTATAACAACTTTAGCGTTTTTTCCAAAATCCATTGTTTTTCACTGCACGAACCCTCATGCTGCATGCTACAGTACTTCTTTCATAAATAGTCTCCGAGATTTGGGTCCAGCAGTCAATAGGACCTTCAGGGTGAGAACTGCTGACATTCCTTGCTAAGCTGGTTTAGTACTTACGTCTTATCGACGGTACAGTCAGTTTCTTAACAGCCAACCGTTGTTGTCGGTCATGCCGGAGTGACAAACCGTAGTATAGATATGGACGTTCGCGACATTTTTCTGACCTGTCAATCATGGATTTCATCTGATACGTTTCAGTCCTGGGGTGTAGTTAACAGAATCACTTAAAACATCTATCACAGATAATGTCAAATCGAAAATTACTTAGGAGTCATCTGTCGGGAATGACACTTCTCGTGTATCTCCGGTGAAGCTTTCCTATTCTGTAGACACTGCTGGTGACACGTCATATGCACTTGCTTCATTTTTCACAGCAATGAGTTGCCCTCTTGAACGGGCTGAACGAATGTAAGAAAACGAGCTCCACAATAACGATGTGAACGTCAGCACTGTATACAAAAGAAGAGGGGAGTTACTTTACTATGGTAGCTCTTGAAAGTAAAATTAAGTAGGCCCCATAATTTCACCAAATTCGAATCTATTAATTATGCGAATTTATCAATTACTCTCAGTGATATGCTGTTGTATCGAAAAAGCAACATTATTGTTAAGTGAAGATACCGGTGGATGAACACAATAGTATATAAATCATTTACTCCTGAAAAGTGTTTGGTAAGTTGTTTGTGGGTTTGATCGAACGAAAACACTGTCCGTAAGCACGATGACGTTACGATCTGTAAAGTGCCCTCAGAGCTTGATGTGCACTCATAAGCGGCTTGTAACTTTATTGCTGTAATTTGATTCAGTGATCGCCAGCCCACGTTAAGTTATTTTTTGGCTAACCTTCGGTATATATGGTGTTAAACCTGTACACTTTCGCATGCACTGTAGTCGGATTGGTTGTGTGAAAGAAACTGAGTAAATATTATCAGTACCAGCTGCCAGTGGAATTCTAGTGGTTGGGAACATGGTCATTTATTTGTTGAACAATACATAAACATCTTCATCACCGGGAGGTGATAAGGGAGGGAGCGGACTCACTCATATCCCACCGGCTGACCAGCTTGTGTCAGAGCTGTAGTGTCGGTTGGATCTCGATCCACGCAAGTACCTCCATTCAGACATGGAGTGACCACCTCGTTACATTCGTTGATATTCACACACTGTGGGCTCTCGTGACTTGAGCTGCGCGTGCCTGGTGGACAAACACACGAATAGCCTTTGATGCGATTTCTTGGATTGCGATAGCACTGATGCAGACCGCACAAACCGTGGAACAGCTTGCAGGGATTACGGGGTTCCTGTGTAGAGAAACACAATGATGTACCCAAGTAAGTATTTATTTACGCATGTATGCACCTGTAACGACGTATTCGAGCTCACAACCGCATAAAAATGGGAAGATTTTTCACCTAAGTTTGTAGCATACGGAGTTCGGGATGGATAGCTGTTTTTCCCAGATTCGATCACAGCTTACCCCAAGTATATTTTATGGCAACCATGCTATATACCGCAAGGTTCAGGCAAATTCAAGTTGGCGAAACCACCATTTATTTAAAAGCCGCTGACTCACAGTGATTTGGAACTGTTAAAACCATTCACCATACGTTAAAAATAACGGTTTCGGTCACTGTTGTGGTTGCTAGCTGAGAACATTCAACAGAAGCTCATATTTTTGGTTACATTCATGGAGAAAGTTCGCTGATTAAGCTAACCAATAAAATCTAACAAAACCATAGTTGAAAAACCTGACAAGCAACGCGTGTTAGCAGCAAATGAGAATTCGCCGTTGAAATTGCACTAAGCATACGATGTGCAATCGGGTGATGATATTCACCAGATGATTACACACCTTTCTGTGATGATAACACAGACTTACCTCACACAGTAGTCCTTTCCATGCTGGGGGACAGTGACACATATATGTCATACCTCCAGGGCCTCGTCGATCAATCGGCAGTTTCTCGCAAATCCCACCGTTGAAACAGCTGCAGATGTATTTTGGGCAATGGATGCGTCATAAAGATTCGGCGTTTAGTTTTCCTTTCATCAACAACAGTTTTATGTTTCAAAGATGATAGGCACATCTAACATGAAATTAAGTTTGTGATAGACCGCATATATATACATAGCAGTGATATGGTTGGACAAATTTGCGCTAGTATGGTTGGTGATCAGATGAACAGAATACTAAGTACAGAACGCAAATAGTCATTAAAATCTAAAACTGAGTGGAAGTAAAAAGCTTACATAACAACATATTAGCGTTTACTACTGATATTTTCATTCATATATGCATAACACACGATTAACCAAGTTGTGGGCATAGGAAACCAATTATATGGCAGTTTGTGATTTTAGTTTCATGCTGCACGAATCGTTCTGATCCTATTGACAACAGCTAAAAAGTTACCACTAAACCTGGTTGGCCAGCATTCACCCAAGTGTAACCGGGCATGGAATCTGAAATCGGCCCGACCATATCCAACTAAGAATGTTCTGATTACCTGTACGCCGTTGAACCAGCAATTGTTAACTAGCACAAGAAGCTACCAACGACTTTATTTCCTGAAAAATTTAACGTCACTATACAGTAGTGGCTTGCATTTCATAATCGAGCGCTTTAACTACCCTTAAATATGAAGATGTTTTTGAATCGAACCAACCTAACTGCAGTCACACCTCCAGGTGTTAGGTTTCTGTGCAGCAACACTAAGCCTGAACTGTTGTCAGCTCAATAGTATTCACGGTCTGACGGGTCCAGATGTCAAATAACTACTCATTTGCTGTGTAAATTAGGAGGGTCCACAACTACAACTCTAAGCCCTATGATGTACGATAACTAAGCAGTTGAATGACAGAACAAAAGAACAGCTAAAGGCTGAAATGTTAAACGGGCCTATAAGTATGGTTGTTAAGTGGAAAACTGACAACAGTTGGTAATGACACACAAGTGCCCGAGCACGAATGAGGCGTTACATATCTGTGCGTAAACATAAGATGGTCCACCTGCTACTAACTCATGACGCTTTTCTACAAGTCAAAACGTTGCTAGATGTGTTGCCGTCACAAGCAACCGTAGTGATGAGACATTCTAACTTACTGTGATTGTCCAGAAGTAGGATAGCTGTATACAATCCTCCTAAATACAAGTTGAAAAGAGAACTCACTCAAATAAATGTGGTTGAAGAAATGTGAACAGGCTAGTAAAAAATCCCCATTCAACGGACGTTCGCGTGCGCCTTTAGTGTCCACAATTCTTGCCCTGATCAGCACACAGTTCAAGGAAATATGCGCAACTCACTATTCTGAACTTCTATTCCAGTGACTTACTCGTCTTGATTACAGGGAGTCAGTTGCTTCAAACATTTCTTCAACGTCCGATTATACAAATATCCCGATTTGCATTCACATATGTAGTCTCGACTGTAGATGTCTTTGAATTTCGGACGCGATCTGGGAGAGATTACGTCAGACTTGGACGCATCCCGAATCTGACGACATATACCAGTACTTTTGTCCACATTCGTACACGCTTTTGGATTCCAACAAGGGTTTGGGCAATGAAGGTGCGTGTTCTATGTATTTGCATTGTGGAGATAAAAAATGCCAAGATGAATTAATTTTTAAATAACTGAACAATGATATACAGATAGAGACATATGCTTCAGTTAATTTTACAAAATAATATCAGTGATGCTTTTCATTTCAGCTTTCTTGGTAATTAGTCATGGTTTGTTTATCACTGTTCTTTTGGCCTAACTGAAACAAAGTTCTTCTACGATAAGGGAATATTTGTGGCCGGTACCCAAGTTAAATCGGATATTTTGTAGACTTCAGACGCCACTTCCACAGTTGCAAAATCCTCGGTAAAATACGAGTAATTCATTTCTCTAATTACCATCCAAATGACTTTCAATTTAACCGGCTTTAGTGGGACTCGGATGAATCTAAAATAATTTAGTTTGTATCTTCAAAGAAGTGTATTCCATTACATGAACCAAGTCTGAAACCCTAGCTAGCATATTAATTCAAACAGTGTACGTATTTAAGGCTAGTTGACAGTAGTGTATCGCTCGGGATACCAATCAACAGAGCGAAGTCTTACCTCACCCCTGAAGCTATCTAAGCATCGAATGATTAGATTAGTAAGTTGCAATGTAGGCACATTACTCATAGTATACTTCTACCAGTAGAGAAATTGACCACATTCTGGTTGGTCCATGGTACTTCAATACACGCTATGAAAAGAGAGAACATTTGAATGGGAGCGCAAGTCAATACAGACGGCTCGCACATTCCGTACACGATGTAAACTCAAAGGAATAAGATCATCAGGTGTGTGAGTGGAGGCTTTTGTGTCCAGCTGACCAATGACAGTTAGCCAGATGGTAGGCTAATATGAAGTTGAAGTCCTTATCTCGCGAAAATCCTCATTTAATCGTAGAAGAAAAGACGTTCTGAACAATTGCTTTAGATAATCCAACATCGGATCGATGGAATTACATAAATTCGGCAAAATCAAAACAGTGTTTACGAAATACAGAGGTTTATTAAAATGTCACTGGGTCATGTAGGGCGTTACAAAATATCCAAGATTATAGGCTAGTTACTCAGGGAGTAAAACACCAATGTTAGTGATGGGTGGTTTGTAGTTTTACCCATCATTATGTCACAAAGTCATCAGTTGGACTGTGGATGGGTATGCAGACTGACGTTGTGACTTTTGGCCATGGTAACTCCAGGGCTTCCATGAAGTTTCTGTGGGAATGCAAAAGTTTGTTGCGAAATAAAATGGCGACCGATTTGGCAGTAGCCAACATCCGTTGTCTGACCAGTTTGTGGTGGTTTCCTGGGACTTTGTAAACAACACAGAAAGCCTGAGTAGAGTCATCCCAGTGATCACTATCTGCCAGATGTGCGACGACTGCACTGTTAATAGATTTAATCTGACCGGTTCCGAGCCATTCTGGTTGATGTTCTTTGATTTGTTTGGACAAACGTCTCGTCCTGAGGCCTGCATATTCGGCTGCACAACATCATGGAAATGTGTACATGGTCATGAATGCATTGAGGACAGGGAGTTTGTCGCCCGAGCTCAAAGTCAGCAGGGGTGTGATGAACCAACTGCTTACAGCTGCAGCCGGAAATGTGCGTCTAAGAGTCCGACAAAGTCGACTGCCGGGTGTTGTTGGAGATGGATGAAAACGCTTTTTTCCACCTTGGTAATTCAATTCTGTGGCTCAGCCACAACCACGTTCCGGGTTGTGAAACGATCTATCAGTCTGCATACTCATCCACAGTCCAACTGATGACTTTGTGACATAATGATGGGTAAAACTACAAACCACCCATCACTAACATTGGTGTTTTACTCCCTGAGTAACTAGCCTATAATCTTGGATATTTTGTAACGCCCTACATGACCCAGTGACATTTTAATAAACCTCTGTCTTTCGTAAACACTGTTTTGATTTTGCCGAATCTATGTTATTGTATTGACCTAATGAAGAATTGTCGACAATCCCTGTCTCTCGGAAACAAAAAAGAGAGATTCCAGTGATAAGATCTAAGCTAGGAAGAGAGATATCACGAACAAAGGGAAAAAAGCAGTTGGCATAAGAGTACGTTCTATTACACTTCAGATAGGATTGCGAAGAGAAATCAACATTCTGATTTTGACTTAGAACCGAACAAACTCTTCATCGTACAGTGTACCAACAAAAGTTGAAGACAACCGGAGAAGACTACAGTCATTCTAACTGATTTTGGTGCTCCTGTGTTTAAAGTGAACTATAGCCGTACTGCGACAAGTCGAAAAAATAGACACACTCGGTTTCAACATGTGAGTGTTGTGTTACTTTTGAAAACGTTCATGATGGATGATTTTGTTACATCACGCCGCACATCGATTCATTTTGGTCATAGTAATAAGGCATACTGGCTGGTACTACTCAGAAGTTCATTGTCATCTTGATGTAACTGAAGTAAGATGGTCTCGGTAGTTAGTTACATCCGTTATGGGAAAACAAATCTGTGTTTGCATCCTTGGGAACATTTAGGGTTCCGAACAGTATTATGAGATCTTTCCACAGATGCATGTAGGTAACAAGAATGGTGCATGTTTAGGTTCTCATGGTGTGAAAGGCAACGAAGCCCCTGCATTTAGTTTATGGCCGTCCGCTAAATGGAGTCCAGATTCGTGACATCCTCAACGAAATTGGATGTGTTGGCCCAGGCTTTAATCTGAAGAATAGGTCATACACGTGTCTGGTAGGTAGTTTTGAAGTGATCGGTATGAACTGTAGGAAAGAGCTTCGGAAGGGTGCCTAACGTTCAGTTGACCATTTTTTGTTAGTGAGGTTCAATATTTTGATGTAATAAAGTCTACGGTGATGTTAGTTCCATGATATATTTCCCTGGTAGTCCTCCAGGCAGGTAATAAACTATGTAACGGGTCTCTAATGTGTGTTTAACTTGCGAAAGCTTATATTTTGAGGCGCCGAATAGCAGATGTTTCGCAATTGAACAGATTTTCAGCTTCCAATGTCGTTCTGTAATATTTTTTGTCTTACGCTGACTAAATGAATTCTCTTATCTTGAAAACTGACTCTAGTGCTGGTTTGTAAAAAGAATTGGGAGTATAAATGAAGGCGAAATTCTGATGGAAAATATGCATATGGCGTAAACTAAAGTTGAAGACAAGTAGAGTTTGAAGATGCAAAAGACTTAACCTTGTGAAAAGAAGGATGGGGAATTCACCAGAAGACATTTACGTTGGTAGATACGAAAGACAACTTATATATGGATTATTTACATTGCTTGAGAGTAAAACTCTTGTCGTCTTTTCTCACACAATGCCCCATGAGTAGGCTGTTCTTCTAGCGACCGCAGACAGTCAGTGCATTCCGGCCGCGCTCCTCGTAGCACCACAAAGTCGAATCCGAACCACCTGTGACTTCTATTGTTCTTTCGTGTACTGCGTGCTTCAATTCACGGAAGCGAAACTACTGCTCATTATATCCCCAGTCACCCGTCTGTTATTCCATACAGTCCGGTTCAAGGGCTTGCCCTCCCATGATCTATGATCGATATTACAACGCGAGTAAATTGCCTACATACCATTCTGATGTCGCAGCTTCTGGCCACCAGAAAGTTCGCTAGCATGTTTCGGATAACCTGCCGTGTGTTTTGCAATACATCTATCAATTATTCTTCAAACACTTCTCAGTTAACGGGACTGGCTGAGTACCAGCATGCATTTAATCTGATCTCCGTCTGCTTACCAAAATGCCCCCCGATTTCGGAAGCGTGCCCTACCAACAAATATTCCAGATGCATATTCGCCCTCATATTCATATGCGGAATTTTGGTTAAGGTGATCAACTTACATGCGGGACAATTCACGATGCCCGACCGCCAGCGGAATCCAGGGCACTGGTGAACTCCATGATGAGAATATACAGTGATTGATGTACTCATTCCACACCCCGGATTGCCAGAAAACGAAAACTACGTCATGTTTTCCATGTCTCATCGCGCTTGCAGCCAGCACCACTCGCTGCGAGATATCCTTCTTGTCCACAAGTAACGAACACCAGAATCGATATCATATGATTAACACAGCTGAGCGCGTTAACTTACGGCCATTTGGTGTAGTGCATTTAGTCGTCAAACTAGCACACAAATGACACTGACTTACTGGCTTATTCACTCATCTCAGCAGTGAACCGAATGACCTGATAGATAGCCCGATGCGTGTGGGAACACAAAAAGACGGAGACACAGCTAGTCTCATAGCAAAATATTGTTTAGCTTAGGCCTTTACTGAAAAATCTTGACAAAAGCAAACTGCGAACACTATCAACAAATGTGGGGTGAACGTCAAGGTCATATATGTTGTCTTTTCAGTGCTATTCATCAGTTCCGTGTACACATAAAAATACCTCAAAGCTCTTAACTTGCCTGGCTAGGTGACTTTCAGATCGATGGTTGTGAGCTGAATTCATTCACCAAGTTCATAGGCACTACTGATGTTTCGACAGATCTCTGGTCATATGCTGATTAATTCTGAGTAACGTGTTTACTTGTTACTGCTGTGATTCTACTATTCACGCCGTGCATGTAAAATGGATGGCAGCGATGACTTTGTGCCTAGGATGTTAGACAGGAGGTGTACATAACTACTTAGTCAAGTGGTCGTGTCACGCATAATGAATGTTAACGTATTACAACATCATGTTTTCAGCACACTGATGCAAAATGTAAATTTATCTGACGACCATTTGGTAAGTAGGAATGAAATCGGTCACAAGTTTGTCGGGAATTACAGGTCGTGTTGGTATCCTAGGTTGAATACCATGTAGTCCATCTAGTGTAGAGAAGATGAACGATCATATTATACTACTTGTCGGTAGCCAAGTGAAGGCACATTTTTAGATACTGGAGTAAGTGGGTGGAAAAATCACAGGAAATATTTGAGTGCACTCTAGCAATTAATGGCGCTTTCCACACATGAAATTGGCATTGGTAACTGTGATATTCCAAGATTGTTGGAATGTGCAAACGAGTATTCGTGTTCAGGCTGAAATCCATGCTCCGGGTGTTGATTTTCCGAACAAACAACCCTTGTGCGATCCGCGTTATTGGCTTACATTAGAAGTTTCCTGCAAGAGACCTCACAAATGATTATATATTAGGTTTAATCGCGTTTATGCAGCGTAGATTGAAGGAGTTAATTATGAAGTAAAGATGAGTATGAAAGCGAGATAGCCAAAACCGCATGAAAACTGGATGTCCAGCATATACCTTCGTTATCTCAGTCGCTGCTCAGTATGTTGGTCACAAAATATAGGCAGCGTGTAGCCAGTTGTTAGAGTTAAGAATTACAGGTCTCATGAATTACCTGTGATCCAGTCCTGTGCGTAGGTCATCAAACGCCAGCTGTTCTTCTGTTACAGTTAGGAGGCGATCAAGCGTCAATAGCAACTACTGAGGTAGTCTCATCGACAATGGTTATGTGGAGGGTGATGAGTACGTGATGATGAGGTCCGTTTGAAATCCTAATCCGGTCAACAATTCAATGCGGGTAATTTAGTTATTTTGTGTGTGGCATGTTGATCAGTTGAAAACTTTGTTTGAACGTAACTGTCTCTCCCACCTCCGTTTAGTAAGTACACTTTACCGTAAGCTGGATGCCGCAATCGACACTTTACTTATGTAGATTCGAGTACAATACCTGTCTGGTAGCACTTCACAAGAAATGCTTCTATCAGTTAGGCACCTTTATTAGATTCGTAGTTTTTCTACAACAATGAATCTAATCAGACAAGAATCAAGCATGAAGATTACTTTTTTTCAATGATGTTCAAATGGCGGTGCTTTTTCATGGCCACAGAATCGTCCATGCAGATGTCATGTGCTTTCAGAGGACGTTAACTGTTTTACGCATGAGGCATTGTTATGGTAAGCAATAGAGTATGTTGGATCTAACTGTGTTGACTTTTTAATGGATAGTTTGTCGTCTGAGGTTACCGATTACGTATTATATGTTTGGTACGACTGAGGACCAATCGTGCATTCAGAAACCACTTAAGGTACAGTCACTTTGAGAATACTAATTGTGCACGTCGTTTTACATCAGATCTTGGTGTTCAGCAGATAGTTGGTAATTTTATGTTAATCACACCGTACTAGAAAAGGATGGAGAGTCTGCGCTAATCAGAGAAGACAGTTAGCGAATTGCACTCTTCGAAAAACATTATAAATTATTTAAAAAATCAGATTGTTCGATTGCATGTACCTAATCAGACTTGGTCAATCATTTGATCCACGGCAGTCATCTTAACACAGCATTTGAAGAAATTTCATTTCAGGTGACTCATTTAACACGGTGCTTGAACACGTAACGTTTATATTAATCAAGAGTCTAAAGTAGGAGAATTAGCAACATCCTTCAAATGTCTGTAAGTGAGTCGAATGTAGAGACCCTTGGATAAGTAATTTCCATTGCAGCACTAATATGCTGTTCTACTGCAGTATAGGAAACAGTAAAGTCCAACAAGCATTTTACCGTGACAGCCTATTCAAATCAGTGGTGCAACACGTATGTGAGAACAATAAACGGTGAGATCAAACTGATCTTGATGAGTTGAATACTAAGCACGGAAAGACAAAACAACGCATGTAAGTGGGTACTATTTGAGCATAGAACTAGTATGCGCGTGGATCACAAAAACCAAGCGATCAATCAAATGTTGACGAAGCATTTCTGGGTGTCTGTTAGTCTCCCGCATTTTCTAAGTTACCACTGCCCCCGACATTGAGAAGTAGCGATTTGGACCTATACATATTCAGAGTTGCCAGTAGGTTATCCCATCACCCAAGACCCAGGCCTTCTGCATTTATCAACATGAACGGACGTCTCGGTGAGATAATTTCCGAGTACCGACTGGTACTCACTCCCGAGGGTTGCTCAAGTCATCCTGAGTCATCGTGAGTAAAACATCGAAAGGCTGCTTTCAATGGAAGTTCTGGATTTTTCAGCAATGAGAAGTTATCATACACCTGTCCGCATGCCAACAGTACAGGCAAAGTTGTGCCTGGATTGACTTCCTGAATATATTGCGCGTTTTTTTGTGAACAGCCCCCCCCCTAGAAGCACTTCATTCCTGAGGTGTTACAAAGGTTCAGACGTAGCTGACAGTCAAAGACTGGTGTGCGGACAACCCGTTCTCATATCGATTGTTTGGACACGCGGTTATTCACCGCGCTTGGTATTTGGATAGAAAAACTTTCCTCATCAATCGGTGTGATATCATCAGTGCACAGAATATTCTGTGTATCGGAGCATATGGTTCTATGTGCTTATAGAAGTGATTATGTGTGGGTTCAGTGTACCACTAGTTTGCACAAATCTAAACACGACGAGCTGTGATAGTCTGGGTTCGAATAGGTGTGATTATTAGTGCAAATGTTAGAACTCACCTCTTTCTTTAAACATGCACAGATGTTCATAAAGTAGTACATAATGACAAAATAACCCTCTTCAATGTATTGCATGTTGGAAGTGAATTCCACTCGAATTGAATCTGTCGAATCTTTTACAAAGTCTTCCCGAGTAAATGCGTACAGCATGTGAGGAAACCCTTTGTTTGTGGCCATCGGATCACATATAGTTCTTGATAAAGGAAGACAGTGAAACGAAGTAAAGGAAAGCTCTTGGACAAAACAATAGTAATAACAGTAATTATACCCGGTAGAACATGGAACATATTACCTTGGGCAAAAGGTGGGCAGGATAATTCGCAGTTTTCAGCTCATCCGGATCATATGAATATATTTTGCATAAGGTGCATTACCTTCGCTCCAAACTTCTGTACTCTAACGACCGTGTACAATCTGAGTAACCGGTTGCTCAGAAGGAACAAGACAACTTGTAGTTCGTAATGACAGTTGATGCTAATTATTGACTTAAACAGACGTAACCACACACCAACCAGCAAAGCTAAATAGATCCTCCAATAATCACGCAACATGGTGACCAAATGATGATATGACTCGACTGGTACAAACGAATACGACGAACGAAAAACACGTAAGAAAATAGCACATCAGAAACGACTGGCAAACAAAACAATACCACTGGAACAAAACTTAACATTTCGGACACAATCCACCTAGTGGAATGAGACAAACCATTGACTAACAAAGACAGGCGAACGAGTTGATCGATATAGTCGTGTTCGTTATAGCGAAAGCCCTGTTTCGAACGATAGTAGATTTTGATCAGAGCTCAGTCTTTGCTTTTTTCATCTCGCTTTCGACAGTAGTGTCTTGGGCTTCCCTTCGGGTTGACTAGACGAACGTCACTTGAACAGTGTCTACCGAGATTGACATAGAAATATCAACTTAGTCTACCCTACACAATTGATTACTCAGTCGGTTTGTTTCCGTGACCACGCAACATGCTGGAACAAAGTCAACGCAGTTTACTTGAAGTGTGCTTAGTGGATCTGTAGTGGCTGAGTGCTATAAACCACCATGTCCATTTTTATGCGCAGTGACGACGGAGGTAAACGGTGCTGTCCCGCTGGAACGCGCCATGAATAAGAACCAAACTGCTATCTTTCTGGTCCTGGTGTTTTGTCATGACTGTATACTCGCGTCACAGAATCGATCGTCTAAACTGCCTCTGCTTAATACCGGTGGAGTATCAAATTATGAATGTTCTGCATGACCCTACTTCACGTGACTGGTGCAGATGTCTGAATTTCGAAAAATTCACACATATCATCGAAAAAATTGAGTTGACTTGGATCGCAGCGTTCAATCTGTAACGATCAGCAGTATGTGTGCAGTCGGACAAAACGGTAGGCAGAGAGAGTTAACGACAACTTATTGACCTGGATCTCACATGCAAGAACCGAAATACAATTGCAATACAATTGCAATTAGTTACACTTTCACGTTTACTGGCTGAAATCTACTTATCTGAAGTAAATGAAACAGGCTGTCGTTGTTGTTTTCGTCTTGAAATCCATCGATTGGCCAATCTTTGCTGACTATCTGTTGTATCGCAAATCAGAACGCAAGGAAGTGGCAAGGTGCGTAAATTGGTGTGTGTAATCTGTCCAACAGACGTACACAATGGACATTAAATCAGCGAACGAATTAAACCAATCATAGTCGCGATTTTTCCAGCGAGCGTTAATAGCCAATCAGTTACGAGGTGAAAGTTTTGGCACTCACAACACTATCCGGTTACCATCTCACCCAACTCAACACAGTTCCATTGAGCTCTGAACGCTGACTGTCAAAAAGAGAAATTCAGCCATCACTTTGAAAATGAAAGACGGTCTTAGGAAGTTCAGTGGGATACTGGGCTTATAAAGTCACAGAGATGAACGATCCCACTATGGTTTGGACAGTTGTGCAATACTTGTTGACAGCAATTCAGTTGTTGTGTGAGGTTATATCCAGTAGACTGGGAAGCGTAAGTTGGTCGTATTGAGAACACTTTTCAAGGCTGGAGGCGCAAAGAAATTCTCAAAAAAATTGCAATATCAACATGTAGATGGTATTCAGTTGTGACAAATCTAAACTTCGACTGGACTCGAACCAATATTAAGAACTGGAAGTCAGGATATGGCAAGTGCTCTACCAGCTTAGTTACGATGTCAACCCGAGTACTCAGAAATGTCACACTTGCCTTCAGTTGTCCACCCATTCCACTCTGTCGTGCGAAACTCACAAAATAATTCAACCGAATGAGTATCTGCTATTGAACAACGAAGTTATGTTACTGATAAATGCCAACTGAGTGCAAGTGTGCAATTTCCGGGTGCTCGGCGTAGCATCAGAGGTCATCTGGTGGGTCCTATCGTTCATAGACTGTGGTGACCAAAACACTGAGAAGATGGATCCGAGCGCCTTGTCCTGACGTGCACGTACAATTCCGTGCCAGACAGCATGGTCGTGGCTACAGTGAATTGTTCAGGTTAGAAAACATAATTTTGAGTAGACATGTTGCGACTTTCAGACGGAATTCTCGTTAAATGTTTTGGGTTCCGGATTTTGATTTCAGATGCACAGTTGTAGGACGACTGTAGGAAGATAATAGCAATTAAACACATATATGGGCTACTGCGTTAACTACTAGAAAAAGTGTGCTTACCTTTTTCAACCAGTATCGTTTGGCCAAAATCACAGGATAGTCTAAGAAAATTGGGTCCCCATTAACCAAAAAAGCTTCACGCAAGCTTTTAGGACATGTCATAATTAGAGTTTCCTACATTAGTCTAAATGATCAGTTGGTCACACAGACTTTGGGATCACGTTGATAGAATGGTTTTCAGAGCCATAAATTTTCAAGCACCATCGTCTCCAAGACTGATGCTTTCTACAGCATTACTAGAGATAGAGTAAAAACATTACGGAGATATTTAGCAGGTTACAACGAAGTGTTAGGACAGCAGTATTCTACACAAGGGGTCTAAGTCATTGATATGTGTGGGATCGAATGTAGTGACATTATCAGAACAAGGTGATACTTATCGCGTTGTTGTCTTTGTAGTCTATTTGTTTACATAGCTCAGGATATTGTACTCAGTAATTTGACGTCATTAGCGTTGTGAAGTTCAGCATACCAGTCGAGTGGCCGAAGAATCTACGTTGTAAAACAAAGGTCACATGAACAAGTAAAAGACAGACAGCTCTGTACTTTTCAAATATGTGCATGTCCGATCCGTGTTGACTGAACGTTGAAAACTAATATGTCCTTGTTGTAACCAACATAGCGTGCATAATAATGCAGCCACATGTGTCAAACAGAATTCAAATTGGATATCGTGTATCGACACTGTACACGACCGGCCGGAAGTAAAGTTGCTAGTGCGTCAACAACAAAAGTGCATTATTGCAAGTGAATAGATGAACGGACACAAGGCCATGTGAACAACTATCAGTCAATCAGAGCGTAAAACCGAACAGACCGACCTGACGAATGACCAAGCATCCACCCAGCTAATGTTATCCACCACATACCTGTTTGAATAAAAAAGCTTTGTGTTTTGTCTGGTACACAAACTGTCCGCGTTCGTGTGCCAGGTACTTGCACTCTTAGATGAGACTCAATTGCGAAAAGTCAGTTATTCGGCTGAATTCGAACCAGCGACAAAAACGGCATACCGAAACGCGGCAAACGTTCAACATACTGATCTAGGAAGCCACGTCAGGATCGCGGACTCTGTTACCCAACCGTCCCACTGTCTCATATGGAATCCACCAAATGATGTAGGGGTATAATAATTATTGCTGTTATTGATTTGGTAAGTTACTTCAACAGTGTTCTGTCAATGTTGGCAACAACTGTCACTGAGTCTCACCCAAACGATTGATGTGTTGCTGTCGAGGATGATGGAAACTCATAAACACACAGAATGTCTACGGTGTTCACAATAGTTTTCGAGATTTTTCCAGGAGTATTTTATTAGATAACGTCAAACTGGAGGGTTTTTTTCTAACAGTTTGAAATATCCATTTCGCAGTGCAACTTTGAACATAGCAGATTTCGCTGTATTGTTACTAGTGTTTACTTCAGACGAATTAGAAGCGCAAAATTCCTTACCACAAACAATCACAAAAGGGTCAAAGTTTAGAACCAGTTCGGCTGCAGCATCAAAGTCACGAGCAGCTCTCTTCGTATGCGCAAGATAGAGTGTCCGTCTGATTGCAGTGGCATCGGTCATGATTGTCATGCACACAGCTGCAGAGGTCGCACAAATCCATCGGAGATTTGACTAGAAACAGATACCTCGCACAATTCATGACGTTTTTGCATTACTTAATTAACCGCGAAACGGCCTAACGTTTGAGTGACCAATCTAAACCCTAGTTTTGGAATTTCACATAATGATCCGTTGCTGTATCGTAGCTGAAAGTAGTGATATCTTTCGCAATAGCTGGAACGGAGCAGTGAGATATTGCTGGAGAGGAGTGCAGATCGTCTTTCAAAGGTAGAACTCAGCACGCTGTACCTTCTACAGTTTCAACAAATCTAATCAGGTCATTTATGGCCAATGGCTCCAGTGGGCTCAACAAAATGCATCACAAGCATACTGAAATAATTGAGTTGAAAAGTTCGAACTCAATTCTGTAGGAAGGTGTTTGATTTGCCCAAACATATTGATTCGGTCTGCTTTAGTGAGAGTGGTTACTCAATCCTAAATCAGAAGTCCTGACCGCTAGCTAACGATATTCGAGCATACCAGAATCAAAATGTGTGACTGTGAAGCATGCGGTCAGATAGGATGAATGTTTAAACTGTGAAAAAACCTGCCTCTATCTGACTGTGCAGGTGTTACGCTGGAAAAACATTTTGTGTATCTGGTCGCCCAAGTCAATA
>QNGE01000170.1:262119-291598 GCA_008508345.1 Paragonimus westermani | reverse complement strand
TTCTAACAGTTTGAAATATCCATTTCGCAGTGCAACTTTGAACATAGCAGATTTCGCTGTATTGTTACTAGTGTTTACTTCAGACGAATTAGAAGCGCAAAATTCCTTACCACAAACAATCACAAAAGGGTCAAAGTTTAGAACCAGTTCGGCTGCAGCATCAAAGTCACGAGCAGCTCTCTTCGTATGCGCAAGATAGAGTGTCCGTCTGATTGCAGTGGCATCGGTCATGATTGTCATGCACACAGCTGCAGAGGTCGCACAAATCCATCGGAGATTTGACTAGAAACAGATACCTCGCACAATTCATGACGTTTTTGCATTACTTAATTAACCGCGAAACGGCCTAACGTTTGAGTGACCAATCTAAACCCTAGTTTTGGAATTTCACATAATGATCCGTTGCTGTATCGTAGCTGAAAGTAGTGATATCTTTCGCAATAGCTGGAACGGAGCAGTGAGATATTGCTGGAGAGGAGTGCAGATCGTCTTTCAAAGGTAGAACTCAGCACGCTGTACCTTCTACAGTTTCAACAAATCTAATCAGGTCATTTATGGCCAATGGCTCCAGTGGGCTCAACAAAATGCATCACAAGCATACTGAAATAATTGAGTTGAAAAGTTCGAACTCAATTCTGTAGGAAGGTGTTTGATTTGCCCAAACATATTGATTCGGTCTGCTTTAGTGAGAGTGGTTACTCAATCCTAAATCAGAAGTCCTGACCGCTAGCTAACGATATTCGAGCATACCAGAATCAAAATGTGTGACTGTGAAGCATGCGGTCAGATAGGATGAATGTTTAAACTGTGAAAAAACCTGCCTCTATCTGACTGTGCAGGTGTTACGCTGGAAAAACATTTTGTGTATCTGGTCGCCCAAGTCAATATGAAAACATTTAACTTGGAAGGATCTCTATGCATAATTTCTTATGCTCTACTAAATTGGAAAAACCAGAATGTGCCGTTTATTGACTGAAAGATAGGTATTCCACTAGCCATGTAAGTAGGGAACAGTTATATGAAAATCGGTGATTTTGTAATGGGCCATCCCTAATATTATTGCTAGGAAGGAATGCGCATCTTAACTACATGAACACACCAACAGATATCACATGCGACGGGTCGATGTAGGCAGATACTTATCCGAACGTTGATGCACAGCTGTCATACTATGACGATGCTTTGACCGATACATGCTCGTAGACAGGGTGTATCATCAGCCGCGATATAGGAATATTACTACAGAAGAAGTTGGACAATCTTACACATTTTTAACGGCACTAATCATTACTGGTGAGTAATAGAGGTTTTTAGTTGATATAAAGTGAAAGTCACAGTTGCGGTCAACTTTGAATGATATTTAATTCATATAAATATTTTTCTAGCATCTGGGTGAAGAAGCCTTTACACGTAAAAGGTTTTGAATGGTCTGTATTTCTCAACAGTCGTAGAAATTACATTGATTAGAAAGTGGGCGAATTGAGGCGGGTGTGTGGTACTTGTGTATGTGTAACAGTGAAGAAGCCACTGATTACCGCTTCCTGACGTTTGCAACAGACGATGGTCAGATTACAAAAGTACGACTGTGTGTTAATCCTACATCACGGATTCTGAACGCACATCACTGATATACTTTCTCACGTCTACATACCCAATACCGTGACGGATGAGTTTGAGTCCGAGATCATAGCTTTAATGGTCTACAGGACAGTACCGATGAACAAGAAGGTGGAACTGCAGAACACGACTGAAATGGATCAACCACTTAAAAAGTTGACTCGTGTGATAAAAGATGGCTGACGACAGATTAGGAACAATCTACCCCAAAAACTAGTAGTGTTTTTCAAAGGTGATGGTACGTTCGTTCAAGAAGAGTGACCTTCGAAGGAGAAAGGATAGTCATCCAGGAAAGTCGGCGGCAGAAATTCACTGAAAAAGCCCTTGTAACTTGCTGGAGTGAACAGCTGGGTTTGTACAGCAAAAGTACTTTATTACAGGCGAGACATGTTCAGTAGGGTAAAGGATTGCGTAACAAAGCGTGAAATCTGCACGATGTGCAATTCAAAACAAGTGACTGAAACGATACTGTTGAGAGACCTTCTGGAAAGGCGCTAGCAGCTAATTGCGACCGATATATTCACACATGGTGGTAAACAGTGCCTGACCACAGATAAATGTTTCCCGAATTATTTTGAAATTGATTGCTTAAGCAATACCATTGAATGTGCAATCGTCAACAAACTGTATGCTTACTCCACTGGCTACGGCACACCTTAAGTGTTTTTATCTGATAATGGTTCTCAATTTGTGTGAACAGGAATCAAAACGTTCGTAGATAAATGAGAATTTGAACAACGAACAAGCAGCCAATATTTCAGTCAGTCCAACGAGAAGACCGAAGTTGCAGTTGAGGTTGCCAAAAAAACTGCTACAGGTTGCCCAAGAATCAAAGAAAGACCCCCTACCGCTTCAAGAGAGAATACATGTCAAACGGGACTATCCGACAAAGTACGATGTATTGAATGATCGGAAGAAGGACGCGGACAAAATTTCCAGTGGCATTTGAACTGTTAGGTTATGATATGTTATACGACTGAAACGTTTAAGAGAACCTACAACGACGCGGAACGCAACAAAAATGTGCTGTGATCGCGAAGCTTCAAAATTTACAGGTTTTAAACCAGGATATGGAGTATGAGTCCAGTGTGTCCGTGGGTACCTGAGACTATGGACACGTGGTTTGGCCATAGGATATACGATGTTAACACGGAGAAGGTGGTGAAAAGAAAAAATCGTTTGCACTTGAGGCACAGGATCTGGCGGGAAAATGATATCCGTGGTGGAAACCATCAGCCATCATGAACGAGAAGTGAGCAGGTGTATGAAAAAAGATCTGATGAGATTAGACTGGAACGCTTTCCTGATTGGAGAAGTTTCAACCAGTATTCACACACAAGCTGCTGTAGACTAAATTGTGCTTCATCGGCGCCAACCAGAGTCAAACGACTAAGGTGCTCGATGTAGGGTCGTGGAAGGCATCAACGAAGTGGTTAATTGAGACACAAGAACGCTGGTCACCCAGTAACAAACGTAAATTGACCCTGTATAAAAAGGGTGGTGTTTTGCCGATAAATTGGGATTACCTAAAGCCGCCCATACTATTGTTCTCGTTTATTCGATTCGGTAACCCAGCACGCAGCACCAGTGGCAGAGCTGCAGACAACAAATACTTGAACAAATACTTGAATGAAATCAGCGGAACAATAAAATGAGCTGCAAGTGAGCCGTCCAAACACTTACTGTGTTAACAGTCATATGTATGATCTTTGTTAAAATGCAGTTAATAACTGCCCTATCGTTCAAGTTATAACCACGCTTTTTTTCTGATAATAATAGCCTTAAAGACTGTTGTTCTTATCACTCATGCCGATGATCGTGTGCGGACTTGGGCAAACTTATACTTACAACAGTTTAATTGTCCAATAGCTACGACGATATGAGGTGTTTACTTCGACCGGAATTCCTCGACACCGAGAGCCACTGTTGCTTTAGAGCGCTGACATTGCATTTTCATTCGGTTTGTCAAATCTATCGAGAGGCAGAAACCAGATAAATTCACATTTGTCATAAATACCACTGCACCATTAAACCATGTTTTACATCAACTGTCGTGATGACGATGTCACCGTTGTCATGCATGTTGTCACGTATGTTCTAAACAAAACTGAAATCTGTGCTAATCGTTTGTAAGAATCTGCTAAACAATTAGTTGGTCAAATTGCGGACGATCCTCTACGGAATCTGTGAGCATTGTTGTTAGGATGCTTCATAAAACGCTCCCATCAACTGTTTGGATTCCACTCTCATCCATCAAAGACTGTTAGATCACACGAAGGTGGATCCAAGTTTTGTAGCAGCTCAAACTAATTCGCTTGAAATGACAAGGAGGCAATCATTATTGTCCTTCGATCCCAGTGTATCCGCACCATACAGCGCCAGTGCTCCCAGGTTAAAGATATTAGAAGAATAATCTTTCCTGAGTAATGTAGACGAACACTACTTGCTTTTATCAACTCCAGGTGTGAGTATGGTCGTCACGCACGCCACAAACGTCTGAGGACGCTACTCGATACAGGAATTTTTGAAGCTTACTTTCCGTAGATGTTTTAATCCGTGAACAGCAATATACAGATAATTCCATGAATCTAATTTTACTGGCGTATATATACCTGATGAGCAACACCTATTGTAGCGAGAAGGCGTCCAATAAAGCACAATCTTTATTGTCCAAATCGCTAGTCACATGCAACGCGCGCTCTCTCGTTTATAAGTCGCAATTCCAACCCGCAGCACCCCCCGGTTTCCGTTCACACGTCGTGTGCACTTCTAACCGGTTTACGTGCGTGACCGGTGCCTTCTATCGGAGGGTTTTTCGCTTGCCATTCCTCGTCTGTTTGTCCGATTCCGTTGCGCGTTGGCTCGTCCGGCTGCTCGTGCTGTCCGCCATCCACCCAGTGCTGGCCTTGACCGTATCCCAACATCGTGTCGAGATGTTCCTCTGAATGTTGGAAAAACCACGCCTCCGATCTGGCCGTCTGTCGTATTTCGCCTGCCCTGCCTCGCCCGTTGGTCCGATCTAGTCGAGCGATGACTCATCCGGTCGCGCACGTTGTCCTTGATCCGATCGCGGCAGGTTTTCGAACGTACCTCCCCCCCACGTTGAGGTATTCGGCCGAGCGTTCGAAAACTCGCACCCCCGACCTGACAATCCACCACACTATGGGTGCCAGTGTGTGTTACGCGAACATAGAATTATTTTCTGTCCAAGAATACATCTTTTCTGCCTTGTAAGCCTTTGTGTAGACACTTTATTAAAGCATAATCCGATTTAATCCAATCATCCAGCGAAATTCCTTTTAAAAGCAATAAACCATCCATATTACTTTACACTGTAGTGTCTCTGGAACGCCTCTTTAAAAGTTGTATAACTCAGGTGATTAAGTTTAGATAATGTAGTAGAGTAGGCAGCTTTCGTTCGTTTGGGAATTCAAAATCTAATTAAAGATGAAAGTACAAAGCCGCCCTATTCTACCTGAAAAGCTCAAGCGTTAGTCATTAAAGCTGAAAGGTAAAAAAGAGAATTGACGTTGGTTATTGTTGTGCTTGTTCTCCACCGCACATGTGTGATTCACCGCTTCGTTATTGGTTGGCTGATTTGCTGACTACTCGGTCTTGTGTACATATGTGTGTGTTGTCATTGGACATTAACATCCTAAGAACCATGTCGCTGTACCACTGTGTTCATGTTGACTGGCCGTAGGTATCTTGTTCTTGATCCACCTGCGCACGTTGTACGCTTGAAGCATTAATACACTTATTAATTACTACGTTTTGAAATGCCGGCGTTATTCGATACGAATTTGCATAATGTCGAATCTGCTACTAGTTCCTGACCAGTTTTAAGCTGCTCCTACTGCGCAGCTGTCTTGATTTTGGGATTCCGTGAAAGCAGATATGATGCAGGTCTTCGATCCTATAGCCAAGTTATCTGAACTGCCCAAGCTGAAAATCAGGTGATTTCACTCGGGACAGCAAGACCGAGAGGTACACGTACGCTGCCCAAGTAAGATAACTACATTCAGATTATCACCCATTATCAAGATTAAACAAAATCGTCGAGAAAACCACCCGCTCTTAGTCCTTCGGTATCACCAAATTACCATCAAGGGAAGTAGAAAGCTACATCTTGTTTTAAGGACCTGCAACAACAAGTTCGGCGTAACCCACTTATAGTTACCTAGAACTTTGCCCGTTTTCGAAGAGAAACTGACTGGATCATCATGAGTGCAAACCTAGATAACACATTCGGGTTTACGAATCTGCCGTTTGTTGAAAGGGCTGATCGGAGTAGGATGTGAAACTGAAAACCCTCCTGACAGCAGCAGTATCGTTTGAATCTGAATAACAAAAAGCGTATCCTTAAAACAAAATAACCCAACTGTTGAGTTGCGAAGTTGCTCTGAAATTTTAAAACCTGATCCAGAAGCTTTCAAGCGCACTTAGAAACTGAAAACCTTAATTGATATGGAGGCACAGCAGAAAGTAGAAAGGGTGCTTGCCGATTCCTTACGCTCATTACGGTGGTTTTTTGATACAGTGTATCCTCTCGTAAGCGCTACAATTTTCTCTGTGCTCGAGGAACGTGATCACAATAGACCCATACATCCTTTGATATCCAATACTAGTGCTTTTGAAGTTGCAAGTTCCATGATAACAAAGCTAACTTACTCGCGAGGATCATGTCATGTAACGAGTTACATCGTTCTGCTACAAAGAAAAACGTACGCCATAGAGAACGCCATTCAAAAGTGAAAATCTTATCTATCAAGAACGTATTGTATGATGAAATAAAACGGTGACGAGTCAAACTTTCGCATACTTGTTACAACGTTGTCTACGGGTTTGTCCTTTGAAACGAAGCAACAGGTATACTTTCTCCCTAATCTTTTGAGTTGACATTCCCACGGCCGAGGAGTTAAGTGCATTGCGTAAAAATATGCATCATTCTGATGTGACTTGCACGGAGAATTTGGGGTCTTTGACAACAGGAACCATAGAACTACGTTTTTGAGCCCGCACCGAACTCAGACTTGAGTTTCTTGTTCCGTCAAACAATAGCCTGATCACAGATTAACAGCATTTCAAGGAACTAATTTCAAAAGTTCGATATCCTCGTTCACTCTCAGCAGTATTAATGCACAGTTGTATGCTCCTTTCGTCTACCTTCGTCTCGATATGTTCTCATCAACCAACACAATATGTTTAACGTTTTTTGCACAAGATCCTTAGTTCGAGGTTCGTTATCCATGCTTGATGAAAAGAAAAAGTTTTATCGAGCAGAACAACTGTGTACAGTCCACAATGGAATGTTCAGGTCGAGTAACTGGACGGCGTTTTTTCACGACTTTAATTTCACGTTCGTTATCTCAGTGATTGAAATGCATTTGTTGAAAGTCAGTGTTGCCTGAAGCACTACACTTGATCAGGTCTTTGTTTCGTACAAACAATGACATTTCGACAGAAGAACGGCTATTTATCCATGGTCTCAAGTCTACCGCTGGTGCATCATCTTCTCAGTGACTCAACTCACTCAAAGCTGCTCAGATGGAACGGACTTTCAGATCCTCAAAATATGATACTCTGGTTAAACGAGTTGAGCTGTCAGACCACACTCCGGAATAAGCCTTAATTTTTCGAAATAACGGATGCTCCTAATAACCCATCTAGGCGATAATTTGATTTAATTATTTACAGGTGACCGGCCTTTACAGCAAAAAACCAATAGGGAGCAAGTCACCGAAACGACTTTGACAATACTTCGGACTACAAGGATAGATGCACGATTGGACATTTCCGGGGATGCAGAACCCCCAATCTATGATAACAAGCAACGAAACAATAATACTCAGATACTCATTAAAGACAGCAGTACATCAGTGGTTCGCGCAAATACTTAAATGCCATACGATTATGAAAAACACAGCAAGCCTTGCTAGGAAGTAAAAACAAAAGGGATGAGAAGGGATCTAACTACTGAACTGAACTATGCCTAAACTCAAACATTCAGTATCAAAGTACCTATGTTTTGCAAACAAAAAACCGAGTTATAAGTAAAATCAGGGTACCATTAGCTAGACAGTTTGCTTATAGCTTTCATTGCTCCACAGCACTACGGACATAATCGTCACAAACAACTCGGAAAAGAAACGGCACTCCACCGAGTCCGACTGGTGGCCATTCTACCCAAAATCCCCAGGCATCGACTGTGTGGGCCAGGAGCGCTCAAGATCGCGAGAAGAACCCGACCCACAATGAATACTCCCAGATAATCTGCCAGCTGTTAACCTCGTACTTTGCGTTGTTTTGTGTAAATTTGACCGTTAAAACTGTTTTCAAGGTCGGTGCATCACTTCAATTCTTTGCATGTTGCACTCATATTCACATTTTTTGTCGGCCGGACAGATTGCCATAAAATTGACCTTCATTATGTCGCATCTAGTGGCCGTGTTTTTCGTCGTTTAAAATATGGTACTGTTTTACCAGGTGAATATCGCCTAGCTTCCACATCCTTGTTTTCCACACTCAAGTCAGTGATCATCTGCAGGTAGAAATCTGACATTGAACCATTGCAATCAGTCATGCCGAACAGTCGATTAGTTTGAGTGGTCACTGTAGGTATATGCTAAGGTTAAGCAGAAAGATAGTTGGCTTAGGTTTATCATTTGACTAGATTTCATTTAGGAGCCACACACCTGTGTCTGGGTTACCTAAAACATAATCGCAATAACAATAAAAAAGATAAGTATATTCATATAGGCAATAACAGAACTTGATTGTGGTCAGAATGAAACTTGAGGTGGAACGGTCAGTCGTCTATATTGCACATACCCTATAAGTTTAACGACGTGGTTACATAAACACACGGGTTCTTACTTTTATTCCGTATTTAGTCGAAGATTTCGAGGTCACAGTGAGGTCATTCTCGAATATTTACAATCACACATAAAGAATAAGCTCCACTCACTTCATAGCGTTCGGTACCCAGTAATTTTCTTTCACGTACCGCGGGACCTCATAGTTACCAGTGTTGAAGTACTGCCAACTCTTCAGAGACCGATCTGGTATTTGCCAATCAGCCAAAACGGGTAGGTCGTAGTTAATAAATGTGACTGGAAATCCGAAATCCCTTCTACTTTCATGCCAATCGAATGGATAGTAGGTGTTTATTGCTTTGGGACCATAGGGTGAACTATGGACGAAACTAGTTTGCGAAAACAAAAACCATAACTGTATTAGTTGACGGAGCAAATTGCACATGTTTATCTCTTCGATCCCAACCGACTGGCACACAGCCTATCTTGAATGGGATTTGAATTCACAACGCAAGCGATCGATCGACCTAATGAGATGGTTCATTTCTGTCACATCAAGCATCCCATGGGCTAGTCACGCGATCGAGTCATCAGTGGTTAAATAGTTTTTAAATAGTTTTGTCAGGTTTTACAGTCAATTAATGTGTGGAATTTTCAGGACCAATAAAAATTAGTGATAAATAAGGGATAAAAAGAGAACTTTAGTCGTGAATACGAACAAGTATATTGTGTTACCAATAAGTATTTTGACGGATTTTTCAATTTGTAAGAGACCCAATTCAAATGATGTGGTTTGTGCCTAGTCTGGGCTTCCTGTTTCCATTGTGGATCGAATAAAACAGAATCCCAAATATATCACAGTTTGGTTTCTAAATATATACTGATAACGAGACTTAGACAAAGATATGGATACATTCTTGGAAGAATCAGATAAGAGGGTGATCAAAATCAGAAATATTATTACCGCTGGACCCGTTTTTAAAAATCTGCAGAAAAACATCTGAAACCTATGAGTTGAAGAGCAATGCACCCAATGCACTCGTGAAACTGAGCGTCATAACTGATGAAGACTTCAGACCTGAAAGGTACACGGGAAAACAACGTCAAGATTTGGCTCGATAAAACAACAAAGAATGTTAGATTGGGATCTGGAAGAGACTGCTGGAAGCAACTGGCGAGAAGCTGTTGACAGTTTGTTATTTCAGAGGGAGAGAATATCACTGCGTTTGAGCGTATCGGTCGGTAGGAACCGTGTACTAGACCAGCTGGACAACTCAGTAGGAGTGGGAGGTATTGTTGAGCATCCAACTTCGAAGATACCATCGGCGTGGCTTACCAGAAGCAATTTCTTTGAAACGAACATGGTGCTTGCATAAATTGAAAAGAAACGAGGAAAGAACTACATCCTAGAGAACATTGGGATTCGTGACTAGTAGGCAGAATGCGTGGTAATGGACCAGAAACGGAACAACTTGCAAGTTCACCACACTCAAATCAATGCGAAATGTTGCCAATGGTAAGTTTACAGACATTACTGAAGATGTTACTACTCTGTGTCTTGACATCAAAGATGTTCTATTCTTATCGGGAATTAAGTCGCAAGAGCACTTTCCATTGAATTCATTGCACTATAGCCACAAACAACACCCGTCTGTCTTTTTACTTTGAAGCTTTCTTCCTCACTATTGTTTGAGACAATCACTTTCCTCTACACTCGATTGTTTTACTGAACTAATTCCCAGTTGACTGGTGGCGACTTGTCGAATCGTTCTTGGTTGCTCCATCGTGAACGTCTTTTTTGCCGGATAATTTGTATATCCAATTAATTCATGAAGTGAGATAGCACTTTTGTCAAACATTACCGTATAGATTCCAGTCTTTTCGATCATCTTTTCAGACGTTTTTGGGACTTGGAAAATAGTCCGATTAACCAGACCATTTGAACAAGCGTTACTGTTATCGATTAGGCGTCACTGAATGGATTGTCCTAAATCGTCAGGACCTACTTAGCAACCTGCTTTTAGTTTGCGATCAAGCGAACGGCAAAACGACGGGCCGAAGGTGACCGAGTTTTTCACTGACTGGATCGAAGCTGTTGGTCTTTACTCAGCCAGTCATGCATGTTGAATGGGCCGACTGGCTGGTGCACACGTCGACGTGCCACGTAAACGTTTACCTAGGAAATTATGAATGAGAAACCCGCGGTCTCATCTTGATAGGTGCGGTCAACTGGTTAGTCGGTTTACTGCATACGCCGATGGGTTTCGTCAGAACGCTGTGCGTATGTCTCGAGGTGATTTACCTGGTACGAAGTCATGTTAGTCGCCTACTTGATTTTTAAACGGTCATTTTGGTGGTTCTACTAGGTAGGTTAATTTGCATGGATTTTCACGAATTTCTACATACCGTGAAAATGGCGTTCACGGAGAGGTTTGACTGTTTTTCTAGAACAGGTTTCGTAGCTACACAGATCGTCCTACATAGTATGATCAGAAGCATTATGGTAGCAACTTTACTTCCTTATTGTTGATTGCAATAAAGACTACAAGAATAACTCATTATCACTTAAACAGTTCAGCTTGAACTTAATTTAATTATTATCTTTCTTGTTCACATTAGGACATTCACGAGAAAATAAGATGACACGATCCGCAGTAATGCATCAAGGAACTTCAATACCTCGTACCTCATAGACATCCGAGTTACTTGCCTTATATCATGGAAGATCAATTTTGCGTACGCACAAGTAATCACGACATGCACACACGCTGAAACACAAGCTGGTGTTCAACATTTTCCGGAACAAATTTTTGTATTATCGGTAACCGTGTTCACTGACAGAGTTCCCATTCTGACTCAGAAGCATGTTCGTTCCAGGTGACCATATTGTAGACGTGATTTTGGTTAAAACAGTACTAAAAAGTGTTTGCCGTTCTTTAATTCGCTGGCCTCTACAAACAAAAGCTTTTGTGGAGCCCCAAACCTGTTTGACATTTTCCAGATGAAGTGAACTAACATATGAACGACTACGTCATAAACACTATCTCCAAATGGCTGTTTAACAACGCAGAATGTTATTCGTAACATCGCATAATCTTTTCTGGCGGTAAATCAGACCAGAAGTAGAAAGGCTAGCGACTACAATACACTCAGTTCGCTTCCAAACGATGCAGGTCAATGCCTTGCTCAGTTGCATTGTCAAGGATATATAAATTACTGTTGTGACCGCAAAAGACGCTTGGTCTGTGAGGTTGTTTACTGCACGAAACCCTGTACAGGTTATGCTAAAACAAAGGACTATGAACGCGTACATTCAATTGCACGGCTGACGTGTATTCGCACACACTGAGCAGCAATACATTGTCCCCTGTCCTGGTGGCACGTCCCCCATAGCGTGCACACACTAGTTCAATAGTCGCCTCTGGCCCATCGTCTTCCTGGTGTTGACACTTGTCCTTTAGTTCCCGAATTGTGAGTAGTATACTACTCACAAACGAAGCTGTCTACTATACAACACTATCTTCTATTCACGTCATGGTTGTCTGCGTGTTGATGATGACCCACTCTGCCGTTAGTTGCCTCTCACAGTCACCTAGCAGGAAATGTCAAGTTGTTCGCTATCGGTCATACTGGTAGATAACTAGACTGCCGTTTATTCACCTAGTGAATAAACTTACTGGAAGTTATTCAGTCAGCCTACATACAGCAGTACAACTGAAACGAAAGGTTGATCGCATTGGGCAGAGATGAGCGTAAGTGAGCTAGATGGGTGATCATAATTCATCGGAGATCCTATGAACCATTAAAACTTCTATCTCATTGGTGCAGTTGGGCAGCACTCATTTGTGGACTCAAATTCAGTTTATCAATGGTTTCACACGTTGGTCGTTGCGTTCTGCTGTAATGTGCGGTCAACCCACCGGCCTATATATGTTATGCACTAGTGCGACAAACCTTTCTCCATCGAACATTCCAGAGTGGCATATTGTGGTAAGCTACCTGGTCCACTTGGTGTTGCTATCATGGAAGTTGAGATGGGTATCTTCTAATGATTGGTATACCAACCAGTTAGAAAATCGGCGTCAGTATCAAGATGACTGTGATGAAAGTTTGTTCCACCCTAATAGAGATGGGACGTTTTTGGAGAACAATGTGTGTGTGTGGAACCATCAGTGAGCCTTAGCAAACTGGTACATCTCATTCAATAGTCAAAACGAGAGGTATTGACGAAAGACAACAAACATTCAACTAGTCACGGAATTCGTTGAACGGAAGGTTACAAACCATGGAGACGACAAGGAACAGACAGAGCATCTATGGTCTACACAGCTCGAACAACATTTTCCAGAGATAAACGGACAACGGTACATTTGGACAACGAGCTGAAGATGGGGTGGTAGTCTGTAGGTGACAGGATAGAAGAGACAATATGAACACGAATGAAGGTGGGACAATGGACGTTATGCGGTTGCACAAATGTGGGGTTTATGAATGGCCACAAAGAATGTTTGTGCATAAACGAACGAGACTAAACGTACATGTGTGTGTGTGAACGGGAGAAGAATATTTGGTTTAAGTTGGAAAACAACAAAAACCTTTAGAAAAAGCACTGGATGACGTTAGATATGATGAGCTCACAATGTGACGGGTGATCCAGATGTGCGAGTGATAGGGTGTTTGTGGATATACTGTTGCCAGAATAATAATAATAACAATAAGTGTGTTGAAAGTTAACGTAGCATCTTGGAGCAGATCACAGCTAAAGAGCGAATGCATGGACAGTGTGGCGTAAACCACACAAACGGGGTCGGATGTACGGTAAATGAGTTAGGGAGAACACATGAAAAATAAATTAATGGTTAAAAGCATGTTTGAACGGAGTGTGGAACACGAAAGAGATTAACGAGCGAACATGAACCAGGTTATCATGCACTTTCTCCGGTGAGTGTGGAAATAACAGTATCGTTATTCCGTAACAGGTTAACGACAAACTCATTCAGCGTGGCTGGTAACAGGTTCCGTTGGAACAGTCCCTCCGTTAACAAACGATAGAAAGCCAGTTGTTCGTGGGCGGGCAGGACGTAGATACGTGACAGCAACGAAGCCGGACTGTAAATGCTAGGATTGTTAGATAAGAAAGAAAGATGGCTAAACTGAACGTGCACCGGAACGACGGAAAACAGGATCAAAGCAAGAACATACGAAACAATACAAAGTAAACAAAAGTGAGCCCAGCGATGACATCAGTTGTTCGTAAACTACCTCCAAAAAACCAGAACAAGACCTTTTGTTTCAACTCTGTGAAGGAAATCAAGACTATGGAAATGACAGCAAGTGGTATACTACGTGTTATTGCGGCTAGCCGGTTACTTTGGTAGCAAAGCTACAATCACGATTTGAGGTGCATTGACTGTGAACGTGATCACTCGTGAGTCATTTTGTTCGTCTGATTATTGATATCAACACTTCTTGTTTTTAGATAAAGATACTCCACTGAAAGGGTAGTAACAGTTGTGTTAGAGACGACCTCATGGGTAGTGGATTCTGATCAAGGAGTAGTGAGGTATCGTGCGCGGGTCAAGTGGTGTGAATAAAAAACACAAAAAGAGAGAAGACAAAATGTTTGTTATTTACACAGTGATGAATGCCGGCTAAACTCAGCCAATCAGATGGAGTTCAAATTATGCTGTCTCTCTAGACTGCGCCCATGGCTGGATTTAACGTCCGTCGCATGCACATCAGATCACAAAAGTATATGGTGTTATGTTCGTGGCCTCATGTCACTGAAAACCGAGTAGTTTAGCCTCTGTTTGGATCAAGTGTTTTGCCAAGATAAGCGTTGAGTTAGGGAGTTGTTTGAAATTCCAAACACTGAAAATGATGTCGGTGGATTTCAAGGAGAGTTAACGGATGTGTGAAAAAAATCTAATTTATAGCACAACGTTACCTTTACCAGTATGCATAGAACTTTGGGCTACATTGAAATGAGTCAAATCTTAATACTGCGATGTTCCACAACGCATACATGTAGTCTTTTGGCAATTACAAAATAAGCCTGATCCACAAGTCATGTCTTCTTTGTGCGAACGAAACCAAAATTGACAGACTGCTGAAAACCTGTTCTGCTCTTAGAGGTAGAGAAAAAACAAGGCTGGTGTTACGGATCAATCTAGATTTCACTGGATTTTGATGTGCCATTTTATAAAGAGAAAAATAGGTAAATGAAACAACTCCGTTTGGTTCCAAAGCTTCGGTATTGATATCGGTAGATTTGGCTTTGCTTGTCGCTTGTTTACTATAAGGAAGTGCACAGTTAAACGACTAGCATACTATAACAAATTCGATGTCATTCAGAATGGTCACCTTGTAAACACATCGGTTCGTTCGGGCAGTCGACACTAATTGGCTACAGCACTCTGTGTAAATCATTTGCTGGTTTCGCATCGAGACGTTCATTCATCCCATTGCCATAGCACAGTCCACTACTGGTTCTTGATAACACTTTCGGGTTTGTGAGTCGTCCATTCGGTTCCGGCAGTACAAGCTTTTCCAGATGCACCTGATTCCTCCTCTCTGAGACATCCCCGTTTTCCAATTCATATGATTGGTAATCGCAAGTTATCACCACCACTCTCTTCGTCAATCACTGTACGTCATCTAGAATTTGCGGTATCCATACCCTATCACTCACCAGTACAGTAAGTAGATCGCTGAATTGAGTGACATGGTATCTCTGTTGACTTATCATTCATCGGAGCGAAACACTAAACACTTTCGTTTCGTCCGCGTTGGCGCTATCATAAGTCTTCCTACTATGTGTAAATGTGTACGTGCTCTTTCTTCCAGCATTCTCTGAGGTGGATCGCGGAGCATAGTTCCACCAGGACAACTGTGTTTTTAGGGTAGCATCAAGCGCGTATGACCGTGGAACTGATATTTTGTCTGTTTCTAGTTTGTCATTCGACTGACTGCAGTGTAACCTACACGAACGCACTGTCGATCTACACCTTTTAGTGAACAGTTTGAAGCCCATGCATAAGAATAGTTGTCCGTCCCTTAATAAGTCCTTAGAGAGGTCGTATCGTGTGAACTGGATTCAGGGTGTAGTAGTGATTGCGCAGGAGTTCAGCCTTTCGGTTGTAGAAATCGTCGAAATGGATCACTATGCTTATATAATACTTGTTATACGTAAAACTATCCGCGAATATTGGAGATTGGGTGAATCACTACAGCTTTCTTAGTTTACTCTAAGCCAATATGTTGGTGTGTAATGCACGAACTTCTATGAAATCACCACCTGAGGCCAAAAGGAAAGCTCCCTTGTTTTTCGAACACAGCCGGGTGTCTTTGTATACACTATAAGCTCCGACAACTTCAGTCGAATCATCATCATAGACAGCAATACATCAGTGGTTCACACTAATGCTTAACAGCCACACAACCATGAAGAAAAAGTAAACTCTATGTAGGAAGAGGGGAGGAAAAAAGAAGGGGACGAGGAAGGACACGACTACTGAAAATGACTACGTCCATATTCAAACATTCAGCATCAAGGTACCTACACCTTGCAAACAAACAACCCAACTGCAAGTGAGAGTAAGGCGTCATCAGCAAGACAACTTCCTTACGACTTTCACTGCCCCACGTCATTAAATGCACTCACTTCACAGACAAATCGGCCAAACAACGACAACATTCACACCACTGAGCTCGATTAGTCGCCATATCGCCCAAATCTCCAACCATCGACTCTGNTTAGCGAATACCGCCCTAGCCATAGAAAAACGCGCTTCTATTTCATTCCCTACACTTCCACCGCTGCTGATACAGCTTCCCAGGTATACAAACCGGTCAACAACCTCTATGACTACATTATCCAACATCAAATCTACTTGGTCACAGCAACCCTGCAGAATCACTTTGAATTTGAGGCTGCAAAGCGCATTCCGAAGTATTTGGCGGAACGCGAAATATCGTCTAGCATACTTCAGTCAAAACTTCTTCGAAATGATAATTCCTCCTCTGTTGAACAATAAACCATGTTCCAAGATGAGCTGTGCACTGTCGCCAAAAAAGTCTGTTTTGCTATTCCGACAGCTTTCCTACCCCATGACTATGCGTTGTATTAAAGCAAGCATCACGTGCGGTTGCTTTTTTAAGGCCTACAATTAGGACAGTTCCCGGAACAATGTGACCTATAATAGCCGCAGTGAGACTGAGCCGAAAGTTTTCAGAAGAGGAAACATTTCTGAAAGCCTTAGCTGGTGTAACAAAAAAATATATGCTTCATTTCACACCTAGCAGATCAATTCTACGCTACGCTTTTATCCATACTTCCGCTTGGCGTTCCCTGATGCTTTGCCGGTGTAGAGGATGACAGCTTTTTCACTACTGAGACTAATAGGCTGTGGTCGGTGTGAGCTACTGCTTCGTGACCAGAAGTGGGAGTATTGAATCGTTCCAGGACCAACACCACCGCCAGAGTCTCTTTCCATTTTCGTACAGCTTCAGCTGTAGCAAGGTGTCAGTTATTCATTTTGTAACAATGTTGTCTCCCCAGGCCAATTTTATTGTTGTCACACTGAATAATCAGAGGCAGTGTCGAATTGTAACAGTTCGACAATGGGGGTACTCGCAGAAACCTGCTTTATTTTGCTGAATGTTGAGTGTTGTTCATCAATGAAATCAGTAGAGATACAAGATGTGAACGACGAAATTTTTCGGCAATGTATAGTTCTTTTGTCAGTACTGCCGGTATATTTAATTACCCTGACTAGAGAATTCGAATCGCGAGCTAAAACGGACAGGAGTTAACGGCCAAAACACTGCACCAAACCATATCATTCACGCATCAGAAGCACTTGAGAAAATAAGCAATTGGAAAGGGGGAACGGTCTTCTGATCATCGCGTTGCATAAAAACAAGCTAAAAAATGAAAATGACTGTCAGGATGAGTCAGCACTTAATCAACACGGAAAGTTCGTTCCGATCTGTTCCAAGCGGTGCGTTTTTCGCCGGAATGAAATTCAATGTCTACAAAAGCTTCTGTATGAACAGAGAGCTGCAGAAACAAGCAGTAATGAACACCTCAACTTACTGATCAATTCCTAATCGTTCTAGAGACGTCATTTTTAGTAATAGAGGTAACCATTCAATGAAGTAGGTGAGGACCATAAATTGGTGACAGTACGACTCCTACCACTGAGTAATCGCATGGGATGATATTCACATACTCCACCAAGCAAGCGACTCGCAGCAGTAACAGCAGTATTCCCTGCTGTCTTAAACACCGTATCGTAATTACTTTGACGATAAAAAATTTTGAACAAGCATTGATCGTTATTGCATTGTTCTGAAGAAAAATTTTCCTAATACACCGCACAAACTGACTGAACACTTTAAGAATCACCATAAACACATCCTTCGTCAAAGGAGTTAAGTGGTAGTTTGTAAAATAGTGCAGATCCCAATTCAATACAACTCTGGATGTCAATTTTTTCGAAAGTCCTTTAGCTGAATGAAACACAGACGGACACTCGGCAAGATTGTCAAATGTTGATGGGTTAGCAAAATCCATTTGTTTCCTGGCTTTAACGATGACGACGGTCTAATGACGGCAGATATTTGTACAAGAAACTTGAACAGCGTTGACTTACCAAATCGCATTCCGTTGCTGATCTCGCACTGATTACTAACAATATTGACGATTAACCAGCGCTGCCGATAAGTGGAGACTGTAGCCATCGGAAGTATGGAATGATGCTCAGAACGTTAGACGTGGTACTCACTAATACCTACTCGGTAGAATGGAGTGACCAAAATTACACGCTTACACCAATTCTGTGTGTCGCGATTTCCATCAAACTACACACAGACCTTTACTGCACCGTTCTTGCTTGCGTGGACGGACAACTTCAGTCAGCCCGACAACTGGCGGGCCCAGCTCGGTCAACAACATTGACGTCAATGTCACGTACCCAACACTTTTAATTCATCAATCCACCACGGAAGTATTTCAGACCAGAAGGTGGCGAACTAACCGGAAGTTAGTGTCTATCACAATAGAGATATTTTGAAGAGTAATCACTTATTTTTACATAAAACTGGTTGTCTGGCATATTCGTGGTCGTCAGTCGAGCGATCATGGTGCAGGGACTCTGGTCATATCCAACCAAACACACCAAGAACCAGGAAATTTGCGGGCTGTCCAGTGTGCTTACTGTACAAACGATTTGTAGTACATGTACACGAACATGCCGACAATGAATTGACAGTCAAACCGATCCACAACGCCTCCGTGACCGGGGAAAAAGTCGCCAAAATCCTTGATCCGGAACGCGCGCTTGAAACCGCTGGCGAAGAACCCACCGAACGGACCGACCACGGAGGTGTACAATGCGATGACCAATGAATGCCACAGAAACGGATACCACGTGAATTGACGGAACGGGATCATGAACTGGGAAGAGCGGACAAAATGGGATAGTAAAGTGCAAACAACAACGCAACAATGTGCGGGGGCTAGGAAATGGCATGGTTACATGTAAGCTGATGTTATATTTAGAAACCCATATACTACTAGCTTGTTCAGGAAACAACGAAGTGTTGCAAAAAAGTACGCATGCGGTGGCCATTCAAGTTGTTATGAGATTGATCGGTGTTCAGGCAGGCGGGTGTTCCAGTTCTTGACATCCGCTTATGGCTTTCTGTGCTAGGGGACAGTCATTTCGTTTCAATCCCTTGCGGACCAAGACAGTGATCCTCAGTGTACACACTCGGACAACTTGTTATTCATGGATGCTATGTGTAACCCATTACACCGTGACAGCATCATGACGCTTAGGGCGAGGTACTGAGACGTTTAGGGTTCTGGGTTATGCCAATGACTTGCCAAACTGTACCACAAGACAACTGAATGGCAGTGGATAGCAGTGAGTTTTCTTCATCAGTAAAAATGTATTACCCTCGTTTTAACTCCCAACATGAAGAACCAGGATACCGTGGGTTGTCGGAAGTCTATCTACTAACCGGTTTGATAATGACATACTGTCTGGACGTTGCTTTGACACTGGATGACTAAGCCAACACTGCATGAAGGTTCAGTCTTTTTGGATGAGGAGCATCAGTGGAAGGTGTTAATCAGCGCTAAGCAGCAATGCACTAGTTAGATAATCTAAAGGATATCCGAAGTTCGTCATGTATGACGAGTGACAACACCAACAGAACGAAAGGTATTGCTGGTACTATCTGATAATGAATGACGCTTTGCTTTCCAAACAGGGTCTCACAAAATTTGTGGTTGGAGAAGTCACAGCAGATGGCAAAGTGTGATGGATGTGTCGGTGAAACGAAGACAGTGAATAAAGCGTGACAATAAACGCCATAAAAGCGGACATACAGATTCCGTCACGCTCTCAATTACAACCTAGTTGTTCGTTTGTAAGATGTGAGAACCATGATGATGGATTTTTAAGACTCGGCTTGGAGGAATTGTGAATCGAGTTCCTTTTCTTTAAACTAAGGCTATATTTCTCCGTTACATGACAGCTGAGAAAAATTGGTAACCACTGCCGCATAGTCAGTGAAGCTGACTTAGCCTCGAGCGACTATTAAGAGAGGGTGAAAGTAGAGCCGTTCGTAGGATGATCAATACATCGTTCACTATTGCTGCTATTACCGTTTGCTCCAATTTCGTTCACATAACAGCGCGTTATGTAACACAGAAGTCACACAAACGGAAATAGCTTGTTAGCAACGCGTAGACCATACAACTGCCCCTTAAGTGATGCGGGTAGCAAAGCCGCTGTTAAGCTGGAGTCGAGTTAAGAAATGTGTTGAATTAATTAAGTCAAAATTGCACTCTTCAGGATAACGGTGAACCAACGAGTGGAAAGCTGGGAATCCACACGCCGAGTTAAAATGTTAAGCTGGTAAGATATTACAAATGTTCCCCCGGATAGGTAATTGCGTGTAAGAGGAGAACAGACAACCGGGTAGAAAAGACGCATAAAAGAGAAAAACAATCGAATAAACCAAGCGCTCACCAGCCATTTTGATACATTGTACGTCTTGGGCATAAACACAGGATTGCGAGTGCAGCTTGTGGTTAATGCGCCGATCACGTCGTCCCATTCCAGCGGGCACACAAAATAGTCAAATTGCACAAGGACCGCGGAGAACAGCACTCCGAATAACAGAGTAGCTAAACCACCACCGATGAAGCCCTCCCACGTCTTTTTTGGCGACAGTTTGATTAAGGGGGTCTTTCCAAAGAAAAATCCAAACACGTAGGCCATGATGTCGTTGCAAATGACCAGAGAAACGGGGAGAAGAAACCTAGATGGATCGGAAAAGTACGTGGATAAGTGACTGTCCCGTAACCTAACGGCAACGAAGGAGTTCCGATACACCCATGACACGTTTACTTTCGGAAAAGCCTACAAAAAATGAAGGGTGTGGTTTCTTCATATATAACGGAGCTATCAGCGCATCACAGGTCGATCAACATGCTACCGCTCAAACCTCGAATTGAAAGTTGATTTGAAATGCATAGTGTGATGAGGCATCTGAACGGTCACCTGCATACTAAAGTGTGGACATTATGTTCAAGAAACGGAACGCCATGGAGTCTGAGGCAAAATCCACACGCGCATTGAACTTAAAATAAACCCATACAGACAACTACTTCTCTGTGACAACCGCATCGCTTAGTGCGTAAAACTTATTTGCTCTGGACGAATGTGTGTACATATGCACGTAAGCACAGTGTGCTTCCGTCATGGTAATTTGTTATCGATTCACTCGCGAACCAGATTAACTAATGGGTCACCAGATCGGAAGAGGTTAATCAACCTTCCCATTCTCCGTTCAGTTCCATTAGGTCAATTAAGACAATCGAGTCAAATCTGGGGCCATTCTGCTGACATCGCAATCAGCCATCAGGTAAAGATGTCTTTATCCCACACTAGCCTACTTAACATTGTCGTATCGTGGCACGCATACACAACACTCAGAAAACCTAGCACTTGATTGTATCGTATGTGCATACTCGTGGCCATAAGTCTCATTGGCCTCCAACTCCAGAAATGGACACGGTCATTGCGACATTTACTCTACGGATGACTTCACTAGCTCGATTAGCTGACAAAACGAAGTGTCCGTTTGGTTTCTCAAGGCAGGTGGAGTTATTCAAGCAACTCAGTGTCCGGGAGGCAACCGTGTTCATGTTCGACGAAACCACAGATCAACAGGAGGATTAGCACAGCAAAGATACAGTCAATATTCGATCAGAGATTGAGGTGCGTATGCATAAGAGATAAGTAAGACAATAACATCGCCCGCATTTGAAATTTCTTGGACAGTTTTCAGATTACAAAGTTCACTTTTCGTGGAAGCATGTAGAAACACGAAATGTGATAACAGCAAAATTAAACAGACAACAGTCGCAAAACGAAAAAACTAGTGATTGCCAAGTAAGAGCGTGCTATCCGCATTCAAGCTGTTCATTGAAATTTCACAGTCTGCGACCAGCTGAGTGACGTGCATATCCTTTCTCACAGAAGCACACAGAGAATATCGATCGGAGTGGGTAGATCAGTTTGGAAGGTCACGATTGCTTGTTTTGTTTAAAACGAAAAGGAAAAAAGCAAAGTACTTCCCAAAAAATAACAGTAGCCCATTTATAATTCAGGGTAGTTTTCTCAAAAGAGAAACTGGGTGGAACGTGGATGTTAGATTTCTACATCAGTACATCTGAGATACACCTTTGGCCTAGTACGGCTTGAAAGTGTCTCCGAACAAGACAGTGTCTGGATGCATTCAGACCATCTCCCTAGATCGTACTTTCGTTGTAAACCCCGAGAAGACGTTAAACCGACCACGGAATAGAACTAGGTTAGACAAAGCTCTAGGTTTCCGCTTTTTGGATAAATAAAACGGAAAACATCAGTCCCAGGAATAACGCGACTGTCCCCGCTAACTGCTCCCAAGTCAACTAAAAAGACGAGTGGAAACAGCCACTTTGTTCCCCTCAAAACATGTATGATAGGTGAAAAAATACAAGGGATTTCTATGATAAACAGTGACCCATAAACATTCCAAAAAGATTGGAGGAAAGTTACCAGTAAACATGGTGGAATAAAGGTCGAGCAGGCAAAAAAACAAAGGTTACCTCTAGATTGTCCTGGGAATTTTCATTCATTCTGATAAGACAAAATCTTTTTTCTCGAAGGATGCGATATTAGATTAAAAAAGTGGGGTTCTTTGACAAGGTTTTGTAGAGAAATGTCAAATATTTGAATATGCCGATAAGAAACCCTGGTCTGAGCCTTACACAGAACCTATCGGACATAGTCAAGAAAAAACTACACAAAAGTGGACGAATGTTTCATAACAAAGGAAGGCTGAAGAAGGTTCTCCAACAAGAACGGTGAAGGAGCCATTGTGGAGCATAAAAATTTCAATTGAAGAGCATGTGAGCAAGATATGGTTCACTGTTAGAGAGAAGCGGAAGGCGTATACTTCCTAAAGCTCATTGGATTTTTACACGGATTACTGCCCTTCAAAGTGACCTTACCAGCACACAGCGGTCGTTTTCCTTTGACGTCCTCAGTAGTGGTTCAAATTTGCTTTCAGTAAAAAGACATTGAACACTGTATCCTTTATTTTTTCTAAACATATTAATGTAGGGAATGAACTTTCTGAATTGAAAATTAAGCGAGATAACAGAAGATATCATAACTATATCGTGCAATGTATGTCCGCGCAGCCGGTGAGGGTAGAAAATCAAAATACATAAGCCAACTAGAGCGCTCACGTGTGTCACACGGCAGCAAGTACAGGTATGTGACCAACATGGGGGACAGATGCGGTTAGTGTGAGAAAAACGGTACCAGCAAACACTACCAAGCGTAGCTGGTGTTTAACACACAGCACAAAATTCAACCATTTATCAATACAAAACAAATACTGCACAGTTGATCAAGTGAAACGTGAGTTAAGCTTGGATGAAAAGTCCACCATCAAGAAAACCAACAACCGCGTTATGGCATCTCTCACAGTTCAGACGTGATAATTCAGGAGTGCCCGACATGGGATCAGCGGCGCAGCGGTTAACAGATCTGCCTCATGAAAACATAGGGCGAAGCTAAATCTCTGACGGAGCATCGGCTTTACTACTGAGGTCAATAGCGCAATGGTCGAGACGGTTGCTCCACAGAAGCGTCGCCGGAGTTCATATCTCTGCCGTGACAGGCATATGTAATACTGATGAGTTCTAACAAGAGGGAACCTTCAATCTGTTTTTTTTAACGGGTTAGTCGAAGAGTCTGCCTAAGCGTGCAATTTGTGCGCAAACGTGTATGTTCCACAAAAGCCCGATGAACACAAAGAATGCATAAACGTAGAACGGAATTGAACGGGTGCTACGCAGAAGAGAAACGAAGGCATCTCTTAGTGAGAGTCGGGTATGATAATAATGATAATAATCAGATGTGCGTATCAAGATCAACACATAGTGTGGTGGATTGTCAGGTCGGAGGTGCGAACTTTCGAACGCTCGGCCGAATACCCACGCGGGGATTGTCCCCTTTTTAGAGTATTAATATCGGAGGTTCTTGGGATTTAACTGGAAGCGCACAGTAGGTTTTCTCTTGCGGCCAGGTTTCTATGTTCCATCATTCGCGCGGTAATCTCTGGCGTACACGGCTGACCCCACTTCGGATAAAGATCCATGCTTCGCCGGTAGCGTCTTTTGATAAGCTGTGGTTCTAGGCAGCATGGCGTGGTGCATTGTTCGATGTTTTCGGACCATGAGTGCTTCTGCGGGAGACAGCTGACTTGGTGTGGCACAGTTGGGAGTGGTTCTGTAAGCAATCAAGAACTTTCAGAGGATCTCTTCCGACGTTCCCTCTCCTCGTGACTTGAAAAGCGCTCGCTTGAAAGTATCTACGAAGCGTTCAACCTGACCGTTGGACTGGGGATGGTAGGGTGGAGAGCGCATATTGTAGCGAGAAGGCGTCCAACAAAGCACAATCTTTATTGTCCAAATCGCCAGTCACAGGCAACGCGCACTCTCTCGTTTATGAGTCGTAATTCCAACCCGCAGCACCTCCCGGTTTCCGTTCACACGTCGTGTGCACTTCTAACCGGTTTACGTGTGTGACCGGTGCCTTCTATCGGACGCTTTTCCGCTTGCCATTCCTCGTCTGTTTGTCCGATTTTGTTGCGCGATGGCTCGTCCGGCTGCTCGTGCTGTCCGCCATCCACCCAATGTTGGTCTTGATCGTATTCCAACATCGTATCGAGATGTTCCTCTAAATGTTGGAAAAACCACGACTCCGATCTGGCCGTCTGTCGTATTTCGCCTGCCCTGCCTCGCCCGTTGGTCCGATCCAGTCGGGCGATGGCTCATCCGGTCGCGGCAGGTTTTCAAACGTACCTCCCCCGCGTTGAGGTATTCGGCCGAGCGTTCGAAAACTCGCACATCCGACCTGACAATCCACCACAATAGCATGCACGCTGGAAGAGTGCCAACAGCAACAGTGATTAAACTGTGTGTAAGGCATTAACAAACAGACAGACAGACAAGATGTGACGAACACGTGTTTTTGATTATCCATTAATCAGTCTGGTAAGGTTGCAGAGGCTATCAAATGGACATTTATGAAAGACGCTAAGAGAAAATAAGGAGCTAATTGGCAACAAGTGTCTAAATCGGAGTGCTCAATCAAAACAGTTTGCACGGTTTCAGCGCGCGTGCTACGTCAAAACACTGGCGTGACAAGGAAGATCCGGTTGTGATCACGGAAGTCGCAAGCGCTGTACGTATTTCCTTTGGCAATGCCGCAGTGGATGAAGTAACCGAATGAAAGTCAATTCAACTTTGGATGAGTTGTTCGAACTGTTTTAACTGACTGTGTTAAAATTATGGGTAACTTTCCCAATATCGAATTGTTAGTCAGACGTGAGGTTACTGCATCAGTAGCCGCACTGCTGACTTGAGACAGTGACAAAAAAAGAGAGGTAACAGGCCAACTGGTGTACTGTTGCGAACAAAGGACTGAAACAAACGGACTATTGGTCAATGACCCTGTCAACTATTCCGAACATAAAATACAAAGATGATACACGAAACGCAGTTAGTACGAGTCAAACTCCGAACAGTATACCTTAAGTTTCGAAAGAAACGTAGCAGGAAAGTCAGCTTAGTATTACCAGCACATGAGTGTTAATTACCTTGAGGAAATTGAAGCACTCTGGTGAACAGGTGAATCAGCTGTAGCACTGCTACTTATCCAGAAGCTGTGCACATTCCACAACATAACTTGCAACTGTGTGAGTGGTTACTCAAGATACGTACGGAAAAAGATGGGAAATCAGCCTGCTGGTCCACCGGAGACGACGCAGTAGGCAAAGAAACAGTATTTATATGTCGTCATTAGCAACATGGACTTATTAAAGACATCTTCTAAAGTACAGCACAAATTTTATTATGTTCAATGGAAGAGATGTGCCGTATAAACGGTTGTCAAAATACCTCAAAAATCCAAAAATGTGTTCTATATTAGTGTCACGTGTATTGTCGGCCAGTCGTCTCCTTCCAAGAGAGGAAACAACTGTTAGAAGACATCATCAAAATAACCTAATCAGGTCATCGGTGACGGCTGACGAAATCGTGCAACCAAACATTAACGTGCAAAGTTTTCCAGTTGAACCAACCAGGATGGGGCGTGAAGGTGGACGTGGCATCGCGCTAGCCCGATGAACCAATCAGGGTGCAACGGCTACGGAACTGACCATACTGTGCCACCTAATCGCGAAGTGGCCTGAACCACTAGACTGGTTCAACGTGTAGTTGGCTACATTTGGCGACTAACTCATGATGTATATTCACATACAATTCATTTATTGGTCAAACTGGTAATCGGCATTACAGCGTGTTTTCTACGCAGTCCAGATCTTCCTGACTCCGCACTAGTAGACTGGGTGAAGCCGTACAGCAAGGGTCCGAGTATAATATCCAAACCAGGATAGAACGTTTTAACAAGAAAAAGGCGCGTTACATCAACAACCTAGAGGAGATCACGCTTAGTCCGTATCGTCAGTGATGTCTCTGTAGGGCCTAATAGTATCCTTCTTAATTCGCAAACCCACCCAAATTATTTTTGGACAACCTGGTGTGTTCACGAGTTTCTGTAAACATTAAAACATTCAGCCACACGACCTAATTATATCACCATCATCGTCGCAATAGCCTTGAATCTGGTCAGAACACACTGTGGATCAAGCCACCGTTCAACACAACAGGAACGGAGAAAATTCTACAAAAACGTTGAAAAAACAGCAGATTATGCGAAAGAAATACGAATGGTATGTATGTAGGTACGCCATTGACCGCAGCACATTACTATCTCAGATCGCATTTCTGATCAACGATTTAAGTGATCACTCGGATCCCAGCCAGGTAGGCGACACCAACCCACTTTGCTCAATGGATTATCACAATTGATTATCACAAAGTTTTACACAACTGTTAATGATCTGAGTATGTAACGTCTGGTGAACGCTTAGCTGAGATGCAGAGTATGTTACTCAACCATCGCAGGTTGTGCAGCGTGAGTAGTTGACCAATTGATCGCGCATCCCCTAGCGTTTCCGGGTATGCGCTGGCGAACGGCTGTGTGGCTCAAACGGTCATTCCACTTTATGTAACCTAACTGGTGAAGACAATGAAGGTCAAGCACAGAAAGTCTTGTTGACGTATTCGTTGCACTGTCTCATTTCTTTCAGCGACAACCGAACGTCTTTTCGACGCCACAGGTTGACAAAAACAACTCGTGCTTTGACTAGTCTCGCTGATATCTAATCTGCAATATTACAGGCGGACGAGATAGTGCTATCTAAGCATGTGAAACTGTCCACAGTCTCAGGTGGATTGCTTTTAATAAACAAGTGGGGGTGAGAATGCTCCAGTCTGCTTCAGCAGCGCATTGCACCCTGAAAGTGTGAAGTGCATTCCATACATACAGATTCGATCATTCACCTTGGTCGGCGTGGTTTGAATGTCTTTGACAGAACGACTAAACAAGGAAATGCTATTTGCATACTCCATTTCGGTCAGTCTATCGCCAGGAAGAAGCTCAGCACCAAGCTCACTGGATTCCTTAAACACATCTTCTAGAATGTCGTTCATCATAAAATTGAACAGGAAGATCGAACATCCTTGACGGACACCACTAAAGTTAATGAACGCCCCTGATAACTGTCTATACACCCTCAACCACTTTGTACAGTGAGCACACAGACTTACGTATTTCCACGGGACTCCCTTGGAAAGAATGCAGTTTCAGGGGACGTTACGGCCAACCGAATAGAGGGCAGCCTTTAGGTGTGAAGTGGTCACGATCGTAGGCTGGCTGCAAGAGTGCCCATGAACCGACATCGATCGGAAGGTTAAAATGAGGTGGGCGCACCCTAGACCAGACTGGGGTCCTGCCTTTTTCTCTGCGCTTAGTGAGCTCAGATAGACACTAGACTGGTGATTCTGTGGTTGTCACAGACTATGCTCCCCCTTTATGACAATGTAAATTAATGTTGAAGTACCTCATCAGTTTCCCAAACCGTCTGAAGGAAATTTTTCACTTCTGATATCAACCCCTTCCTACCATCCTTGAAAAGTGAAGAAGGGAGAAGATTTGCCACATCAGTCTTGTTGCGCTCCAATTAATTGAGCTCCGGGACCACTTCTGCTTCTGACGGAAGGCCGTCTGGAAAGTAGTTGCGGATCACTGGAGTCCCGTCGTCTACAGGTTCTGGTTGAGGCCAGCCGAACTATTCCACCTCCCTAGTCGGCGTGATTGAGTGGTGACAAGTGCATCAGGTTTTTCAAACATGGTCTCATCTACATCGATTCGGCGGCTAGTACGATCGCGGATCAGAAAAAAAAAGTTTTCTGCTATTTCCAGAAAAATACACGCTCCATCTCATGTGAATGTTCGACCAAGTGATGTTCGCGGTGTTTGCGTAAGGTTTTAGTCAGTTTACGTTTCAATACTTGACGGTCATCATATCCACAGTGACGCTTGTTCATAAGGTTTGTCGACGTGAAAGAAAGTTGTTCTGTCACAATTGCACAGCCTCTTCAGAACACATCTCCTTATAGCAAGTTTTCACGGCGGCTGCGATTTATTTCCAGTGATTGTTACATTCTCTCACCTGATTGTAACTGGGCAATTTGTTAGCCAGTGCTTCCTTTAAGCTCGAATACCAGTTAAGTATCTTGCATTTGCCAATTTATGGTCTCTGGACAAACGGCAAAACAAGAGTGCAAGCACAACAGCACGATCCGAGTACAGGTCTTTAACAGCCCATAAAAGGGTCGTCTCCGTGTGACATAATGCCTCTTTCTGTGTCGGAATACGACAGAAACCGTGAGATGTGCACACGTGTAGCAATCTTTTGCCATTGTCCGTGCGTTGTGAACGGACACCGAACATACCTCCCGGGGGTTTCTCCACTGGAAAAGGAAGCCTAAAAGGAGCAGTAAAGCTGCTGGTTAGCAATGTCGGTATCAGTGTTTGGTCCGCTTCAAAAGATCAACGAGTGTATCCTCCGTAGCATGTGAACAGACATCCGTTGGAGCGTGCGTCGGGCAATTCTACAGGCCAATAGACCATCAGCTAAGTGACTTCACCAAGTTGAAAAATTGCCGAGAGCCTTCTAATCAGACAACCCAAAGACTAGTGAATTCGATTAGACGAACATTTAACGCAGCGGAACTCTGTGTATTAGCCCGGACACAGAAACTGCCTGTCCCTTCAATCAAAGGAGATCAGCCTGTCGGTGCCACCTCACATTGTGTCTACCAATTTACATGTAACTGCAAAGAAAGTTACATAGGCAGAACCGAGAGGTGCTTGATCTCCAGAGTGAAGGAACATTTGCCTAAGTGGGTGCAGAGCTCTGTATTACAGAAGAACGACAGTGTTGTTGAAACACGCAAGCAACCGGCGTCCGCAGTCGCAAGACACGTCCTGACCACTGGTCAC
>QNGE01000170.1:226669-260274 GCA_008508345.1 Paragonimus westermani | reverse complement strand
AAAAGCATGATGCTCTGAAGTTGGGGTGAAGTTGGACACGATGAGTCACAACGAGATGCGTGATGTGTGATCAGAAACCTATTCACCAAGCTGCTGTTAACCGCCATTAAGGACACAGTGTGATTCACATTGGTACACAAACAAGAAAGAGCTTGTGACCTTTCGTTGAACACGACAAGAATATGCGCACACATCGGAGTGAGGGTTTCACCATTTTGGTGCCGCTTCTTTGACCACAAAACTGTTACTGACTAATTAATGCATGGCTGATTTTGCAGAACTGACGCCGATTATGACTGTTCTCTAATCCTTCCACGAACATCAACAGTATTATTTTGTGCCCTAAACACATTGCCGAGCATACATTTGCTTATAGTTCAGTTGTTTGTTAGAAAAGTGTAAACAACTTGAATATAGACGCAGTTATTTTTAGTAGTTAAGTCTTCTCCTTTGTCATCCACTTTTCCTTTCTCATCTTTCCTGTTCCTGGTCACGGCTTGCTTTTTTCTTCATGACTGTATGGTAGTTGGGCATCAGTGAGAAACACTGACGTATTGATGTCGATGTAAACGATGATGAAGCATGCTCTAATTGCTGAAGATATGCGTATGTTAAAGGTTGAAAATTCACCTCTCGCAGCGTATTACTGATTTGGCGTTATCCATATTGCAGACCATTGTGAATTGCCGAGGAAGCGGATTTCAGTCTCAATTAACAATCCACAAACAAGGTGATTATCTACAATAATCGAATCGCCATAAACCTGCCACATATTTGATAGTTATTTTCACTGAATGAACTGAGTATCAATATGTGGAAAGACTTAGCCACTCATTTGTGAAATTTACGGATACAGCAATCAAGTAGATTGAACACATCACAGGTTAACCAGGTTACTTGCGATTTTCCCACACCGGTCGCAACAATGTTAAGTGTCACTAGGGGCACTGATAGCCATAAGTTTCTCTCAATACCCCTATAGGAGAATCCAATTCACATATGATGGACGACGGAGCTTTTGTAAAGAGAATGGATCAACTGCAAATCTGCGGATTGAGACTAAGGTAGAGAGGGAAAATAGCTGCTGTTCAACAAATCAACAAAACAGAATCAATAACTCGAAACTGGGTGAACCCTCACGTGGTAGCCTGAAACATTCTGGTGCAATGTGATTACTTACCAGTGAAACAAATCCTATCGGTCTAGTGCTAAAGGAGGGTCTAACTAGCACAGAAGCCAGATAGTTTGTGGCCTGACGGTGACAAGACGACAAATTCAATCAGCGCGTTCACGTCACACACGCGCGCGATGTTCGTTTAACGAGAGCAGATTAACCTGAGGCGCTGTTGTGACTAGAACTACGATCTATGTGCGCGTAAGTTGACTATAACAGACAGAAAAACGGTTAACGATAAGGCGGATAACGGAACGACGGATAACAACAATGAACAACGGAAGACGGAATATACACGATTAACTCGGAACTTTCCAATCTACTCAACCACCCAAAGATTACGCATAAAGACAGGAAAAAGAGCGATCGTCGAACAGAGTCTTATTATCTCGCACAGTCCGAAGACATGGTCACAATCTCGTTCATTTTTACGGGATTTGTGACCAGTAAGAAAGCGAGATTGAAAAATGGACCAGACAAAAGTCCAGATAGTACAGTGAGGCCCCAATCAGAAGATGAGAGTGTAGGCGGGACGCCAAAATAACAACGAAAGCTGAGAACGCTCGAGAAAGACGGAGAAACACGTACCCGTGCCAACTCTGAAGGTTGCTTAGAACAGTAATGTTTGGGGTCTTTTGCAAGGGAAATAAAAAGATATTTTCAGGGAATCCTGGACTCCCAAGATAGACGTGCATATCCTATCTCACATGCCAGGCTTACACTCGCTATAACGAGAGATGCTGGCTAAAATGTGAGTCGATCTGAGAAGGGCGAGCAGCTACAGTTAACATGTGAAAGCAACCCAAATTTTCGACATTCGGCCTTATTGGTTCTGAATTCAATACCACTTTGAGCCATGAGCCAAAAGAACTACTGGCAAAACAAAAACTACTTGTGGTGTGCGCGTACTGGTAACGTTTCATTTTGAACTCAGAAGCTTTTATGAATTACATTAAGAGGAGGAATGTATGGCACGCAAGACATACGCAGTCTTAGGTGAATCTGAAGGCAATGGATTTATTGTCGCCCCAATTCCATTCCAACAATTCGTATAGTAAAAGGCGGGGCACGACAATGAATTTCAGTGAGTAACTAAACCATCGTAAAGTTGCCTATTTTATGGATCAATTACTACTAAAATACAATGAGACCAAAATGAACGAGCCCGGAGGAGCAAAAGCATTGTCGCATGCGCTAGAGTGGACAGCACCGATACAACAACACTGTATGAACGGAATATCTAAAACACACTTTTATGTGGGCTAATTGTGGAAAGGGTGCCGTTACGGTGGTGGGGAGGGACATCATGAGTGAACGGGATTGCATAGTAAAAAGCTGCAATCCGTAGTAGAATAAGAGGTCAGACAAGTCATTCATATGAGGACCTTGTGCAGCAGTGCATTAGAATGACTGAGAATGCCAACAGCAACAGCGAAAGGAAAATATCTGGAAGTTTACTGAAAGAACAAAATATAGTTCAAGGAGAAAAACCTGATAACCGTGCGGATGCAGACGTGTTAGTGGTTGCAACAATTTACCGGGTCAGCCATCGACTCTATTTGAAGCAACGCTCAGAGTGTTTATCAGAGTGTTATCTTTCTATCGCGCGACTTTACAGAACCGTCCTAGGTCTTGACGACGGATAAATGCTCGGTTAGCCTAGTCACTGCAGACTGCATTTCTACTTGACGTATTATTGATCACTAGAACAAGAGGTGGGTCACATCGGATCATTCTTAACTGCGAAGTTATGCAAACAATTTGTACTAAAATATACAAGCTCACGTCCTCTGGACTTTTCTTATACTTCAGCCAAAATTCGGAGAAATCACACAGATCGAGCAAAGGTTACCAGGAGCTAAATGTGTTCATCCACTGAAACCATCATGCATGGCCCAAGCTAAAATCACAGAAAGTCGTGATGTTGAATAAAATTGCATTTACGAATGACGTCCACCGCAGGTTGCCACGAAAAAAACTGTCAGTTCGCTCGAACGTGCGATGTTACGGACTCACTTAAACCTCAACACGTAGATTGCATAGTAGATGCTCAGGACAAGTAGATGTAGTCGACGTCCACATTGAACCCTTTAATTGTCCAGTGTGCGCATACCGCATAGCGGTGGCAATGACAGCTGAACAAACTGTGTCAACACTGCTACTGCTACGGAAACGGAAGTTTTGACGTTTTTTGACCGGACAGCAAAAATTCACTATTGCTCCAATCCGTGTACTCCGAAAAAATCTAACGTCCGAGTTATAACATAAAGTCTGTTTTCTGGACCACGTGACTTGCGACTATCCCTGAAGATAACAACATCACAATGTAGGTGGTGCAATACGATGTACGCAGTGGCTGTTTGTAATAAAACAAGCTATTTTGATATTTTCAGATGACTGTGAATCTACAGAGGTTGAGTGACAACGTTATGGTCACTTCTCTGAAAAAAGCCATTTGAGTCGAAGACAAAAGCTATTCAGATTTCTTCATCTCCGTAGGCGACTGATGTACAAACAAATGTGAGAGGGTATAGGGAAGTTTCAAGCCGGTTTAATGAAAGAATCTCGAAAACCCTCGGCCCAATTCAATACAACACGAAAATCCACAAACTTTCCAACCAAGGTTGCATACTGATCCTTTCGAGATTTAATTGCGCATTTCTATCCCCACACATATCAGTATACCGGTGGTTTTTCATGATAATATTGAGCTTCACATCTGCTTAAACGTCTTGCCTCAAATCACTGATGAGAGGATCACGTGTGCCCCTCAGATAAGTATCGGAGAAGGAATTTCTTGGTTGTCCTCGTGCTATACAAGCATACCGACAAAAACGTTGCTCATACGATCCAACAAAACTGTAGCAACGAACTGTTACAAACCAACTGCGTCTGGTTACCAGACAAACTATACAGATGAGAGGGACACAACAAAAACAACTGGGAAGCTGGAAGTCAATTCGACGATAGTAAGCGACACTTACCAAATAATACCGTTGAAAATATTGTAGATTTGAAAATGCGAAGTGCAGACGACAATCAGTAGGGTTACATGTGTCCAGCCGAACTGAGAATGAAGAAAAAACAGAGACGGACGAAATCAACAGAAAATTAGTCAAAACAAACGCCCTGGATGGAACAGTATGCTAACGACCAGCTGGAAAACTCGGATAAACCGAAGAGAGATTTCCGTTCGGGTGACGTTGTCATCATTATGATCATTACGCACAGCTTAAAGTGTTATGCAACAAGGAAGAAAAATGAACTGAGAAAGAAGAGAGAGGATTTAATTGACAAAATCTCGAAGTCGAAACTTAGGTTATCAATACCATTGAGCCACATTGCACTTCATTTGAAAAAAAAACCAGATTGCAAGAGAATAACTACAAAACGGTTTCCCCGGTGCTTTTGCTGAAAGAGTGTGATAAATCAGAAATACTGAGTGTACAGTGATCACGGAACTTGCTTAAAATAGCCATGAGAAAAAGTTTTCTGTCAACAAAATTTGCTGCAGAATTGTTGTTGTGATAGGGTTGGTGATCATCAGACAGTTCCGAATATTTCGAAATACATCAAAAACACCTATTTGTTTGAAAGAAATCCCGTTTAGAGACCAGCAGAAATGCATAATTAGTTCAATGGTGCTCGCTGAGGGGTCAACACGAATACGATAAACGATTCGATGCTAACAACAACGCACCTGGCGGTGAATCTAGTTTGGGGAATAACAGGGCAAAGATCACGTACTCACCCAACAATGCATGGTTGATTCGTTAAAACTTAAGGTGTAGATAGACATACGTTTAACAGGAGCTGGAATGAAACGTTTCACATGGCTTGTAAATGTATGTCCTTGAATCACAACCGGCCTGGTAATTCTGGATAATATATTCCTCGCTCCGAAGATAAACATTCGTGATTCCCCATCAAACACTGGGTTACGAAATAGAAGCGCGCGTCTCTAAGGCTAGGGCGGTATTCGCTAATTTGAGGCATCTCTGGCAAGTGAGGGGTATTTCTCTGAAGCTTGAAGTTCGCGTATGTAAGACAACGGTGAGGGCCGTATTACTTTACGGCAGCGAGACCTGACCGCTCAGAGTAGAAGACGTGAACCGTCTTCAAGTATTTGATCACCAATGTCTGCGTTCAGTCGCTCGTAACGGGTGGCACCAGCGTGTAAGTAACGAAGAGGTTAGAAGGCGGGTGTTTGGTNTGACGCACGCCTTACTCTCACTTGCAGCTCGGTTGTGTTGTTTGCAAGGTGTAGGCACCTTGTGAATGTTTGAATAGGGACGTAGTCATTTTCAGTAGTTAGGTCCCTTCCCGTCCCCTTCTTTTTTCCTTCTATCCTATATCTATATAGGGTTTGCTTTTTCTTCATGGTTGTGTGGCAGTTAAGCATTAGTGTGAACCACTGATGTATTACTGTCTATGATGATGATGATGATGATACGGTACAGATAGTGCGCATTTCGAGGAAATGTAAGTTAAGGGCCATCGACATTTGTAACTTCTACTACCACCTTCGGGTCACCCTATCGGCAGCCGTTCCAATCACGATGGCACTCACCACATATACCTCTCGGTGCTTAGCCGGGGTATTACCCTACGCGTGTCTATCAAATCACCTCGTCAAGTGATCCCATAATTATTCCCCTCACAGTGATGGCATGTAAACTGACGAAGAGTTTACCTGTGTGAAAAATGGGTTAATTGATTTAGTATACACATCACGTTTGAAGATTGGTGTTCAATTGTCAGTTGATGTGCGACCTGTGTACACAACACTTTCTGCACCTTATTTCCAGACGTTATTCAATTGGCTACTTACTCTTTTACTGCTCGAACTAGAAAGGCTAGTACACGTTACGAAAGCTTCGAAGAATTAGGAAACACTAAGCAATCAAAATCATAAATCACTCCTAAGCATCCAGAAAACGGCCGCTTCCAAATCAGAAACATTGCGCTCGGTGACCATATCTAATGAAAAAAGCTAACAGCTGACATCACAGTCGTAAAGCAACCTGCTGAAAAAGTGAGCGCCACAACCAGAACACAGCGTAACACCTTCGGCGGCGACAAGTCCTAGTGCTTCTTACAAACTGTAGCACTCTGTCTTTTGACAGCCTTGTACGGTTGTGTTAACATCCTCGTTTGGTCATTACGAGTCTTACACGACTATGTAAGAACCATGTTTGATATGTTAGCATACAATATGCATGCGAGTGGACAGCGGCCATGCAGCGTACAATTTTTTTGATTATCGGAATACCAACGAACACCTTTTTGCGGGAAAACATACAGCATTCAGAATAAGATTAACCAGACTTATAAACCGGAAGTATGTAGTTGCTTAAAATGGTGGATCAATCGTCAACATCATCATCATCATCATAGACAGCAAAACATCAATCTTTCACACTGATGGTTGACTGTCAAACAGCCACGGAGAAAAAAAAACCTATATGGAATGAGAGAAGAAGAAAAGGGAGACGGGAAGGGACCTAACTACCAAAAATAGCTACGTCCATATTCAAACATTCAAAACCAAGGTGCCTACACCTAACAAACAAACAACTGAGTTGTAAGTGAAAGTAAGGCGTCATCAGCAAGACAGCTTCCTCATAGTAAGTGCACTCACTTCACAGACAACTTGACCAAACAACGACAACAATCACGTCACTGAACCCAACTGGCAGTCATATCACCTAACGTGACATGTGATTAGTCGGCATCCTTAATATATGACCTAACCATCTAACTCTGTGCAAATGTAATCAGTGTCAAACACTCATTTCCTAACCTCCTCGTTGGCTACTCGCAGATGCCACCCGATACGAGCGACTGAACACAGATATCAGTGGTCAAATACCTGAAGACACTTCACGTCTTCTACTCTGAGTGTCCAATTTTCGCTACCGTAACTTAATACAGCCCCCATTGTTGTCTGATAAACGCGACCCTTAAGTATCAGAAAGATGCCTCTGTCGCCATAGGTGCCACAGATTAGCGAACACCGCCCTAATCTGAGAGATACGCACTTTTGCTTCATTCAACAGACCTCCACTGTCACCGATGCAGCTTCCCAAGTATACAAACCAGTCAACCTCCATGATTTCATTATCTAAGATTAAATCCATGTAATCACAGCAATCTTGCAGAACCACGTTGCACTTTGAAGGCTGCATTCCGAAGTATTTTGCAGAGTGTGAAATAGCATTCAGCGTTGTTTGTGCTGCTTGAAAATTTTCAAACAGCAACATCTTGTCGTCAACATAATCAGGATTAGTCAGTCTTCCACCAGGTAGGAGGTCCACGATAACATCTTGTGAGTGCCGCAGACAGTCCTCCATTATTTCGTTTATCATAAAATTGATCAAGAATGTTGCAAGTGGGCAGCCTTGACGCACGTCGCTGCTGATGCTGAAACTCTCACAGTTCACCGTGAACCGTGGTCAGTGGCTGCCCTTATTAGCCATTAGATATGTGGTCGAAAGCCCTAGATATATCGACGTTTGCAAGCGAACAATGGCGGTGCGCTGCATGAGAATGTCGAGGCAAGCTATGGAGATTAATCATCTCAAATATTCCAACTTACTGTACGGAGCCAAATTGCTGTCGACCAGAGGGGAGTAAGGAAGCCCAACGCATAAACAGGATCTTAAGAAAGTACTTTGTAACCACCGAATACATAGAAATCGGGCAGAAGTCACATAGTGTAAGCGTGATGGAGATCTTAGGTATAAATGTTAGACGAGCAAAGCTCAGCTGTACCGGAGTTCCGCAGGGATGCCGATCAGTATTGCGTCGTCATCTGTGTTAACCATTCGGGGACGTATTCTGACAAAAGCTCTGGTCCATTCTGTTAGTGTATGCATCACCGTAACCGGTAAACGAAATGAGTAACAGGGTTTACCGAGAAAGAAATAGCAGGACAGGGATGAGCAATTCTGTGCGTGGAGAGTAACAAACTAATTCAGTAGCGAACCAAGCGTGATCCGCACCGCAATTCAAATATCTATTTGCATCGATGGCACCGTGGTCTCCATGCACAATGTGTGACGTTAGATGAACGCGTCAGTCGAACGGTCAGCGTACGGGAGGTATCAAGCAAAGGCGTCGTCACGAAACACCAGGACCTTAACTATCCCATCAAGCAGTGATAGGTTGTCGTCTGACCTGAAGACTTCGCGATCACTCAAATCACTTGATGGAAACATTGTCCGACGTGGCAACGTACCGCAGTCAGTAGCGCGCTTGCAGTCGTAACACTCCGAGTTTTTCTACCTGGTCTTGTCTCAGTTCACTTTGGTCTTTTTGATACCTTCCTCCCGTAATATATTCCGTCACCGTTGCGGTGAGCATCGGCCCAAGCCACACTACTTTCTGGCCAGGTTCAGAGCCGTTATGAATGAATAAACGTCACTTGTACCTACCAACGCCTATGACATACACTTCATTACTGCTTTTCATCGACATCAATGTTGAACAATCGTACATAAATAGATTATATAATGGTGCATAATTGCTATGTAATCCTGGTAGAAACAGATATAGCCTGAGGATAAAAAGGGAAAGGGGAGAGGATGGGGGTTAATTCCTAAAATATTCTACGTCTAAATCCAAACAAGCAACATCAGAGTGGTGAACAACCTTGCAGATACCAGTTTTCAATGTCATCAGCATCATCATCATCAGGCTCAGATTATTCAATGAACTGAAGCTATGAGACAGAGCCTGCTACACAGCGATTTACTGGCTCGGTTAGCCAGAAGTAAAGTTATCTTACTGTAGCACCACGTGAAGCCGAACTCACAAGGTAAACCGTTGGAACAAATCCAGAGTGCTGTGCAATCGTCCATTCCAACTCTGGAGCTGTTTACTGATTACAAGCATACACACAGAGGTTCAGATGTCAACACAAAGAAGCCAAGTGGACAAAGAGCTGATGGTCGCGTAGGCCACTCCTTTAGTCCCTCCTTCCCAATCCGACAGTCTCGTCGTATTTTCTGTGCATGGTGCTGCAGACGTAAAGTGTGTTCTTAGTACAGAGCGTAGTCCACTTCACACTGTGATTCCGATCCCCCAGACCAAGTGTAAAAGTGACGACGGAGTTTGCTATCGACCAAAAACGGATATGGAACAGGATGGCATTTGTCAGTTGATTAAGTTTCCCTCTACTATTCAACAGATGGCGCTTGAAGGTAATTCTCCAGTTGAATTGCGCTGTCGTACTCATGTACGCAAATGTATGAACCTCCTCGGGTAAAACCGATGTGGATCCTTTGTTGATAACAACCGACGGTCTCTCCGACCAACGCACACTACGAATATAACCAATCGATGGATTTAACGAGTGTCATTGACATGACAGGTCAGAGAAGCGGACGATCACAATTAAACTCAACAGCTGCCTGGAATAATTCCGACTGCATTTAAAGATTGTCAGAGTACTTTCTACCCGACCAGACCACGAAAACAACAAAAAATAACTCGCAAGCCATGGTATTCCGTGGACAGCGAAAGTGAAGAAACGATAAAGTCAGAGTGTATTGATTTTCCCCATCATATGGCGTATTTTTCAAGAAAATCGTAGAGCCTAAAACGGAGATAAAATTTTACCACATTTGGTTACAATATGGAGCTGAGTTGAGGCACAAATGTCAAAATACCACAGCTACAGCAAGTCTGGGAGAGTCGTTCGTACAGGCGAAAGAGTAGGTGTTCTGGTGCCAAACTGTCACACATAAAGTCATGTCTGATAGCCTGAAAATCTTGAAAAAAAGCTCGTAAACGAGTGCACAAGGCTCTCAAGTGGCAGAAGAAACGTGATAATTAGTGGGAGAACAATAATAATATTTCTCGGCTGATCTCAGAACGTCTGGAAAACGCAGACATTTCAATTGAAGGTAAGTTTCAAACCCTTGTGATAGGGCCGGATGTTTGTTGTTGTGTTAGTATGTGGAATAGAATCCATTAGGCTGCCCAGTATACAACGGAAATTGAACCTCTGTAACTAGGTGGTCATCATTGAAGCACTACAATATTCAGTATCAGCTTACATTCGAGAGTTGATAAATTGTCTACGCCAGATATGAACGTTCACTGAGCTAATTCTAGCACCGGCGATAGATTCAAATGTTCGGTTGTGATTTCGATTCCACGATAGATTAATCTACACACAACGTTCGCCAAAGATATGTAAACAGCATCTATAAAATCATTTTAAGCAAAGCCGTGTAAAAAATGCATGTTGCTCACAATCGAAGTGTAGGCGGACTAGCTGGTTACAGCCATCCGAATATGAGTGTAAGTAGTGTGAGAGATAGTCAATCCACAATAGCATGTTCAAACTAATGCACCGCAAGTAAGACATGAGCCAGGACGTATGCAACAAGGATGAAATCGGCATTGCTAGAACAGACTCAGAAACACAGATGATTTGTGATTGGTACCGAAAGCACAGCCTTTAACAAGCTGATTTGTAATCGACTGAGCGCCTTAAGCAGTGGTACAAACACCGCCCAGCTCATAACGGTCATGCGAAAAAGTTTGACTACTTATATATATATACATATATATATATATACTTAATCAAATTTATATATACACATCTTTATATATATATATATATATATTTATATATATATATATATATATATTTATATATATATACTTCCTCTTGTTTAGTGGACGCAAATCACGAGTCACGATCATTCATGTTCCACAAACAATAAGCACATTCGTCATTTGATCATCGGCACCGCGCTGATTGATGGGATATATTGCTGAAAATTCGCTCATCGTGTGTAATTCGGCTTCATCCGACTTGGCTTTGTTGAACTCGAAAGTGTTTAAAGGAAGAAGGGTTGAAATGGTTTATACGAACTTCTTTATGAACTTTGCTTATCCTTAGAATAAAGTGAATCTCAGCTTTAACATGATATACAAGGTTAGACTGCATGCACGGATGTTGCGTACTGCGTAATCACAGTACCTGCTGCGAACTGTGTGTTAACAACCAAACTCAGGTTGCAATACTTAGCATACCACCTACGTTGGTAACACCGTTTTTCGTTCATGTCATTTTAGCCAGCCAGAGAGAGAAGTTGATACGACTCTCAAGTGGTGGATGGAGGCGTTGTGTGACACAGTTATGAGTCTTATTCAGACTTAGTCCGGTCCAAAGTGTACAACCTAAAAACATATGCGTTATTTTGAAACAGACCGCCAAACCAGGTTCATTCATACGAGGATGAATAAACACTTGACGTGACTGACCAAGTGAAATGTATTTTTGGTACAGCTCGTTGATTAAGTTCTCTTTGCCCAGCCAACAAAACCGCTATTGTACGAACAGGTCAACTGCCACGTTCGGGCTCAAATTGTTGGGTCAGTAGATATGCTATCAAAAGTCTCCGCTTATATACGTAAGCTTTCATCGGTCCCCGCCGGACCTATGACAAATGTACGAAGTTTAGGATATACATATATAGTCAGATGGAACCGAATTAGACACGACAAACGAATTTCCAGTAATATATACAAGTCTGCCATTGCGTGATAAACAAGCCGGCGGCCACGAATATGTAAGGTATAATGAGAACAATTAGAAGTGTTCCTAATTTAAACCAAATGACTGCGTTCGACGTGACATGAGATGACTCCAACACGACTGAGCCCATCTGGCTACGCGCCTTTAACAGAAAAAATGAACAAACGAGGCGTGACAGACAAGCCATAGCGCGTCCTTGTTGAAAGCACACCAATCAAACTATAAACCGAATCATCTCTTAGACATACGCGGCATTGCAGACAAACACAATAGTTTCCTCATCTACCTTCTTCACCCAGATAAATCACGAAATGACGTGATGAATACTGCCGTCTTGTACGAGGCACGATATTGCGATCAGTCATCAATAAATCAGTTTTAACGCGATCACGTACTTTGATTTCAGGACAAGGTCAATCAGGATCAATCAGATTTTAATCAAAGAGAAACATCATTTACTCAGCGTTAACAGAGATCCTCGCTCCCAACACTGATTCCGAGCGGCCTTATGGGTGAACTGGTTGTAACTTCGTGTTTTGTTTTGTAGGAAATTTTAAGTCCGAATAGTAATGATGGTGAGGACCTCCAGCTGGAAACATGATTAAGTCAAAAACTATGGAGCCCCACAATGTCAAACATTGACAATGGTTGAGAGCGTTGTTCCAACAAACGCTATAAAAGGTTGGCATAGAAAGTGCATTATAATATGCAAGCGGAAGAATAGAGAACATTATGAGCACTGTTCGTAAATGTTACTTTCATGTCAAGCACTTCTGGTCACGCAAGTTCTACGTTATCAACAGTGCAACTAGACCCCATTCGTTCACGTCGGGTTATTGATATCAGCATAACAATCCCACCCTACTTTCTGTTTACTGAACGGGGACCACTCGTGTTCAATTTGATTTTCTATCAGTCGACAATTGGCGATGCGCTGGTATGATTGATGCTTTCCCCGAAATGGGGGTGAATTGGTGCTCAGTATGTAAATGTGCAAAAAAGCAATCCGAGTACGGGACGAGAGCATGAAACGGAAACATAATGTCAGTGTTGTAGGCAGTTGGTGAAGTTAAACAGCAACATATGTAGAAAAATTCGTCACATGCTGTGAAGTGTTTAGAAAAAGGATCAGGTTAGGGATACCAACACTTTTGAATAAAACACCAAAAATATGGGCGAACATGACAGGAGAACAGTATAATCAATGAGAAAGGCATGGATAAACTAAACGTCTAATTAAAACCTGGCTGAAACTCCACAAAGTATATATAAGAAATTCATAGCCAATTGGAGAGTAGCTGCTATCAGCTACACAGTAACAGGAAGTTGAAGATGAGAGAAACTTTCAGAGGAAAAATTATAAGTAATCTGATGCGCACACAGATTTACAATACGAGGGCCACTCTTGGTCTAAATTATGTACTCTCTTGGGAGAGGAACACTTCAATAATATAGGCTTTGACGATGAAGCTTTTATGGTCTAATCTAAACTATGAACAAGCCACCAGTGTTGTTGCTTAGGGCTGAGATAAGAACATACAGATTGAACATAACGAGACCGGAAAAGTATCTGCACTAGCAACAATATGCACTGGTTAACTTTTGACCGAACTTTGTTAGGTTGTTCAGACAAAGATCGGAGTTCAAGCGAGACTGTGACGTCCTAGCTACCTTTTCTAGTGTGCTGACGAGCAAGATGAAGTGTTAATCGAGACAGGATAACCACTAATGGGTCACTCTTTCAGGTCAACAAACACCACATATGCAGAAAAAATGCCCGATGTTTGGCAAATTTTTTGGTTCACTGAAGGGATCGACGGAGGTTAGATTGACGAAACAAAAACCAACGGCCGGAAAAGCTAGAACTCAATGTGAGGATGGACGGGTGATTGGCGCCATAAAGCTCACGCACAGAATACACGTGACCGAAATTGAATGTACGATATAGAAGAAAATCGTGTGATGGGATCACGTGCATCAGCGCGCGCGAACGACACGATAGACAGACGCATATGAGTGGCTTACCAGCGTGAACTGTTTGATGTAGTGTTTCTTGACCAGGCTCAACACGAAAAGTACGATGCCGGATGAATAGAGCGAGAAGGAGAGGAAGTGATGGTAGGTAACCAGTGGTTGGAGGAAATCCTACGAGGAATGCGGTGTATACAAAGGGCATCAATGTTAGTGGATGATGAGAGCTGGCAAAACAGGCTTCGCACAAAAACGATTATGGATGAGCACAATTGGGAGTTCAAGTGTTTCGAGTTGAACACCAAAGCTGCGAACAGTGGAATTTGTTTCACAAGAAAATTTGCTGTCACAAACTTACACTATGCCAGCTGACAGATTACACCTTACACGATATATATATATACATATATACATAACCAACTGTACATACACATATATGTATATATGCATCGATCAACAACAAAAGCGTGGTACGAAAGGCCGGTATCTACCACAGAGAATAGTGTAAGAAAAAAACGGTGGGAAAAGTGAATGCGGAGAAACGGCCAGTAGTTTCTAGTCCAAATGAATGCTGTCGCACTACCAAACATTACAAGACCACACCGATTAGTCCGAAAAACATGACGTTAAGCTTACTCCAGGCGCCGCCGGATGTTGTGCTGAGTAAGGGAACATTTTCCGTACTGTGGAACAACCTAAAGTGACATCTCTGAAACTTCTTACTACTTCTAGAAACCGCCTCAATCGTCTAATGAATGTGCACCCATGTTGCCTCCGTTGTCGGTCGTCAAGTTTATGTTTATACAAACATGTACCGACAGATGAACATGTCACCGACAGAATTCATCCAGTTGATACAGACCAACTGTGGGAGACGGCAGCAATCTAGAACGAAAAGTTTGTGTACCAACCGAAGTCAGTGGGCTGGATATTCTAGTCGTGCGGCCAACATAACTGGTCCCATAGGAACAAGTAAATGAATATACACAAAACGAGGCTGTAGAAATAGGCACTTTATCTTTCAGGCGTGTGTACAAAACCGGATTGGACGTAAAGTAGACTCGTAATTTAGCGGCGTGGAAAGTTCTGTTGACTGCGCTTGTGAGCCTACGTGTAGTAGTTTTGTGTATACTCATTTACTTGTTCCTGTGGGACCAGTTATGTTGGCCGCACGATTAGACGCTTATCGGAACGGATCCGGGAACGCCATCCAGCTTGGCTTAACAGTGGCATAACGAAGTCTATTTGCAGCGCCATACTATCACACCTGGTGGATTCAAATCACTGTCAACGTAAAGCACGCATTTCGTCCGATATACCGAGTTAAGGCCATCCGGTCGAGAGCGATGAGGAGCAGTATTCTGTCTACAGTAGAGGCTATTGGGATCCGAATGTATAACCCACCCTTGTGGGCCCAGAAACTTTTTGTTCAGGCCCTGGATTTGTCCTGGCCAACCCCCCACCCGGTTAGTCTGTCAAGACCCATTGTTCAAGTGGGTACTTGATTGCAGTGTGACATTGAACTGATTGACCTCATTAACCACACGTCCCCCGTTTACTCCCCTAACGATTCTCCCGTGAAATGTTATACAAATGTGATGTATTTAGCCTGATGATGAAAACGAGCTTGTTCGCTAGACGCTGTTTTTCATGACTACCTTGGGAATTTTTACGAGAAAAATGGTTGTTCTAACCACATTAGGTAATGTAAAAGACAAAAATCCACTCTTCCATCGTGAAACATACTCCAAGTAAGCCATAATGTGGATATCACCAACGCTGAGGCGCCATCAATCGAAGCTATCACCTCGTCCTCGTGTTAAGGCTCTAGCAGTTTAGTATAACGCAGAAAGGAATAGTTAACGATAAGTAAGACCTTGTATGATAAACAGATTGGGAATAACACAACGTTACAAGCAAGTTGTAATACTCTACGTCTCAACCACCTCGGGTGGCCCTCCTCAGGAGTGTTGTAATCGAAATCACATTATCTGTTTCTCGCTGTGTCTGGTTCACCGCCACTTGGCTGTACGTGTGCCAGTACTCAAGCTGTACCGAGCATTGACCCAGAAAACGCTTTCTCTTTTTTGTCAAACGATCAGATGGTGCATGTGTGATGGTGAAGAGGGGTTTAAGAAATCACTAACCTCTTTGGCCAGAAGTAAACGAAAGCGCGTGATCAAGCCTTCGCCGAACAAATAGTAGTTAGACGAGAAGAGGAAATACCAGGAGAGAAGCCGAAACCAGGGTAGGTCATGCGAACGGTAGACCACGCAACCAATGTTGATGATTTCGTAGAAACAGGCAAATTGCAATACCAAAACCTGTGTGCACGACAGGGAAACAGAAAAAAGACGACAGAAAGCAGTTACAGACAGATACGCCTCAATTCGGAATATTTGCCGAACGTCCAGGTGGTGCGTTGTGTACATACATCACACCCCGAGAATGCTCTCTGAATGAGGCACTTCATACACTGGCGGTTGCTAAGTCGCAATAAAAAACCGTGGTAGAAGGGCGCAGATTACAAAGGTAAACTATTTTAACTCAGTTCAGACTAGTGACACACAGATACCACTTGAAGATGATTCGATGGATAAGTTACAGACGGTTGGCGAAATGGCCTGGAATCGTGGACACAGATACTTTGTACTTCCCACCTTATAAATGTTTCCCTTTGAGCTAATCGCCTATCACTGGCATAAGTACTGGATTCCCACTCTAGTGAATACGCGAGGCGAGTAGCTTGTCTTCTAACAAACTGTCACGAGAGGTGCTTGTTCGGAAGAGGTTCCATTAGTCTTACGAGCCTGAAATTCGACAGAGCTCACAATGGCGTATGAAAACAGCATGTGTTGAAGCTTAGCCTGCGAGGCCTACTTGACAAAACCCAATGTTGTAAACACAAAGTTAATCCGAAAACATACCTGTCCGTTGACTTATTATTAGTACTATTGAAAACCTAACTCCGTATACAAACAGTTACGACCCTAAGTTAACCTCGGGTATGGCTGATTGCGCCATTGAATATCAATGTTTATTAAAGCATTCTATAACTACAGTGTAATCTTCTGCAACACTGACGACAGCGACCGAGGCGTAGACACATTTTTGGACAAAATAGACGGGAAGTTTCCAACGTTCAGCTCATGCACATTCATTTGACCACACGGCAATCAATACACTGACTAAACCACCATCGCCATATATAGCAGGAGTCCTGACAACCTCACTAAATCGCTCACCGTACACTCTTTACTTCGAGTTCGTGAGGCTCGGGCGAACGGTGTCGCCTTTTAGTGCACATTCATTCATGACACTCCAAGCATTCTTCGAGCATTGAAACCAAATTTAGTCAACATTCTTACCGGAATATCAGTAAATGTAGGAAATTACATTCGTGCAGGACGAAGCAAAACGGTTCTCAAACAAAAATCTCACAAACATAAAATCGATCGGTGTCGCAGAGTAAACTTCATCCGCCATCCCCAACTTGGGCTAGTAAACATTCAGCAAGTACACAATATATGTAGAACTACCAACGGTCCCAAATCGTCTTTTATCCAGCATATCCAATCTGACCTGTTTGAGCTAGACGTTGTAAACTGTCCTGTCAACTGATCCTAGCAATCACCAGGGTAGTGTTAGATAGCTACTTCCCTCTTCTTGTGTCTCATCACTACCATGCACGCTGGGAAATCGAACTCACGATTGGTGAACAAGTGCCAGATCGTTAAGATATCACAGAATGGTAACAAACGTTTATCCATCAGACCACGGGGTCGTGGTCCCCGTGGTTGCAAGAAATTAGGAACCACAATAGCGTGTGTGCGGAAAGTACACTGCATAACATCACTAATGCATTTTAAACTTCCCAAAAATGCAGGGTTAGTCTTGTCACCACCGACGAATAAAATCGCAGTCACTTGAAATCACATCACGAGCACGAGGCATGGTTCAATGTGACCGCATAGAACAACAATGCTCGATTGATCGACACACAACGGGGACAAGATGACTCAACAACATAATAGACAGAAGAGATGTAGTGTATTCCAGAACTGTGAAGATAACAGTTTCATCGCAACCTCCGTATGAACATATGATCTCGATGTAACATAATCGGACCTTAGCGTGAAGGACACGTTGTCATTCTGGACAGTGGTAAACACCAGTCGATGCCAAACTACCACGTAGGCATAAGAAAAAGAGACAAACTGGGTAGGGATAAACCGGAAGTATGTGACTCAGTTCGTGAGAATTTCTGTGTTCAGAGGCAAATAATCAACACCAGGACGTATGCATTTTAAAAACAAGCAATTGTTCATAGGTTGTTACAAGAATGAGGAAGAGTTTTGCTTGTGAGTTCCTATCTCTGTGTTCGTCGGGAGTTGCAGATGAGATTGTGGAGGTATTTGCGAGACAACAGCCTATTCACAGCTTTCACTCTGTTTCATTCAGTTTTTTACTCCACAGAAAACCCACTAACACAATGGTACTGACTTCAGTTAACTGCTACCTTTCGTAACGTTTCCAGTCACATGTAGCATGAGCCAAAGATTTTCACGACTGAAAGCTGAAGGCGACTTAGTGCAGCTAAACTAGTGGGAACTGTCTTCCGTTATTTTTTGTTAAGTCACCAATCGTATACCTCTAACTTTATGCCAGTCAGCTGGAACAGCTGGAACTTGGGATACAGAAAGAACACGATTAGTCCATGTCACCAAACCGCAGCATTACTGACCTGGTGATGCTGTTCGATGTGTAAAATGTAACATAAATATCGACATTATCAACCTGAATACGATTTACATCCTTCACCTTGAGAAGCTTCGTTTCACACACAACGGGATAAGACCTCCTTCACTGTAGTTTCATGCTCGCGCCCATTAAGTCTCTTCATTGCCTGAGATGATTTAAACTGTGGGAGACAGCATAGGATATGGAAATCTCTACTCTGTCTCTATAACCTTTTTAGATGCAGCTTCCCAAGCACGTAGGCCGGCTAAAAAACTTCCGTAACACCCATGTTATTAGAAGTATTGGCAGCAAACATCCACCTTGAATGGGAGCCCAGCTGAAGTAAACCAGCCATACTACAAACCACAATGTCATCAGTGTGTGTGTGTCTGTCTATTCGATTAAGAAACTCAATTCGACTTGGCATATTAATCCCTACAGTATGTAGGTCTGAATGGCTGATTCCCACACTGCAAATCCCTTAACTTTTTTCAAGGCTAACGTGTACCACGCCAACTAGGGGCATACAAACCTGATCACCGAATTCTAGTAGCATGGAATCGATCACATACCAACGTGTATTGCTCGCAAACGGACACAAACTAAGATACCTCTAAAAGAGAAATATGAACCAGAGAGGAACAACTGATTATGTGGTAACTTAAGGCTATCGGAAAGAAGTCAAATAAAAATACTGGATCGAAGTAGTCGGAGAAATTGAGTGAACTGATTGGAAGAAATCCTTTGAATGCCTATATTTCGTCAACAGGTAATGGACCTTCGTTATAACAAGGCTGGTCATCAGTCGTATGGCCGTAAGTTCGAAACCGCTACACTGAGTGGTCCAGCTCAGGTCCCAGGACCTGAAATCATCCAGCTAACGTACAGTCCAATATATCGCTGTACAGAATGCTGGAGTGAAATTTGACAATCAGGCTGACAGCTAGTTCACGCAAATGTAAACGAGGGAAAAAAGACCCACTGGAAACTACAAAATGGGATGTAGGAAACAAACTTTGGCCAATCTGTCCACATACGTAAGCAAAGAGGATATCACAGGCGACATTTTTATAGATCGTGTAAGCTAAGAATATTCGGCTTATGAAATCTGATCTTAAGAACAAAACTGGCACGGGTGAATTATTATGCTACTATATTACAACAGAAGCTAGATCACATGTTAAACGAAGGAGTGTAAAACTGAGGGAAGAGTCCCGACGTAAATGAAACAGTCATTGTGGTGGAAATCTACCCGATTCACCGCTTATCCAAACCCCGACACAACAGAAGATCCGACAAACGGCCAATCCAAATGTCGCGTTAAAGATACAACATCAGGATTGGACGAATGGTCTCAGTGTTGTGCCTTCCACAATTCGCCAATTTGTCTGTTCCGTATTCCACCAATTAACATACGGCTGACGACTTTGCATGTGCTAATGCGATCAGCCAATGATAGACGGTGATTTATTTAATACTGTTAAACATCCATAAATTCGACGTCTCAACTCATGAATGAGAACTGCTTACTGCTACCTGTACCAGGTCTTCTCCTTATTACTTGCGTGGGAGGTTTCAATTCAAGTACGATTTCTAGGGCCATTTGAAGTCCCTAATTCCGAGTATCAGTTATCCACACATGCAAAGCTATGAGTCATACAGTTAGATGTTATGACACAGGCTGTTGCAGATTTTCACATTAAAAGGTGAAAGGCAAAAATGGGGAGGAAGGCAAGAAGGTGTAAAAAAAAACAATAAATTTGCGGATACAGGTGTCTAACAGAACTGCGACGTACAATCAAGTTTGAGAACTGGGTCCCAACCACTTCTTAGCCGTGAATTCATTGTTCTCTTAGCACCCCAACCACAATGCAACCCCCCCCCGTCCCCTATACCCAACGTGCGTTACATTGAAAATTAAATCAGAACCGAAAGATTACTTGGAATAATAAACTATAAAATTAGGCACAAATTCAAAGATCAGTGTAAAGACTGAGTTTGGTGCAACCATATCAAAACATTCAGGATGCCCGCATTCAAACATGTGAGATGCTTATGTGCCCCCGGTTTGTTCCTCGAAGTACTCCCAACCAAAGGTGTAGGTTAATGCACAACCTGCAACATAACAAACGACTCTCCACATGGTTGGCCAACCAAATCGTCATCAGGCAGGATTCAGACGAACAGTTAGCAGCCACGTTGAATAATGTGCAGAGTAGTAGATGTCTTACCGTAGGTCTTGAACCCCAGCATCTCATTGTTTCTCTATTTCCACTGAAGAGACCTATCTTAATGCAATCCATGTGGCTGAAGTCTGGGAATTTTGAACGTCACACAATGAGCACCATCATCGTTTGATGTTGGTTTTTGCCGACCGACCGGGGCATTTTGAAAAGAGGAACACATATTCCGGCTCAACAAACGTGTGTAACCACAGATGGACAGTAATTCGTGACCGTGAGGAGTGCTTATCAACGCCACTACCACATTCAACCTGGAATGGGCATAACCCAATTATCAACTCTAAATGTTCGACCACAATCTGATTAAAAAGCGTAGATTTTTCCCGATCATTTCAAAAGGAAATGGAAACAATATCGTTCCCGTTCACCCCAATTGATGACTTTACGCTGAGGACTTTTCATATAGGTTGAACCTCATTAAACCGATTGGGCAATGCCTTAACCAGTAGCGAATTGGCCAACTCAACTTCGGGAATAATTGATGAACCTGATATTAGAGCGAATTATCGTAGCAGCTCGACAGGCTGGATTGCCCACAATCGACATGCTGGTCATTTTGACGACTCAACTGCTTATCGTTTGCGCATGTTGCGTCATCGTCCAGTCAGAAAACAGCTTGACAGACAGATCCTTCCTATGTTTCCAACGGCCGTCCTTCGGTGAGTAGGTTCAACAAACCATAGTGTATGGAGGTGACCGTACCTCAACTTTCATGGGCATATAAGACGGATTAAAATGAGACATTGCATCACTTGTCGTCGGTGGTGATTGGCTCAAGCAAGCCACCTCAAATATGGCTCAAATCTTAGGACGGAGCATTTGGGTATCAAGGAAAAGTAAATACGGATTGTCCAGTCGCAGTTACACTCTCTCAGTATTAGGCCCGCATGCTCAGCCGTTCCAATTCCTGAACAAGGGCAGAGAGGCAAATGGCAGCGCTTGAGAATGAGCAGTTTGATCGGGACCACCTGAGAAGGATTTGCGAGTTAAGGAAGGGGTACGCGCCCAAGGTAGTCTGGCTCATGATACACATGTGTGCGTCTATCGGTCTCGGTCAAGACAGATGTACTCTACACAGAAAAATCATGGCGGTGTGGATAATTGAACAACCTGCGCCAATAAGCGGTGCAACTTTGTAAATTTTACCGTAGAACCACTGTGACCCGAAAGAACACAGAGCAGCACCAAAGTAATGCATAAGTTACTTGGACGCCGCAAAATGCACGTTAGGCTAGCAAGCTGCGATGAACGCTCGAGACTGTCCACACTGTGGAAGCTTCGAGAGTGTTCACAGTTAAGTTTTGCAAGAAAAGTTTGAGACCGGTGGTGACTGTCTGATTGCTGGGGCTGTCCGCTCTAGAATGATTACTGCATATGCTTCAAAACGCAAAGCGTTTGGTACGAAATGACAATATACACTTTTGGTCAGAAAAAGGACAGGACAAAGAGTAAGCAAGTCCAGGAGAAGTTTGCTTCGCTCGAATGGCGTACGGCAGACACGAGGAGTGCACGGTTTTCTTCTACTCCCCGTACACCTGGGTGGCGTCCGCTGAATGTCGCTCATTCTTCGGCTAATCGACTGTCACGCCAGTCTACACGACCTTAATGATATCGTCTCATTGAACGCCGTATATAACTGGACAATAAAGACGACGACGCAGTCACTTTTAAGTTGCTTTGAAAAACTCAGTGGTTTTATTCGCGTACATAATAATGCCGAGTTGGTCTACCTTCGATTAACAATACCGCATCCACGCCTGATGGGCCATATGCTGCGCTCTTTGCTTGAACCAAGAAAGTGATAAGAAAGTCCAGCTCACTTCCTCCAGAGAACAATTCACCACCCAACCTCCTGGAATGGAATCGACTCAACAACCCGTCTTCCACATTCCAATCAACTGCACTGTGCATTCGACTTTGTAAGCCAGCAAGCCGATCGCGATGAAACTGCATTGAATCAGAAAAACCGATGAAGGTTGTACAAAAAGTCGAAAGAGAAGCAGTGATGTGATGAATGGCCCGATCACATCAAAGCTCGTGCAGGTGAAATCAACGGATTCTACGTACACAATGGATTCGCTAGGGTTGAGCGATACAAATCACGCTGGTGAATTTTCCAACCAAAAGAATATTGATACCGGCGGGCTTTCTAGGTTACCCGGAAACGGACTATGGTGTTGTCCACACAGCCAGCCTATTACATGCAGGTCAAGCTTAACTGAAAAAGAAAGTCAATTCTTCTCCAATCATCAAGAGCTCACTACGTATGACACTAGAATAACCAAACTAACCGTTAACGACTTTCTATGGCTTAAGATGTACAAAAACTCTTCGACAAGTGTTTTCAAGCTAGAATGTAACGGCAGGACGCAGTGAAATATGGATTCAACAGCAAATCGCAGAAATTCAGTTTCAACAACTGTTCGACATTTCATAGCCATGAGATCGGAGATTCCAACCTGTCGCGGAAATCCTAATCGTGGGGTTGTTGACTGGAGTTAGTAGGATAGTGATTGGGTCTCCTATCGAGCCGATCAGGCAGCCTAAACATTAATCACAAGCTAGGACGGTTGAGCGCTCAAATATGATTCATTCGTACCTAACGCGAGATCTGTGATGCAGCGATAAACACGGTTGTCTCGTGGAAGCGTGACCGGAGTTCTAACTCGTTCGTGACAAAAAACATGCATTAACAACGAGCTCCAACAAGAGTGAAACTTGAGCCTAGTGTTCCTTTTTGAAAGAAGCTGGCTGGAAGGTCTGTTTGAATGCAAAGGTTGCGACCACATCTGAGTGGTGTTCAACCTGAAATTTCCTAACCAAGTGACTCATTCAAGTTGACTGGGGAGTTTTCTAGCTGCTGCGTATCAAAGAGCTATCGACCACGACTGATCACACAAACGATAATAATCAGTGAATGGTGTCCTCCTATGTGTGTACAGAAGGATCTCTATCTCACGATTCGTTAGTATTGGTAACACAATGGCTATGGTCATCTGCATGCGTTGAATGTGAATTAGGAACGGTAATTGCAGCTTGTCTGTCTACCTTATACTGCTGCCATACCATTGCAGTATATACTTGATAAGACAGCGAAATAACCTCGAGATACTATGTGCAGTATAGCATCTCAAGATCCCGTTTTGAAATTCGGACACCCTATATCATGGTACAGTTTGTCTTCGTGACACTTCCTAGAACTCCCCAATATGGTTAAAATTGGTACAACGATTCCAGCACAATCTCTATCCAAAATGCGTACAACTCGTACAACTTCGCAGTAACGTCCAGACTGGATTCGAACGTCCTCGAACGCAGAATATCATCAGCCCCATTCCATTTTCCGATTGTACAGCACCTATTGTACAATATTAAGAACTCAAAAGGAAGGTGCATACATGTCTCAAACCAGGCCCTTATTGTGGGACAACACTCCTAACCAAGGATAGAGAATTTATATTCCAAGTTGGACTGGCCCGTGCCTATTCACCAATCGAATCAGCTAAGTCCTCACAAATCCATATAACGGTCGACACACACATGGGACAGTTGCAATACAACCACCACCTGTCATTCGGAGCGCAGCTGATACTGGTTATCTAGTAACGGGTCATACACAGTCTGATTAAAGACATCTCGGAAGTGTGTGCACATCTTGATCACATTCTGTTAATTAGTCGCACTAATTCTGAACACACGAAGGAGCTTATTATCCATTTAGGCTTGCGGCACGTTCGTCACCTCAAGTTGCGGACTTGAGGAGAAAACAAAGTTGGAAAAGTGTTTTTTTCGCGGACAGTTTACAACCTTGAGCTGTAATGAACGGAAATAGATTGCATCTACGTGACAAAAATCATTTAGATGCGGAGACTCTGGCACCAAAGAAGGCTGATGTGTTAAAACACTTTATCGGATTGTTCATTCACTGAAGTTGTTTGGTGTCATGCAAGCTGCCAACACTTTAGTATCTTATTAACGCTTACAACTTAGCTCACTGTAACCCACCAGCACACGTACACTTCACTTTGATGCTTGGGGACTAATGGAAACCTTAATCCATAAACTGGAAGACGAGAAGGCCAACTGCATTTGCATTGTAAACATCAACGTAAGCGGAAAAAAGTTGCCCAGACGAACAACGAAGCTGTGATGTCTGGTGTTACGTTCCAATAACACTCTTTGGGAAGCCAGACGCTAAAGAGTCTGAAAGAACAGCTAGCAACTCCAACAAGAACTAAACTGGAGCGATTTTTTCTACATACTGTAAAACACCTGCTGAAACAGCCGGTAGAATCCAGATGCGTTGATGTTTGGAAATTGTTCAAACTTCACCATCGGCAGAACGCAACCGACAGATTCCAAATGAAAGAGAGTACGAGAGAGAAAAAATTTGAATGCAAATTCCTACAGAATGGCTTCGTTTTCATCGAACTCCCAGATCAAATCTAGCAGCAGAACTGGGTAAGTGGTACCACGACATAAGCAACCAATTTCGGACTGCCTGATGGATCGGCGTCGCAATGATCATGTGAACCATCATCAGGTTTCTACGTCGTTAGAAAACAGTTCAAGCGTCAGTCAGAATCCACTTTCCACATCTGGAAGGTATGAACACATCGGTAAATCAAACGTTGGTTGTTAACGTTGCTTGACGCGTTAAAGAAAACCGGTTGGGCGTTATTAGTTCAGTGAATGAGGTTCGAACTACTAAATGGGCGGATATGGCGATGCCAGCAGGCAACTCACTTGGCATGTTTACACGGAATCGGCTAACTACGAATACGCACTTAATCGCTATTTATACGGATACTAACCCATTTTACCGAGCCCCATTTTAATTGAGTGGGTATGTTAACGTAATGTTCACACATGTTCTCTCTACAGAGGTTGGCTACAAACTGGCTGGCTCCCGTATACAGTTTATTAAAATTTAATAGAGTAAAAGAGTACTACGTAGAGACCAAATACCAGTCAGCATGTCATTTAACACGAGTACTAACTCGAAAAAGAAATTCTATGAAGCAAGAAGCATGTACGCCAGTAGAGTGAAATAAATGAACTGGTCGCACAGAATGAGACTCCACTGTTAGCGGACAGCGACCGGAAGTGTAAGATAAGATTGGCATCAGCAGAAAATTACTTTAGTTTACATCCAGTACAATCATGTGACTCCACTATCACATGTGCACAGCGCGTTGTGAGCCGGGGTAGTCGGAGGGATAACGTTGAAGTTGCACCATACTGTATACGCACCCATGTGGCACTGTGTCTGCGCTCGACTGCTCGAAAGGAGGTTAGTAGGCGAGTAATTAGTAGTGATTTTTGGACGAGTTCTTTTGTTCAATCCTCACGTTTACACAGACTTGGATGACTAGGCCATGTACTAAGGATGCCGGTTGGTCGTCTGCTACATCAAGTATACTTAATCGATGTTGCGGCCGACTGACATAAAATGCGAGGTGGACAGATGATGACCTAGTGCAGAGAAATACAGACGTTCACCAAGAGGTCGGCCGCTGTAGGTCAAGATCGCCTCCCGAGCTAGGGACCTCAGGACTCAGGCTGGAGACGTTAGGTGAGACAGTAGCTAATCCGGTTCGATGGCGTGAATGCTAACGCTGTTTGGCCGAATTGTTTTGTGAAGTAAGCGCACTTAATGACACGGGGCAATGAAAGCCGTAAAAAGCTGTGCTGCTGATGACGCCTTACTTTCATTCATAGCTCGGTTGGCTGCTTGCAAAATGTAGGCACCTTGACGTAGTTATCCTTAGTAGTTAATTTCCCTCGCTTCCTGTTTTTTGTTCCCAGTCATGGTCAAATGATACTTAAACATCGGTTAGAACCACTGATGTATTGCTGTCTATGATAATGATGATGATGTAGCACACTGAATCACATGTGAGCTTAACAACATCAGATCACACAAAGATAGGGAAGGACATTCGAGTTTTGAATTGGCAGTCGTACAATCCCAATGACCTCGCTCAAGCCAAATTAACGAATATCACCATCCATAGAACAGTATAAGAACGTTGTATACAATACGATGGATAAGACGAAATACCGCTGAAGACAAATTATGGGAAGACATCGGTAATAGGCGCGATGACAAACAGAAAAGGAAGGACATTGCACAACACCTAAATGGCATTACTATGCCACACTTACCAGCTCAGACGACCTTTTTTCCTGCTCTCTTTCAGAATGTCCGTACGGTTGTGATCGTGAAAGACACTCATTACAAGGTATGAGGAAATACACAATGACGACTGATGTGTAACAACATGCTTGGCAGTGGTTCAGTAACACAAATTTTGGTGACCCGTCCCGAACAGTGAAATATACACGTCTTCAAGTCGTTTCCAGCTCATGGTCTTTCTGGCGTCAAGACATGTTCTTTTGCTTTTGCGCGTTCCAGTCGTGCTACAATGCTCACAAGCAAGGCAGCATGTTATGCACATTCAGTGGTTTGCATTCTATTGGCGATGTACAGCATGGGGGATTTATTCTTTTGGCCTGGTAAACAGCTACCGTTATCGCAAGTTATGTTTGCACTGATCAAAGAGGCTGGTTTCTACTGTGTAAAAGAGTCCTGTTACTTTCAAGGACTTTTTCCGCATTGGCAGATTCAAAGAGGAGAGCAGGCCGTTTCCCAGCTGACCACGGCTCTATTGATGAAATCATCATCCCTCGTCAAGCACTAGAATTTCAATGTCGTTACCGGAGACAAGTGCTTGCTGTCTATCTAGACATTCGGTGAGAGTTCGATTGTGTTAACAGAGCTGTTCTCCGGTATTGTCTGTTGACGAAGGATATGTCCGATAAATGTATTAGGCCGGCTCAGGGATTTTGGAAACGGATAACGAGACAAGCAGATGCCTACTGTGTTTTTAAAGGTCACAGAGATACTTGAAAAGGATGCTTACTACCAATATTCCTCCCCACGTTTGCAATCGATGGCATCATGGAACACAGGAGGGTGATTATTTTGGTGGCAAAAAACTTCGGCTGGATGATAAACTGTGATATGGAGTATGACGGTGGCATCACACCAATCTGTGAACACACGCAGGTACTCAAAATAGTTAAAAGAAACTGGTAATGAAATTTTGTTGGTATGAAATATGTGCACACATCCCAAGAGTGAAGGAATCAGTTGAAGATTTGAAAATGTTTTTGCCAGAACTCATCTTTGAGGGCGGTAAGTAAGATCAAGTGGATAATTCGTCTACCTGATTGTTGGAGAAATGTGAGTGAAGCGATTGATGGTAACAGCTCTGGGTTGACAACTGCGTTAGTCAACATGAACCACTTGAGGCAAGGGAAGGACAGATGTTCTGTTACAATGGAACCACATTGTAAACAACAAAACTGTACAAGGGATTTTCAGAGTTAGTACTCCGTACATCTCTGTACCCGATCCGGTCCCTTATTATCGAATTGATCGGCTCGGTTCGCATACTGAGTATTTTACCTCACCCGCCGACTCATAGGGTGTTGGCTGGGGAACCGGCAGCCGGATAGTAAAGGATACGCAGAGGTCAGGCAATAACTTTGTATAGAGGCATGGGCAAATGAATGACGTCGAATTTGATCTGCCAACTCAAAGCGTCTCATGCTTGGGGACGTGGCATATCAATGGTTAAAGGCACTAGCTGTTATTGTGGTAAAAATTCGCTCAAAACAGCACCATTTTTATTGTCCAACTGTTACGTTCTCGTGTTACGAGCGCGCCTGCATTTATGAACCGGAATCGCAATCACAGCACAGCTGTAGCTTCTATGGATAAGTCGTGTACAATTCTGCTTGTTTTGTGCGTGTGGTTGACGCCTTATCTCGTGGGATTTTATTACCACTTTTCGCCCGTTGGTCTGACGTCGTTAAGTGATGAGTTGTCCGGTCGCCCGTGTTGTTCGCAATCCACTCGCTATGAGCTTTTGTCAGATCTAATCACTTAATCGAGATATACCAGCGAGTGTCAGAATAATCGCGCCTACCATTCGGATATTCACTACATTGTGACCCACGCTGTCAACGAAAACTAGAAGTGACTAACGTTCAATATTAGAATTACCAACATGTCACATAAAACGTAAAGCCACAACCCCAGAAGAGCATAAAAGAAAGGCTTTCAGATGAGAATGTGTCTACTCTCAAACCCAGGATAAAAGCAGATCAGTGTCTTTGTATGGATTCTGAATGTCCTTGAAGAATCTTCAATTTAACTGGCACAGTGAAAATAGAATCGGCTGACCAGAAGATAGCGGAGAAACATGCAGCGAAATTAAGCTTTGGCATGTCATGACGCGAAAAGCTTTAAACTTTTCGATTAAATCTCGAAAAATAAACCACTTTTGAGAAGAACGAACTTTCCCTGAAACTACTAGAAATGGCGCAGAATTACAGTAGACGCGGAATCTAATATATCTCTAATACACAAACTTGATGTTTCCTCCGTGTCGTGTGACACGTTTTCCAATCCCATAGTGGCTTCTAAATTGAACACAACCGACAAGATTCAAGATATCTCAGGAAGTCCGGTACAGCCCGTACACATGGCTAATCACACCTACTAATTGTGGCTGGTGTAGAAACAAATGACTGACTGATTTGCACAAACCACTAGTTCAGGAGTCCGTTTGGTACTTCTGCACCCATACGCTTTGGACACTCGAAAGGCAAATGTGGTTTCTGAGATCGAACACTACCACAGTGTGTGCGGTAGTGGAGGCGACAAACGAACGAGGGAATGACTCAAGTCTACAACCTATCCATCCTAACCCTGGAATAACATGTTGGACAATAGCACAAGGAACGAATGTTACAGCATCTGCATCTACAACTTACCAGTAAGACAAGAGCTAGCGGACCCAGATAGATCAAAATACTGAACGTGCTCAGGAGAAGGATACTGGTGAAAAACCGCACAGACCAATTGACCCAGCGTGGTGGCAATGTGCTCGTAATGGATTTGATAAAGGAAGGCACGGTGCCCGTGCCCTGATTAAACTTGGCTGCCGCCTTTAAGTCTGGTTTGATGGTATCCATGCCCATATCGTCATCATCTTCTTCCTGGCTGTTGGAAGATGGCACATCACGTAAAGGGGAATCTCCCGATGGTGGTGAGGACGGGCTGAGAGTGTTTTGCTGAGGCTGAGAGAAGATGGAAATAACAGTATTAAAAACGTCAATGTATCGAACTCAAGCAAATTAAGCACAGTATTAACAGTTGCTAGTGAAAAAACGCACATCCAGCATTAATTACGCTTATCGTTAGAGTGACCCGATGAGAATAGGACCAGTTATAACGTCCAACTCAAATGAGGACAATCAAAATGGTCACTAAGTGCAACAACAGTCAAACGCATTCTCCGAAAACATTTGAAAATCTGCGTTCATCGATGAATGAATTCAAAGCACCAGCGTGGGTGTCTTGTCCAATTCGCGGAACCTTATAATCCAGTATGCTGATGAGACCACATGCTGTGTATTAGTGCGTGCCAGATTAATAGTTAGTAATGAACAAATTTTGTTTTTTTTTACTGATGCGCTTCAGGTTTGGGACACACATGATGTTGGTAATGTCTGAACACTGAATTAACATGAAACGTTGACTTAAAAAGACAATGCATTCAGCGGTGTTTGGGATCGTTTCACCCTTTGTGGAAGCCAAGGTCTTTCAGAAACGACAATGACGAAGTGAGCTGGCGGTTAATTGAAGGTGACACACACAGCGGCTGACCCGTGGAGAAGTCAACCCTGAAAATTCCCTCACGACGGGACGTCTTGAGCTATTGGATGAGCGATGACGGTCCTGCCTTTGGACAGATAGGAACGAGTTGATTTTTCGAGAGAGGCTGGACAGGTCCAGGGTTGTGTCTACTGAGTACCCAGAATGTTAACGTCGATGTCAATTGAAACAAGTATTAATACCATTACACAAGTGTGGAAACAAAAGGAATGCTAGTTCATAACCATGTAATAGTTATTTGAAAAGAATAAACCGATTAACACCGGAAAAGGCGGTGAGAGATGTATGGCGACAGCAAGAAGAGGAAAGGACGTTTTGTCTGTTTTACGCTGTAAGCGAGTTTGGAATTTATGTTGTGGCTTGCTAGGGTTAGGAATGACCTGATTCGGAGCGATGACACTGAATATTTACTACAGTTGTGTTCACCGATTTTGACGGGCTTCGTCCTGTATGATACCGTTCTGAATCAGGATAGCCTGGGACATAACATCCGTAGATTTGGTTAAAAGTTGGAGGTGCACTTTTACGACTGAATGGCCCAGTCAAGTGATCCCCCTCTTCCAATCAGTATACCATGTGGCGCAAAGGCTGTCAAGAAAACACTGACTACTGTGTTGGAAAGTTCTGGGTCACAAGTAGCAACTGTACGGAAACCATCCGGGTTATTAGAGATGCAGAACGGTAATGCCCAAGATCATGATCTGCGCTGCTCTGGGAAATTCCGAATTGCCAACGCACAGAAACGTTGGTCTTTCCCGGGTAGCTCACGACTAATCCATAAATAGTTTTCACTGCTACTATAAACGTGCGTATCATTACAGAGTGCATGACACGACAGCAATCCTTGAAACCCAACTAATAACTTATTAATAGTAAGCTATTCCACTACTACTCATGCCCAACGGGACATTTTTCGAATGTCATGACCTGGTTCGACTATGCCTCATCTTTCACAACCGACCACCACAAACAAAACCAGAACAAATCTTCGCGAATAGTAGTGAAATTAAATCAAACAGCCATCACAAATAACATGTGTGACCTGGTAAATTTCTCCACACATTATCTAGTATGTACTACAGAACCGGGGATTAGTAAGCGGAAAACAGGCATCAGATGTGAAACTGAGCATACAGTGGAAACATACGGCGGAGACATTCATTAATCAGGCATTAATCGCCATACGGACCACCGACATGAACAATCGCCCGTCATCTCCCGAAGAACCATCACCAGGTAGATCCCACACAGGCATTTGCAGCTGTTTATGTAACCGACATGCCGAGGCAGTTGCTCTGAGACGTTGGTGTCCACCTCTGTGTGCGCAGATAGACTTGTGTGTTAGTTTAGCACTTTCGTGGTAACGACGTCATTGTCTGATTAATGAATGTCTCTGCCGTATGTTTCCATTGTATGCTCAGTTTCACATCTGATGCCTGTTTTCCGCTTACTTAGCGGAAAACAGGCATCAGATGTGAAACTGAGCATACAGTGGAAACATACGGCGGAGACATTCATTAATCAGGCATTAATCGCCATACGGACCACCGGATGAACAATCGCCCGTCATCTCCCGGAGAACCATCACCAGGTGGATCCCACACAGGCGTTCGCAGCTGTTTATGTAACCGACATGCCGAGGCAGTTGCTCTGAGACGTTGGTGTCCACCTCTGTGTGCGCAGATAGACTTGTGTGTTAGTTTAGCACTTTCGTGGTAACGACGTCATTGTCTGATTAATGAATGTCTCTGCCGTATGTTTCCATTGTATGCTCAGTTTCACATCTGATGCCTGTTTTCCGCTTACTAATCCCCGGGTCTGTAGTACGCACTTGATAATATGGAGAGAAATTTGCCGGATCATAAATCGTGCGTAATAACGTTTTTGACTACTCCACTTAAATCTTCTTCGGGAAAACGCTGGTTTACGAATAAGATGAACCAATCCTCTGCGACATTTACATGCTAATATAAGCCATTGCCCGTCATGGTAACACAGAAAAAATGAAATCGGTATAAAGGAACAAAGAAGTAAACGCATGCACGCCAATGAGTACAACATATTATCTACGTGAATGTATTTTTTAATTAGTGATGTAGGTGGTCAGGAACTTTTCGGCTTTACAGATCGAACTACCCACCCAGCTCGGATGAACGACCAGTTTTTCGATAGTGCATGATAATTTCGTCGCTAGAACGTCTTGTAATTTTCTTACAACCGCCAACGACATTACTGGATGATGTACAACGTAACTGGTGCCCTTTGGACATAAACAAGCATAATCTCAATAGATTAGACCGCATACTTATCACGTTAGTAATTGGCAGCGAAATCATAACTCTGAAAAAGACGCCCCAGAAAAGCCACACTGCTCATAGAATAAGTGAGGTTTTTAACTTCTAAATCATTAAGCGCTTCCAACTATGCAACAGACTAGATCGCACGACTTTGATAACGTCAGGCTGCTCAAACGTAGACAGAAACGACTGAGGTCATCTAAGCTGGAACCCGTAACGTGCATTCTCTAAAGAAGGGGAGAAGATATTTCAGATGCATAGCAGTACAGGTTGCAGGTAAGAAATGTAACGCCCAGTGCGTAGAAATATGTCCACGACATCACAGATGACAATGGTTGCAGAATGCACTGCATGTCACTTCTAATCTAGATGACACCACACCGGAGGCATACCTAGTTGATGGAATGGCGCCACCCATGTGGGGGAAGAGTTGAAACCGACGCCATCTGGCAAAGTTGAGTGCACACAGTGATAAACCAGACACAACACAACCAATTCATGGAACACGAGAAGGAATTTTTAATACAAAGGAAACCGCAGAACCTCACTAGCAAATCATAACCGAGAGGGGGAATTTGTATGCTAACACTGTGTAATTGTTGTGTTGACTAGTGTTACAAAGAGATTGGACTTTGACGCGACTTGACGGCTTGCACGCCTCGATGACCTATTGTGGCGACCACACCTAAAGAGTCGCTCATACCAGGGAGACCAATAGGTAGGGGTCTGATAAGCTACAGTCTCCTGGTCTACCAGGTTGGAGGAAAGTTGACACCAATATACAGATTGGGAATAACACAACGGTTCGAGCAAGTTGTAATACTCTACGTTTCAACCACCTCGGGTGGCCTTCCTCAGGAGTGTTGTAATCGAA
>QNGE01000170.1:154117-222879 GCA_008508345.1 Paragonimus westermani | reverse complement strand
GGAAGAGATGCCAACCATCTTCCAACCCCCAACCTGGAGGACCAGGAGACTGTGGTTTGTCAGACCTCTACCTGTTGGCCTGCCTGGTATGAGTAACTCTGTCCAGTTTAGCCCAAAAGGTCATCGAGATGCGCAAGCCGTCACACCACGTTCGGTTGAGAACCCTAATCGTTCTCCTGTTTAGGTATGGGCGTCCCGGTAGTATCTCAGCCCAGATACAACCATGAAGATTCACAACACCGTCATCTTGTTGATGACGCCTTACTTCCAATTATAACTCAGCTGTCTGTTTACAAGATGTAGACTGCATGTGTGAATATAGACGTAGACACTTGGCGGTTAGGTCCCTCCGCTTCTTTTTTTCCCTCTTCCTGTACAGGATTTTTTTTACTCACGATTGTGTGGAAGTCAAGCACCGGTGAGAACTACTGGTGCATTGCTGCTTATGATGGTGATACTGTGGGGATGTGTTAAGACTACGGTTAAGATAAACAAGTGAAACAAGACTAAAGTGAAGCTAATGAACCCCAATGAACCATAACATGACACTGAATACCTCTTGTAAGCTCAGAACACATTTTTCAATAGGTTGCAACAGTTGGAAAAAAACAACCTGTTAGAAACTGTCGTGTAAGAAACAACGAAGTATAACTGGTAACCAGACGAACAGAACGGAGACAGGATAACAAATTTCAGAACAGCCTAGCCGTAAAACGTAAGCTATAGGAAACTGATAGTCAACAACAGCCTCTTAAGCACTACTATCAGCTGACGTGATGGATGGATGAAGCAAGAAGTCCGTGTCGTATAGTGATAAAACAGGGGTTGATATTAGGTCTAGTAAAAATTGCACCGTACTTGCAAATAGGAGGTGAACTGAAATAATAGAACACGAACCTGTCGGAGACGGATCGCCTCATCCATGACACTAACGACGTGCAAACAATATATCCCAGAAGGAACGCACAAATCTCTACATCTATCTCGGAAGATGACAACTGGCGGACGTCAAATTGAACTAAAATAGAAGACGGAGAACGTGTTGATAAAGAGCTGTTCAGTTTTTAGAATACGAAGAACATAAAAGGCCGAATAGATACCTAGGGAAGGTGTAAACGAATCTAGTACTTACAGAAAAAACGTTATTACTGAATACAGTAGCCCCTCGCCTTATAAGGACCACTGATGAAACCGGTCAAAAACTGGACTTTTAGAGTATCTAGTAAGAGGCGTATTGTGCGATTTTAAAAACCCCTCGTGGTCATTCACACGGGACAATCCTACAGTTGATATTTTATACTGTACACTTTACGAAAAATTCACGTTGTTGCTGGTGACACTGCCCCTGAGAAAGCAAATGACGGTCGCATCTTTTTCGCATGCGACTTAAGAAATCGCCTGTACAAGTTCGACTTCACATCGTGAAGTGTGCACTGCTTTTAGTTAGACAGTATCTCCCTGTACCACCTTCGCCCAAGAGTGTTTTCAACTCAAATCTCCACTTCGGGTCGTCTCTTGCCGACATTAAACCTACGAATGGGCGCTCTCGAAATTTGGCTTGCTGCACCCCCTTTATACGGTAATACGCGGTGTTTGAGAGATACAAGTCTTTTTCGGCTGTTTTAAATATCAGTCCACTTCCGCGTATTGATTCTGGCATGTTACAGGCTTGATAGGGTAGGTGGGTAAGTTAAATGTTTCGGCTCTATGGTCGTAATGTACTATGTACTATGGTGTTCTACCCGGTTGTTGAAGCGTGAGCACCGTGTCACGGTTACCGCTTATTTGTCAGGCATGAATTACGGACTGCCTCTGAGAAAAGAAAATGACACCATGGTCCGGTGTTTATTAATTTCAACTGGAGTCATAGAATGTTGGTCAGTGACGTCTGTAATCTATCAGTGAACTGTGCGCTGAAATGTAAGTGACAGGAGAGACCCACTTGTGAGAAGGTGATGAGGTATTTACACCAAGTGGCGCGAGACAATCGCGTTGATCATTCCTGGGTGAAAAATCGCTTTTAAAGGGCGGCTAACGGTGGTAAACTAGGGGGTTCACTACACGGTGAACGGTTAGAAATCGGTTTATCAGTGGTGCATGAAGCAGAAAAGGTAGGGGAAAATAATAGGGGAAGAAAGAATGCACACGGCTGCGAAAGAATTGACCGAAGGCCAACCCATTCTCTGCGTGCAACAGGCAATCTGTCACACATGCAATCGTATATATAATATAGATATAATATATATATAAATATATATGGAGAGAGAGAGAGAGGCTGAAATTTGACACAAGTGCAGGTGGGAGAACAATGAATACAGGCACACCAGTGACTACGGCACACTGTTATTGCGGACAGCGGTTCCGGTCAGTGGGTTCGGTGATCCCGGGGACCCTAGACAGCCAGGTGACACCTAGCAACTTTATCCGATGAAACAATCAGGGCCTTCATATGCCGTGTCTACGTTGTTGCTGGACCACCACGCGGCAGTCAGAGAGAGCCTTCCAGGCTTTGCAAACAAGTGGTGGAAAAAGCTGTCTGTTTCCAAGTCTGCCCTGAAGGACGTGAAACTTGAGGGTAGGAGCCCCAATATGGTTCCACTGTTATATTGAACATAAGCTGCAATATACGATTATCAGGTTTAGATACCAAAACGGCCACCAAGTCATCCTCAGGTTGACGATAATTTAACGGGCAAGTACTAAAGGATCTCAAACCTCCCACATAAAGTTTAGTTTTCAGGTCCTTTATTGTCTTAGTGGCAATCCACAATCGTTAATAGCAACTCGTCTCTCCAAAGAAGAGATGACCAGAACGCAGTTCCACCTACAAAGTGTGAGCAAATGAAACTTCTACAAAGAAATCAGAAACAGCGGATAACTGGGTAAACAAAAGTTTGAGCGGTACAATATTACTGATTCGTTTCGACGTAAGGATGGCTCAACTGAGTGTGTGATAAAGGTCACGCAGTCACTTTCATTAATGGTTACCTGGAGGAGGCAGCTATTGCAGAACTACGTGGCAGTCTACCGGTTGCAATTAAGCATTAAATTCCGGCCATTTTTGGCTGAGGCAAATTAAATAGAACAGTAGAGTCACTCTGCAGGGTGGAGAAATCGTTTGCGGTGCATATAGCACGTCACACTGGTTTTACCAGCAGGCGGTGATGATAGGAAGGTAAGAAGAAGAACAGGATCGTTAACAAAGATCGAAAATAGAAGCTGCCCAAGAATCTAATCTAAAAACGCATTGCTAAAGCTAGACCGAGAAAGGGGGAACTCACTGTGCACGCGCACTCTACAGTTACGATCGACAAGATGTAACTCAAAACACCAAAAGAAGTTGTTTTATACTCCACAGTGGAAGAGTTCGTCGTTTGGGATAGCACGAATCACACAGGCAGATGCGCTAGCGGAGTCGAGGAACCAGATATCAAAGTCAGTGTCTTGGTCTCCTGTTTTCGTTCACTGACCGATGGCTATCAGTACGTTATTGGTACACGGACGAAAGAAGCTTTGACAGGGCAAATAACTAATAAGCGAATCGTGTATGAGCGCTTCCAAAATTTTCGAAGTGCCCAACAGCAAGCTAAGTATATGGTAATAATAAGAATGAATTTATCTACTACCTTTAAAGATGGGTAATTGTTGAAAAATGCTGCCTTAGAACTTTGTGAAAAAATTTGCGGCCGTTGGGGTAAGATCCCAACAGACTTTAAAATTGGAGCATTCCATCCCTAAACTCGTGAATCAACGGCAAAAATAAGAAAATGCTACTTGGATTTGTGACAAAGGGTTCGGTAAGCCGTTGGTGACGGTGAATGCAGCCATTACAAACTAGTGAAGCACACAGATTTTTTAATGCAAGAGACCTTCTGATTATCCTTAGATTCAGATATCCGAATAAGCCTGGGAGTGCGACAGTTAAGTCAACCTGGAGGCTTCTACCGTTTAATGGTTGCTAGTGGTGCAGATCAGCAAGCAGCTGTGAAAAGGACAGTAGTTAGCTTCACTCATACAATCGTAACCACTCTGAACCCGGTCGGAAGGCGCTTATGGCCGAGCCACCGCTCATCTCTACGTTAACGTAAAACTCGCGGGAAAATCAAATAAATAGAGGAAGAGGAATTGATCTCAAACCTACGTTGTCAAAAAGATAAGCGGTTTTCCAACAGACACTGGGCGGATAAAATTCGTGCTACGGACGAATTCAAACAAAGCAACGTGTTCGCTCGGTCCGGGTGATGCAGCGATATTGAGATTATCAACTATTAAATCTTTGGTAAAAGGAAGTCCAGCCGTGACGAGTTTCTGTCAGTGAGCTGACTTAAACCAGATAGGTGCTCCACGAAGCCCATTAAACTCACTGTTTGGTAGTCACGCGGGACACTTGCGTTAGCTAACGATCAGAGCCACTTACGGAACACGTAAGCAGGACTGTCTCCGGAATCGTACCAAGCATTGGGAAATTTTCCAGTACAGATTAAGAATCTAATGCCCCGTCGTCACTTAAATATGCTGACCTTGAAAATGTGCTGAGGATGTTAGCCAGCTACGACGAGCATACAGACAGACGTTGGAAACATTGTTTACAAGTGTGAACTTAAAATTCTTGATCTGTACTCAGTGTAGTACCGAAAACTTTGGAACTATCAAGCTTTCAACTCATTCTTATTGAAGATCTCATAAAGAAACTCCACTTTTATAGAGCAACACGGTCTGCAGGGTCAAGGGACAAAGTTGTGCAAATTAAGACCTCGACGTTTCGTTAGACAAAATTACTCTCCTCACAAGGTGGTGGTGGTGACTGTTATTTGCTGTCCGGGTGTCGCCCATACAAAATTTACCAGGCCACCGAATCACACATGCTCAGCCGAACTGATCATTAAGCTAAGTAATCTCTGTACATTGTTTCACAAATCTCACTGCTCCCATGAAGGTAGATAAAGGTGGTACGACTTTTGAGTGTTCCGTGTATCGGGACAGAGGATCAAGAAATCTCGAACGACAAACCTAGAATGGGAAACAGGAGCAGTACTGGAGCTACAAAAGGAAACATTGACCTAAAAGAGCCTTGTAAGCAGACACAGAGAATTGTATGAATATATTACTGAACACAGTTTTGAACTTTGTGAGTGCGCGATAAAAAAAAACGCTATGATGGCATTCTGATCGGCCGGATAGAAGCTCCAGTTTGAGAACATGATTCTCCAACGTAGTGCTTGTAGCAGTGTTAAACAAAGTTTTGTACTGGTAGACAATGAATTCGAAGATTAAAAAAGTAAGTAACGAACTACCCTGTAATTTTCGAAACCCGGAGGAGTTCGTTCAATCTTTATGAACGGCCCTCAGTTTGTATCCTTAAGACGGCCTCAAGTAAGGCCCTAATCTTTCGGAGAAAGGGGATTACATGGTAGCATCGTTCTCAAGATGAGATCGGATAAAACTGCCATAGAGAAGCACGCGAGATGAGACTTCTCAGAAAACTGTCTTAAGAGTGTCAGGACCCTGCTAGCTTTCAAAGTATTCGACTGCGTTCGGGACACCAGAGAGAAATGAATATTCTCAAATCTGTCTCGATAAATATAGGGCGAAGGGTAGAACTGTTAGTAGCGTGCCGAACATGCAACGCCTTGCAATTTTTAATACTGAAGTTGAGATCACTAGTTTAAGACCACGTAAATATGTTTAAATTAGTGTAAGAGCAAAGCCCTCTGAGAAATCGGTGATGCGGTGACCTGAAACCATCAACAAACAGTGATAACAAGAAGGTTGGGTGAGCCACATTGTTTATATGAATACGAAAGAGAAGGGGTCCAAGAAGAACTGAATCTTGGGGAACCCAAGTGAGTTTGAGAAGTAGCAGCTGACTTGAACACAGTAATAACCACTGGTGAGGGTGAAGCCACTGAGGCGAATTTCTGCACACGCCAAGGGGGTGCAGCTTGCTATACAGCCAACTTGGTTTAATCTTCGGCAAAGTATTGATACACAATTTCTACTCCGTGGTATGGTCAGTTATCTGAGTCCACTGATCGTTGGACAGTAAGAGATTGACTGCACAAGAAAGCCCACCATGGTAGACATATTGAACATCAGAGAAAAAATTTCTAGCAGGCAAGCAGCTTCTCGTACTCTGAACGTGCCGGGGACAGCAAATGATCTGTAATCGTCGGGAAGATAGCGAAGAGCACCTCTGCATTTGATATTTGGTTAGCCCGATTCTAGCATGCTGGAATGTTACTTTGCCCAGGTGAATTAATGAGCGATGTGCTTAGGAAGCTGGCAAGCTGCCATGCATCTTCGGGTAAAACACAAGTGGGCAATACGGACGTCGAGAACAAGAATGAAAGTTTCCCGATAAGTATTTATCGATAGTAAATAAACAGAACCGCAGTTCTGGCTGACCCTCTGTTGGTCACTTCTGGAGACTGTGCAGATCAGAGGAAAAAGAGCCAGTTATTAGATGCAGTTATAAAACATACGACGCGTTACTCCGTTCTCCGTTTAACTTTATGGGTACTACAAATTCCTGGGGAGCTACCTTTGAGACTACACAACTTGGCAAGATCAAACAACGGAACTGTGTCAACGGTGCACTAGTCATTTAGCAGAAAGACGGTAGGGGCGGTGTTCAGAGCTAAAATGGAGGACGAGAAGGTGCCACTACAGTAATCAGCTAGCTCATTAACAACTTCAGCGTACTTTCTGGAGAGACCTGACAGAACAGGTAGCTGTGGAGCACTTGCTTTTGTTTTGCGAACAGATAACACGAAACTGAGAAGACTTGTACGACTGAAAACAGTTCCACCTGTAAGCTGCTGTCGGCGGCAAGAACGATCTTTTCGAACAAGAGCCATGCATAAAACTCCAGTGGAAGCGCAGAAGCTAAAGCTGGATTCAGTACTGGATATCATAAAGGACGCACAGGCTTGCTACTTATCGTGAATCCATTTGACTGTGAACCGCACCCTAGAAGAAAGAACTTCGTATAACGTGGTGTGAAGAATGGACAGACTCGGGGTAGTCGGACTTCCTGCACAACCGCATGGTGGTAGTGAATGAGCGTAGCAAATCGTACAGAACGTATGACATCACTTGTAAGTCTGTGGACTTAGAGTGGGCATCGGTAGTGTACTCCGTCGTGTTCAGATACACTTCAGCCTTGCACTTCGTTTTCTTCGAGGTCAATAAGTGTTTTTTTTGACGTGCACATAGTCCACATTACTAGGATGCCTTTTAGAATCTGTTTTAAAGAATGCAATGTGTGAATTGTTAATGCATTTTGCCGTCCTGAGCATATGCACAAGATCATGAGTATTGACACACGACCTCCGGGAAGTAGCTTTGAATACCTACTGAACCCTACTGTAGACCATGTAACGGGTACACGCTCTAGTATTTCACGTCTACCAAGCACAATCATTTAACATTTGGTGATTCAGTGGCTAAAGTACAAGGTTGACAGCAAGAGTCCCACGAAGTACGGTTAGGATGTTCAAGAGAAGTGGGATAAAATACAATGTAATAGAGTAGGTGAATATAACACCCTGGACAAAAAAGAAAAGTGCGTCAGTAAACCACACGTTATGCACGAAATAACGGACGTCTGACATTAAAGTACTGAAGAACAGGGTAATCAAAATTGGGACAAAACGCTGTCAGGCTTTAAGGTTTAAAAAATCTGGATAAGAATTCAATCCGAAGCCGAGAAGGATAATTTTGTTGTTTGCTCCGCCTCTCACGGAGGGAAGTCAGCGGACAGCTCCAGTCTCTACTATAAACAACGACCTACCTCAAATGACCAGAAAGTCTCATAAAGATTTTACAGTGGAGCTTGCTCGCATGCTCCAAAAATCTTCGCATACAGTATGCATGGGTCTTTGGGGTTATCGTAACATAGTATAAGGTTGCAGTATGACAGAAGCTGTTTTTATTCAGTGGATTCGGTGGGTGGTAGCGTGAATGTTTCCACTGTTTTGTCAAGTTTTCTGTTAACTTAACAACGTGGGACAGTGCAAACCCTAAGAAAGCTGCCTTGCTGATGAAGCCATACTTTCACTTACAGCATGGTTGTTTGATTACAAGCTGTATTCACCTTTATATTGAATGGCTGAGTATGGACGTGCTTATTTTTAAGTTAGGTTCCTCCATTTTGTTCTCCTCCTTGATTGGGGCTCGCTTATTATTCATAAACGTATGGCAGCTGAGCATTGGTGGGAATCACTGGTGTATTGTTGTCCACAACGATGATGTCTACCCCCACCCTAAAATTGATTAAACTGGCGATCGCGTCAATACCTACGACACGTATAGAATATGGGATCTCAAGTGCACTCATCATCGTGGCTCTGTTTGGGAGAGAGAAAAATCTTTTGCAGTCTACGGTCATTTATGAGTCCAGACGGATTCTGCTTAGTAAGACCAACACCGTCGCCTGCTTTCAACGGACTACTGACAACTTAACAACATGCAGGCGATTGTTTACATTGGCAACATCACCGTACGCAAACGAAACTTCGACGAACAAGATCCCAATCCCCAGAATTCCTCAGACGTGTCCAAGAGGTACGGATTGACTTTCAATGACTACAAAAGCACCATCGCTGTAGAACAAAATGAAATTTTGGGTTGTAAGGTATCCAAAAACAATCCACCCGAAACATCAACGGGGATAAGCTCCCCCTCTTGACCCAAAGTCGTAGCAACGAGCCGTGGGATCACTTGCTTACCATCCGTGGTAGATCTCCCACGTTGATCAAGTTCACATAAATATGCATAACATACTTCATCTTCCTAATGGACTCAGTGAGCCCTTTGAGACTCCAAAATATGAACTATGCGAAGCCGTCATTATCCACTAGTCAGTGTGACTTCTTTGGTAGTCGAAACAGATCCTACCTAAGCTACGATCGCAATCACTGAATCAAAATGACTGGCCGGTAGTCTTCTCTTCGTGTAGTCCACTATCAGATGAAAGAATCGACTGTTCTGCAACTATTTTGACATTTTCGCATACCATGGTTCCGCCACTTTTACCTACGACAATAAACAGGGATGACTGGATGTTAGAAGTTGGAAATGTTGCCACTTAAGTTCGCCGTTGTGCACCTATTCGATTAAAAAATGGAGCACCAGATGCACGCTGTCGTAGTTGCTGAGGCTCTACTGAGAAATATCGGTTTGAAGGAACACAAATTAGTCATACCGCTGTTTCTCGGTTAGCGACGGGAATTAAGATGGAAAGGAGGGAAAAAACTATGAGAGGCTACACCTCATTGATATGTTACCACAAAGCTACCGGTATATGCAAAGAAAGCTAACGCTAGTACTTTTTAAAAAATGTGAGGAGAAATAGGTCCGAAGCAGGGCGCGGCGTTCCGCCTTAGTAATGACGACGTCGAGTGGACAACGACTGAATATGAAGAAGCAAACCGCATAGAGGCCCGTAGTCTACCGCCTTTCTTATAGAGCAGTCAGCTTCTGGGACGCTCTTCTGCAATCAGATGACATGTTCAAAGTGAAATTAATTATACCCTTGGAACGGTCTAACCTGATGGTCCCATGGAGAAAATACGTGTCCTGCCTTGTGCGATAATCAACACGCTGCTTCCAGTGAACGAATACTAAGTGCTAAGACCCACAAGAGAACGTGATTTAATTCTGCAGTGATTGCGTTTTTGGTTGGGTGTCGCCGCAGTCGCCCAATCCATAGGTTAAGACGCCTTCAAAAGAGCGTAGTTTACGAGGATTTCGTCAGTTTACGATCCCGTCAGAAGAGCAACACTCATCAGCTTTTGTTCATTCATGTGCACAGGTTCACGTGCTCGCAAGATGACCTTACACTTTCGAATGAACAAGTGCAAAGATATTTCACTTCAGTAGTTCGAACCTTGTGTACGATAGAGGGCAACATAATGTAAATGGAACATCACTCAAAACTGGCCGTAGCTGTAGCACTCCCACCGACTCCCACTAGATTCCAGTTTCGCTCTGGTGACGAGATCTAGGAGCGAAACTCGAATCAAGTGCTTGTTTTCGAGAAGGACTGACTGCAAAGTCTACAAGAGTGTGACCGCTGCGATCAACTGTGGGTGACATTTGATCTGTATGAAAATAAATGTGTTGGTAACCAGAATGGTGGATGGGCAAAACAGGAACTTCAACAACCTTGACAACCGACCTGACCTAGAAGCTAGGTCGCCGCAATTTTCCGCAAGAAGAAAATGGAGGACCCTCGAAAACTGATTGGTCAATCACATATTTCAGCGATTTCAGCCATTCGTACACTGGTTTGAGGCTGGGGGACCGAACTACCCGGATCCGGTCAGTTTGTTCGTTTTGATGGCCTGCGGTTTTCTTCTAACCTGAAAGACAGTCATTGAAACAGGATGTAGCACCGCTGTTGGGGTTTATAGAGAGTACCAAGAACAGAGTAAAATAATCTGGCAGAACAGAATAAATTGCTAGACTAACTGTTCAATAAGTAGTTGAGACTCCAATAACACTTTGAGGCGGTCGTTAGAAGAGCAGCTAACAAGCTGTAGTGGAAGGTCGTTACAGTAGTTGATAACTCTATAGGAGAACTGTTGTCTTAGGCAGGTTCGAAGTCGAAGCTTATAGAGCTTCTGAACGTGACCTCTCCGACTGAAGAATTGTTGCGAGAGCCTTGTGCTGAAGTGAAAGTGTGTGAGGACTAAGTCGCTCGGAGGCTTCGAAATTCAAGCGGATAAAGATCAATACTTTCGAATTCAGACCCGTAGGAGAGATGCCGTAAGCCAGTGACCATTTTGGTGACTACTCGCTGGACACGTTCAATGGCGAGTATGTGATTCTTAAAAGCGGCGTAGACGACTTGATTAGCATACTCGAGTACTGATCTTATGTAGATTCCGTGGAGCGCGTGTAGAGTTTTTCCTCGGTTTTGTCCACCAACGATGCTTCACTATTGTACAACAACGTTTTGCGTCATCTCTGCATGTTCGAATTGATTAAAAATGATTGCAATGACAGTAAAGTTTTGTGATCGCACTCGTTTCTGCTCTCCTACCTGTGGCGCAGTCGCTTGACGATACTACATGGACCCCGAACATCTTCGCAGCACCGACCGCGCTTCAGCCTCCCACGGTAATCTTGGAATATCATCGCTTCCGGGATGCTGGTAATTTGGAATATTGTGGTGGTCCTCTTGAACCCTTTCTGTTAGTCAAGCTGTTTATTCCTATAGCTTGCTGAGACTCTCCTAACTGTTCTGTTGGATTCGTTCATTTTTTGTGTAACTGAACTCAGTGAAATACGCATGCATTCACCTAGGGTAGTCAGAGTCTCTTTTTGACCACCATACGTGTGAAAAGCGTTCCATGCGGAAGAAGGCTGTTTTCATCATCCCAAGTGTCATGAAACCTTTTTTGGCTGTTAACTGGTGGTTATAAGAGAGGGATGAACCAGGCGACAGCCAAATCCCAGGATTTTTTTAAGGTCAACTTTTGTAATACCTATTACACTTTGTGCACCGTGTATCACGAATAGGTTCCCGTGGTCTCTCGCGCGTGACATGTACGCACACTTGCTGTCGGTTTGAGGGAGACTCCAATCATTTGACCAACACTTTACACAATCAAGGTCAATCTGCAATTCATTAGGGTCACATGCATTTCCAGATTTTTGAGTGATCGGCATAAAGAAGGGCGTTGCGCGAAATCAGCTCGGGGAGATCATTGATGTAGATCAGAAACAACAATGGACCAAGTACCGATCCTGAAGGGACTCCCATAGAAACTGGGGATGGAGACGAAAGGCTCGAACCGGTTTTTACTCTGGATGTCCTGTTGCCAAGGGAGGAGGTGATTCAGCAGATAACCTCTCCTTTTATCCCGTGAGCCTCTAGTTTGTGTACCAGAGGACCGTGTGGGATACGGCCGTAAGCTTTGGCGAAATCGAAGAAGATAACATCCGAGGTATGACCATTGTCTTCGGCCTCCGTTGGGCTGTCCATAAAGGTTAACATATTGGTTATGCATGACCGATCGGGAAGAAAGCCATGTTGAATCGGAGAGAAAAGGTCATTTGAGAAGAAATGCTTAAAGATGGTGCGTTTTAACAGTCGCTGCATTATCTTGCATTGGATACTGGTAAGACTGATCGGCCGGTAACTCGCCTGTTTTAAATATGGGTGTGACAGTGGCCTCTTTCCATGCCTCTGTCAGCCTGCCTGTCCGAATGTCTGTTTAATCAGCTTTAAGGGAGGTACCGCTAAACCGAGGGCCGCTTCTTTGAAAATCCGGGGATGGATCGCGTCTGGTCTCATGGCACTATAAGGATTGATCTGAAACAAGAGGACCTGAACGTCGAACAGGGAGAAGTCAGCTGTCATGAGGGGGTATTGGGAGTGTCTCCGCGAGAACTGGATTCCAGTTTGGCAGATCCACATTGTAGACTGATGAGTAGTATTCTCTGAACACCCCGGCAACCACTTAAGGGTTGGTGGAGGTTTCCTCGTCGGAAATCCGCACAAAAAGCGCTGTGGGCTTAGTTTTTCTCTGGCGACGTATTTACTTGAAAAGAACATTCTTATTCCCGCAAGTAACCTGCAGGTTTTTTGACTGCACCTGTGGGGTGTGTTGACGGATTTCCTGCTTGCACGTGTTTCGTACGAGCGAAAGGATTCTAGATCCTCTGGCCTACCCGTTATCTTTTGTTTAAAGAATAAACGCGAACGTACTTTAGGAAGGCGACGTACATTCCGCGGAAGCACATACGAAAGGAGAACTTCCATAGTTTCCGAAGAACAAGTGCCTCATCAGCTTTGTGAATGGCAGCTTTAAATGAAAGGTAGTTCAAGTTCACTGAGTCGGATGTGAGGTTGAGTGTGATTAAGAACGTCCTTAGTGCGGTAAAGTCTGCGTTCTGGAAGTTTCGGAATGAAGTCTTTGTTGGAGCATTTTGGAGCCAGTAACAGATAAAGTCAAATGTTAGTAGTATATGGTCACTATGCACCAGTGGTGGTCTGATGACCACCACACCTACCAGGTGAGCCTCGTTCGTAATTACCAGATCGAGCAAGGAGGGTGGATCGACATGCTGTGTCCAGTATTTCTCATGTATCAACATTGCCAGTGGTTTCCAGAACCCGCAGTCACAGTCCTCATGAGAAGCCGTCATACAGTTGAGGTTGGTTGCGTTGAAATCGCCCATAATAAGAAGATGAGAGAAACGCTGGGTAGACGTGAGTCTGTCTGGGGTAGTAAGAATGACCTCGTCGTTCGATGCACTGCATGACGGCGAACAGTACATATCACCGGCAAGAAGCGTGTCACATCTGCGAAGTTGGAGTTTGATTCAGAGTGTGTTGCATTTCTGTAGGAATGTAAATTCCTCTACGACAGCTGGCACTGCGGGTAATGTCAAAAGAAGTCCCAGTGTCTTCCTAGTAGCTCTGAAGCGGAGTCTGCCAGCGGAAACCATTTTCGTGGACTCTGGAGGGAAACAGGCGCTCAGCACCTCTCTGGCTTGTTCCCCTGGAGAGTGTGTGGTCGGGAATCGTCCCCACAAAGCAAGCCTCTTCTTCCAGCTTCTGGTTCGGTAGCTTCATAATCCATTCAGTTATTTCCCGGTCCAGAGGGTTTTTGGCGTTTACATGACTGTATTCTGAAATACGCGAAAATAAACCCTAGTTTATATGCCCATCTGAAGGCGCTTTGCAAAATGTGACGTCAGATAAACCGCAGGAATTACGCACCTGGTGCATATATCTCTTTCTTCCACTTCCGTTCATGGGATGACCAATTGGTTACATATTTGAGCGTCAAACTGAGGATGACAAAATGCTTTGCTTCACATAAGTGAAGGAATTTCCATCGATTTCATACCTGCGGGCAATCACGTGACTAGATGTCTGCACGCGCATGTGTATGTGCTCCTATTCAAAAGTACTTTGCTTTAACCAGACAGCCAGAATTCAGATGCCACCGAGGTACAGTGAGTGGAACCTGATAGTTCGCGAAACTGTAGCTGCAGAGTGATCCGGGTCGATTTGGTGACATCTACGGGCAGAATTTGCATAGGCACCAACGTCACTTTTCTCCCTTATCCTTAGTTTCCGTTCAACTTTGCTGTATCTATCAGTCTGGGGGCGCTCTTATCTATCCTTTCCCTCATTTTCTGCATTTGTGCTTCAAGATCGGTTCTCATACGGATGCACGTTGTCTGCACGTGGCTATAATCCGATGTTGCTACCCCCTGCCAACGCTCTAAAACAAGGTGGCCCTGTAGCCAGGGTGTGTTGATGACAGAGTGATAGTCTGGTCTCCTCCAAATTAAACACCACGCCTTTGTTCTTGTGATCCAGGTCAGCGTTCGTAACTGCTGAAGTGGATTAATCAGGTGTCATTCCCACCCAAATTTTGTAGCCCAGGATTACTAGGAGCAAAATGGGTTGGCTAATGTGTACACAGTCAAACCGGTGAAAAGTGCAGCGAAAAAATGAAACAAAATACGGCCTTCAAGCAACAGGATGCGTTGCAGAACATGGTTAGAATGGAAATTATCCGTTGTAAGTGAAATCTATCTTAGACGGCGATAAAATTAGAAATCATTGAATACAGGGCGATATTTCCGTGGTATCGCTCAACAGTTTGAAAATCATCGATTACCATGACAGAGAGCATCGTGGGAGTTAAAAGATTCGTTTTAGTCGATCGTGAATCGGTTCGTCCTTCATTTGACGTCGAGATCAAAAGTAGTGATGGTAGGTGGTGTGACGGTATAAATGTGGTATCTTGTGAAGAATTTACTCACGTGTGAATAATATTTGACCGATGTTATCTATACTTCATTTAAGGTTATGGATTATTCACGGCGCTTTAAAGATGTTTGAGGGTCGCGAATTTGTTGGCTTCAGTGTGATCAAAAGTTGCTTAGATAGCTAAATGAAGGATAACAGTGCTCTGTACGTGCTTGGTTTAAGCAAGAAATCAGGCAGTGGACGCTTGAAATATGATCACTTGAGTGTGATCTCTGTGGAGTTTACGTGGTAGATGGCGTTCCACTGATTAAAATATATGAGACGTAGGAGAGAAGGCCGTGGATTACGACGTGTTTAGTGAGTTCATTTCACATACTTCCCATTGCACAGTTTCCGCGATACATGCTGTCAATCACGCTTTAAAGTGGTTGGGAGAAATACCGGGTTTGTTATTAGCTACTTTACATTGGAGCACAACCACGACGTAACTGCCTTGCTGTACTATTCTTATCCAAGGATTCGACAGCTCACAGACGGTGAAGTGAACGACTCGACACACCTTTTCGAGCACAGCACGCCAAGTACTGAGTTGGAGCAGTATGCTGCGGATGTTTATGGCAAGTATATAACTACCATAAATATTTACAACATCCGCCATCGTTTGAAACCGCCAGCGATAAGTAAGTGGGTTAGTGTGCACTAATGTAGCAGAAAATCTGCCACACATCCTGCACCATATAGAGAAATACGGCGTGCCGCGTGTCATCAGAGACGATAAGAATAGGTAGATGCACATATGTTTCGCACGCAGAGAACGAGTGCGGTTATTCAGACGGTTCCCTGATGTGGTAACCGTCGATGCTACTCATGGGCCAACCGCCACAAGTAGGTCCTCTATCACTCCACATTTGCCGNACTCATGGGCCAACCGCCACAAGTAGGTCCTCTATCACTCCACATTTGCCGCTGTAGCGTGAAGCTGTAGCAGTCCCTGGTTACAGACGGCATGGGTCAGAAACGACACGTGATGTACGTCTATGTACAAAGTGAGAAATACGCATCCCTTCGTCACTTGTTCGGAACATTCCGGGAGGTGATGGGGGAACACATACGTGTCAAAACGTCTGTGCTGGATAAAATGGTGGCTCAAATGCGAGTAGCACGAATGGTCTTTGGGTGCAACATGATGTTATGTTACTTCCACGTTCAAGATGCTGTGAGGAAACATGTAAGTTGATGTAATAAACCTTAAAATCATCATTCACATGAGTTCCTTCAGAAGCCGATACTTGTTTCGTCGCACGGCTACTTGAGGTTACTCTGAAGAGTGGGTGATCACTTTTGTCAATTCAGTTTGAAGGTTCAACCGGGATGTTGCAATAATCCTGCGAACAGACCCCAGGTTTGTGAACTACCTTTTGTGCAATTGGCGATATACAAAGCCACGAGGGCACACAGTATACAATGCACATCAGTGGCGGCACGTGCGAGTGCAACAGAGGAGAAGGTAGTTCGGTCGCTTCACAGATTTAGTCTCTAAAAATAAGATGCCACATTAATTGACTCTCTACAAGGTCGTATGAAAGACAATTTTTTAAATAGTCCGAGGTCATTCGGAGAAGAATGCCCAAACGCACCTTTGGAGTGTTTTGCCATTAGGGGAAAAAACGGGAGTCCAGAAAATGTCAAGATAGGTATGCTTTGGCAAGACAGGTCAGAAAATCTCAAAATCCAGCGAACGACTGGGTAGATTCCGACGCAGGATTCCGTCGATTTCCCGAAAATCGTCAAAAAGTTGAACATCTCACGAACCGTTCATCTAAGACGAATTTCCGTGCGCCCATCCGTCGTAGAAAAGTTTCCTTTCCCAGTGGATAATATGGGGGTCGGAAAGGATAATGTAATTTCATACGTTAGATGAGAAAATGTAGGGTTATAAAATTTACTACGAAAAACAGTGTGCTGGCGGAATTTTTCGACAAAATCTCATACGATATTATTGTTTCTGCTATGATTATTAGAATATACAACCCTATTTTTATTGTGGTAGTTTGCTATGTACTAGGGATTTATTCGGGCAAACGTAGAATTGAGTCGACGGTTTGGTGGGCCGCATGAAATGAGCGTCTGATAACTAAAGCTTACATGACGTCGTTCTGGCGGACTTATTATTAAGCGTCGCGTTCACATTCTGAGCGGGGTGGTTATCCACGTAGCGCGCATCTGACGGCTAAATGTTTCTCGGGGATACACAGAGCTTGAAGATAGACATTGTCTGTTAACGTAAGATAACTGTCCAAACCTTTTTAAAACGCTGAATGTTGTTACTGGCTCAAACTTCATTTGAAAGTTTATTCCAAATGTAGGAATACTTTACAAGGAAGAAGGTTGCACGTATATTTTTCCGGGATATCAGGGTTGGCAAGGTGGAACCCTTACTTCTTAGACTAACTGGGGGGGCTGTGTTGTAACCGCTGTGGTAATCACATCCGAATGTATGAGTTTATGCAGCAGCGTCAGATTCAACTTTGGTCTAAGCAACCGAAAAAGAATATCCTAATAAGCTTTTGGTGGACGATCGTTGAAGGTCTTCTAACACAAGCCTATCAGACTTGCGTAGGCGGCAGTAAGTGAAAGTGCAATGCTCGAGTTGAGGCAGAGCACACATTTTGTGAAGCGTCAGCTTCGCAGATGGTAGACATAACGACTTGTTGATGCAGCTCATTGTTCTTCTAGATTTTGCTACCTGGAAGCAAACTTGTTCGGAAAAATAAAAGGGGTTTAAGTACCGTATTCCTAGATCTCTGGCAGAAGTGGCCGTATCAATATTACAACCATCCAGTGAGATGGAGTCACGAGGTAATTTACAACCATAAGTGATGATGTTCGAGTTGTTCGCTGAGAACGACATCAGCCATGTTCTGAACCGCAACTGTAATGACGCTAAGTCCTGTCGTATATCTTGTAGACAGAAATTGATGCTACTGCCCTGGCGGAATGTGTAAACAATTTTGATATCGTCAGCAAACAGAAAGGGCTTTCCATGTGTAATAACGTCGCACAGATCGTTTATGTACATTAAGAAGAGCAACTGACCCAGAACGCTTCCTTGGACCACCCCACTTTTTACTGGTTTTGGTGATGAGTAGTGTTCTCCTATTTCGACCGTTTGAGTGTGACAATTCAAGGTATGACGACAACCATCTATACAAGTTATCTTGTATGCCAAAGGATGCTATTTTGATCAAGAGGCGCTTATGAGGCACACGATCAAAAGCCTCTTGCACGTCCAAGAGCATGATAATTATCGCATTTCCTGCGTCAACGGATGTCGATATATGGTTTAAGAATTCCAGCTGACGTCATACAAGAGTGTCTGCTAAGGAAACCGTGCTGTGAAGGGGTTATAAGGTTTTGTATTCTTAATATCTCGACTAACTGCACCTTTATTATCCTTTCAAAGATTCTCGAGCAGATTGACGTGTGGTTGATTGGACGATAGTTACTAACGTCCTGCCTTGGACCACTCTTGTGACGAGGCATAGTGATTGAGGTTCTCCACAGAGGAGGGAGTGTGCTGGATAAGAGTGATAGGTTGAACAACTTGAGGAAGGGGGTGGGTATATCCTCACCCGCCTGCTTGACGACCACTGATGGGATACCATCTGGTCCAGGATGGATTGAGGGCCTAATGCTAGCTAACTGCGAACGAACACTTCGGACATCGATTATAACATTACTCAAAATTTGTTTTTGACGGGATATTAGGAGGTAATGAGGTACTTTCTATGCTAAACGAGGCAGCGAAATGTGAGTCAAAGGTTTCGCGCATTGCTACAGAGTCATCAACAACCGTTTTATCTTTGAGACCAATAATTCTTATGTCAGGGTCCCTCGTGGAATTTCTCCGTCTCAATAGTTGCACTAGTTTCTTGCATATCTGCTCACTACGGAGCGCGAGCTCCTCTCAGTTTATTTGACGGAATTGCGTCTGACAATCTGTGTTCAAACATTTTGCTCATTTGCATCACTAGGGAAAAGTCCAATGTTCTTCCATACATCGACTTAAGCATTTAAGGCTGTCAATCTCTCTCGCAGTAAGGATTTTACCCTGCACATACGAGCGGACACGTTTTGATTCAACGGGGACAAAACGTCGATACAAAACGTTAGATGTCTGATGATTTCTCCGGCCGCTATGCTTTGATCTGATGTGCGAAAGAAGGTATTTCAATTCAAGGATCTTGGTAGGAAGAAAAAGGGATTGCAATCAATGAATTTGATCGAGCGGTAGAATAAAACTGTTGGTTTGATAACCATGCTGAAATCAAACAGACATTTGGCGACATTATGGTCGCTTTCTGGGAATTGTTGTAGAACAGATATCTTCACAGACGAAATACCTACGGTAAATGTAAGATCCAAAATAAGTCCCTTTCTGGTGGGCGTTAGGACATGTTGGTCCCAACCATTCAGCTGACTGTATGAAAGGAATTCGGCCTGTTTTTCTGGAGCGGAGAATGAGGTCCAGGAGATACCAGGCATGTTGATATCACCGCCTACTATTTTGTGTTCACAAAGCATGTTGGACACATGGTTCATTATCTCCACAAGGTCAGTCGAAGCATTGCTCGCAGCATTAGGCGGTCTGTAGATGCATCCTATAATTAGCTCGCGAGAACCAATAGAGACCATTAACCACAAAGAGTCCTCGAGTTTATGAAGTATAGACTCATCAAGTGTGACTTGAAAATTACTCTTTTAGGAAAATGATGCATCCACCTTCTCGTCCTGTGATACCATCCCCACGAAACTTGATATCCTACGATGCTCAACTGACTGTCTGGGGTGTCAGGAGAGCTCAACGCCTCAGTTACCAGAATGATGTGGGGATTAGATAAAAATACAAAGGGTTTGAAAATATACATCTTACTAACCAACGATCTCGCGTTCATTAGTAATAAAGTTACGAAATACTTTTTAACAGATACAGCAGATGAACTGCTGAAGAACCTCATGACAGATTGGGCAGTGGGTTGCGAAATACCAAATGAAAAGGTCCAATCTAAGGAATGTACCGAGTTTCTGCACATATTCGAGTGGGTGTCGTAAAAGTTTGGCCCCATGATAGGGAGTGCTGGAAGTCACGGTAACACCTCCCTACCGTTTCACCCTGAACCCTCCCCGGCCGAGTGACTTTTGATGGAATATCGGGGGTGCGCTGAAAAGGACTGGTTTGGCATGTATTTGTGTTGTTGACATAATAATGTTATGGCGTAATTGCTGGAGTATATATATTTGTAACTTGGTTCCTAGTAGCACTCATATTTTGGGTAGGATGATGAGTTACTACGGTGCTATCGGATAATGGGTGGTAACTGTGACCCCTAGTATAGTAGTAGGTTGACCCGGAAGCAGTGTGCAGTTTTACATGCGAAGCGTTGTTTCTTAGAATGTGGTTTTCAAAACCAGATTCATGACACTTGTAAAGTTCTTTTGGTTTATCTTATATTGTAAATCTGGAATACTGTGCTCTGGTGAACACTTTACAGGTTTACCGTTGATTTAGAGCATTGTTCGGGTGTTTTGGACTTGCCGTTAGTATTTCCGACTACTCCATATAACGGGGAGAAAGTCCTCTGATAAGTAGTGGATGGTCCTGCTCGCGGAGCCGCGTCATTATCAGGGGCATTTACGCTGCTTCTTCTAGTGTTCTATGTTACTAGGGGTGCCTTAGGTCCGGGACTTTTTCTATTAGAGGCTGCGGTTGACAGAAGGAGGAGTTGGGCACTAGGGGATGTGTTCTTAGAAATAACCGTGAGTTTCGATGCGGAAACTTGAACGCGCCTGGCGTTATCAAAGCTACATGTGGTTCGTTCTCCAGTGATCTCCTGGACCGACGACGCAGCGGCGTTTCCAGCTGTAACTTGTGGGTTCAGAGAACTCATGGAGCAGTCGAGATTTACAGTCAGATAAATGAGATTGTTGACTGTGTTTTTCTTTCGGGAAATATTGACTCGCAATATTTCCCTTTGGAGTGGCGTCTTGTCACGGAACACTTTTGTGAACTTAAAATTTGTGCCACGCCTGATTTGCTCTTGTCTTCTGACAAATTTTGTGTTGAATTTCTCCCTATCAGCTTAACCAATTACCAGAAGAGGTTTGTTATCATGCCTGTCTACCCTATATGATCCCTTCGGATTTGTCTTACCATGGTTACTGCCAGGGAGACGCTTACTGCTAGCGCTGTGTCGAGAAGGTTTGGGTTGGGACTAGCCAATTATTGCTGTCAACCAACGTAAATGGGATGACCGGTACAGTGGCCTGCACAACCTGAGCGATCTACATGTCCCACGCTTTATTCAAGCTGGTAAAGCTGTCGATCCTGGGAGCGTTTAACTGCACGTTTTTTGTGACGCATCGGAAGTTGGCTACGAGGCCATAGCTTATTCTTGCTTCTGCGCAGTCAACAGGGAGCGGTGCCCATGATTGTTGTTTGCAAAGTCTAGAGTGGCTCCATTGAAAGCGATTTCTAGTCCCCGATTGGAGCTGGTTGCTGCGGTTCTGGCGGTTCGTGTTCACGAACTTTTTACCACTAATTTGAAGTCATTGTTCGCACGAGTACAGTTCTAGACGGACTCCATAATCGTACTTTACTATATTACCAATACCTTTACTAGATTTATCACGTCCGTTGCATACCGAATAACCGCCACACACAACTCGACATCCCCGATCAGTGGCAACGCGTGAGGTCGGAGGGCAACTCAACAGATAGCGCCTGCCTACCGGGGCTAGTACTTTCAACTCCAGCGAACGATTCAATTCGTTCTTAAACTCATCACGGATGGCTATCTTGACTACCCTGGTTGGTGACGCCATTGGTGTGATATTCTTGGCCGCAGATAAACTCGCAGTAACTGTCAAACAACTCGGAAGAGAATCTAAGGCGAGAGGTTATCGATCTAATAGTTCGGGCATTTCTAACACAGGGAAATCGTCGTGATAAAAATTCACGATCTATTGCCTGAATTGCATCCGAACCCATGAGTGCTGTTGAATGTCATTCCACAACAGAGGAATAAACCATGCAAGATTTGCCATTCCTCGGATGTATGGTCGGCACATCCGCCTTCCTCAACACTCCCACTTTTCATCCATATCACAATCGCAGTTCCGTACCAGGCGGACCCACGATCGACGTTCGAAGATAACTAGCCCTTTTAACATCAACCGATGTGGCGAGATCTACGTGACATCGTCATTTTCTCTCTCTATCAAGGAGCTCGGCGTTAACCCTTTTCGATCCAGGCGCATCTGAAACACCACTCGGTATTTTCAAAACCTCTGACCCCACAATGGTCGGCCTGACGGATAGTGGCTCACACTGCTTTGCAGAAACGATTCACTTTCCGGCACTACACGCAAGTGTTTAAAAACTCCGGATGTTCCTCTTTCTGCCATTCATTGTTTCCGCCGCAAAACAAGCAAGTGCAGTCTGCCGGCCTGGTTTGTGCTCGGCCGACCGCGTTGAGCTCCGTCCCGTTTCCACTGTTAAGGTCCTTTACCTTATATCATTATGATATCAGTGTGCTGATGTAATTATGCTGAACACATGTTAACCATTTTACTCATAGCAGTCTGTTGATCATTGTAGTAACCTGAACTCCAAGGACTTGAAAATTTGAAAATGCTTACCAGCTCCGTCAACGCCAGTACAAACTAATTAATATGGTCCCCTTGATGATGGTTCTTTTCAATGAAACGAAAACGTTCACAGGTTTTGTCTGTCCGCTCGTCGTCAGCGAATGTCGAATTCATTACATCCGTCTGCCCTGGTCTTCAATGCAATGCCGGAAAATAACGAACCGGCACTATTTTCAACCTTAGAGCAACATTCTGGGCGCTGCTGTTGATTTTGTGAAAATCTCTTGCGTCATTTTAATATTGCTGGGCTTTGATTGATGTTTAAAGGGGGCCGTACGCTTTGCTCTTTACCTTAAATAAGATACGTTACTCATCCTTGTTCTTACACTGTCTACTTTGACCGTTTTCCTCACCCCTATTTTGTCCAAGACCTGCAAACATCTAAATGCCGAAATTAGACATTTCTCTTCGGTATTTTTTCTTGAGAACCTCATAATTCCCGACTTTTCTCGATGTACGAACAGCTGTTTTTCTCTAACCCAACCAATGACCAGCTGTTTGAGTGAGCTCAACCCGTTTTATCGCCCACCATTGTTGATCGGTGCCTGGTTGTCGATTTGTTGTATGGGCACTTTCTTTGATTTCTGAGGATTTTCACGTCTGAGGTAAATGACTCAATTTTTTGTACATTGAATTAGTAACGTAATGAATCTAGTTATTACAAACGTCTTCCCGTTAACCGTTTCGAGGATAGATTACCTTTGTCGTTGAATATTGAGAGGCATTTACTGGATCAACAGATTAGGCGTAACTCAGTGTGAACTTGAATCGTTAGCGAACGATTCAATACCGCCGTTGTCAAAAGTCTGTCTCCACAGCAGCCACGCCTCTGGCAGTCGGACGCTGTTTGCCGCGTTAAACTGCTCTGAAGGAAAAATTGCAACCGCGTTTGGGGAACTACCCTGGAATCTGCGCGTCCGCTTCCTTCTCTCCTCCGACACCATATCGTGCATTGAGCTGCCAATTCGGAAGAATCGGAAGGGAAATCTGGATGACACCGTGCTGTCTCAATCTGTTAGAAGACAGCATCTTTTTGGAGAGGAACAACAATATTTACGACTGCTGTCAAGAGAGATTTCTCGCGTCTTTCATGTTCAGCTTGCTGCAGTGTTGTCCCACGGCCTTGCACCCAACATCGACAAGAAGCGTAGTCTTGTCAATATCCAGATCATACCAGTCATGCATCAGGACGCTAATAGGCGCAGGCCTCTATGAATTCTTGAATTTGACATTTGAACATTTGGAAATTTGATATCTGAACTCGACTGTTTGAAATAGTTTTCTCCAAAAGCATATGATGGCTCTCTATGACTGGGTGGCACCGATGTGACCATAACTCCGGCTGTACTACCTGGCGCTCGAAAGTGGGTTGGCTGAACCTCTTCTGCTCCAGTCCAATCTCACTACAAGCATATTTCATTCAGTGTTCAGTGAAGATGCAGAATAAGAGTCAAAAACTCCACGGGTTTTCAGATGCACGACTTTCCACAGTGGAGTGAGTTGGTGCACCCCGTCATGTTTGATTGGGTGTTTCTTTGTCTCCCAGGAACTATTATCTCTCCAGGCTAGTGCGGGAGCCATCGAAGACATACACCGGAACCATTCGGGCGTCCGCAAGATTATCCCACGACATGAATGCTCTTAAAGTTGTTCAATTCGCTTGGGTCAAACTAGGGCACATGTAGATGACTAGCGATTTGGCTTATGCTCCGCGAATTTAATGAGCCGAATAGACAAGGTGATGGGATGCTAGGAAAACATCCTAGTTGATTAGTGGCAGGCAAACCAAAATATCTTTGTTGAAGCGCTGCATAAAACGAATCCGATGTGTAAGTTGATGGACGTCCGACACTTCTTGACGCGCGAACTCTTGAATAGCTGTTTGATCAACTACCATTATGGCTTCTGGATGAGTGGGTCCAACAAACGTCAACAGCCAATATAAGAAGATGTATCCGTTTCATATGCATACCGTTCATTGGCACACCAGCCTCAAACTCATCCATCACTACAAAGACGATGGAGTTCTGCTGTCCAAATCATAGCTCATACGTAGCATCTGCTCCCAACTGACGCTCCTGGACAAGTTTGACACAACACTTGGTGTTTGTTAGTCATGAACATGAAGTAAATCAGCTTGTTCTGCTCGTTTAAAAGTATTGTGGCAACTATTCGTGGTAGCTGAACATCGTACTACTATCCTTTACCTGTATAACCCGTCATGTCGTCTATAAAATGGATTACACTACAATTTTGTGAACTAACTTTCCGTGTTACTGCTGACGTTCTTGGCGTGCGCAAATACAGTCGCATATTTTACATTGCCACAACTATAAAATTAGGACCTCTTTAAATTAAATCGTTCTTCCAACTTCATCGTAGGATTAGAAGCGCTCTGCTCCACTGAGAAGCCCTTGCGTTTTTAGTTAAGATGTAATTGTGGTTGCAAACTTGCTAATATTTCTCTGCACACAATCGGACACAATGAAACCAAGCACACCGTTCGCTAGCCGCCGCACAACCGTCGACAGTCAGCCACCGGCCAGACGACGCTTTAGTGGCCAACTGAATGCTTATTCAGTAGGACGATTCTTCACACTCTAAATATATGGTTGTTCAAGCCTCTTGAGTTGATGACAGACACACATCCCGCTTACACGAAACACTTCTGTTCTGAACCTTGCTTTCGGTGCACAGGCTGTCCTCTTGCAACGCCGATATGAACAGGATGTCTTGGGTCAACCATGCTTGGCAGGCTGATTGACTACTGCTACACGTTTTGGTTTTTAGAGACACATCGTTTCTTAGCCAATAGGCTCTAAACAGTCAAGTAATCTTGATGCGTGAAAGGTTCCATAGACCGTTATGAGTCCGCCAGGGAAGTCTGAGGTGACGTACATCTTGTAGGAGTAATCATCTGGCTAGCTGCAGCTCAGTGTAATCGTTTCTATGGATCACGAACAACCAGCGAGACTACTCGTCGTCCTCACTGGTCAGCCATACTGCCCACCTCTCTCACCCTACCGAAAACAACATGTGGGGGAGAAATGAATGTAACCTACTAACATGCGCCGCCCAGATAAATGCCGGCTTCGCATTTGCATACTATCTCTGGTCGACAGTTCCGTGTTGCTTGTGTTTGTGGACCTGCGCAGCTCGTTCGCTGCTTACCGCCATCTCACCCCCTGTTGACTCGTTGGTTGCATTAGGACACGAGAAACAAGCACCGGAGATGTGTACTATTCAAAGTTAAGCGTGAAACATCGACCTATGACTATCCCACCCAATTTTTCACGTACACATTTTACGTTCCTTGATCATCACAAACAGTGCCAATACGCCAAGGATTTTGTTCCACGGTTCCAAGTGACCATCGTACGGAGTACAACTAGCATCATCTCCCGAGAACGCTCAACCACTTCTTGGCTCATGACTGGCTTTTTCTTGCTCTTTTGTGGGCAACTCTGAGATGAATCTTTGATGTACCTGTTGGCTTTCCACGTGATGAACCCCGTGGTGATAACTGCTTCTTGTTGATCGTGACGTAGATAAGTGTCGAATAGGTTTCGAAGTAATGAAACCGCAATGATTCTGTAAGAATGTTGAAAAAGTCGTTCTTCCATCAACTTGTTATTTTCCCCCGGGTCACTTCGCCGGAGTCTACTTCAAGTGGAAGATGACGCAGAAAACATTTGAGCCCAATTACGATGATCTGTTGTATTTACGGTTGTGATGTTCTTCTTGCTTTGTACTTCGTTTTGATAATCATGCGCTGAGTACCTTGTAGGTCAGCAGGCGCCCGGTGTAGAGCACAGGGACATAATGCATCCTCCTTCAGACGTAGTTCGATTTTTGTGATATATTGGGTTAGAAGGCTCATGGTGATAAACGTAAAAACTACTGGTGGTTCGTTACATATACGTTTCTTCCATGCATGCCAGTGCGCCTGAAGGCGAGCGCGTTTAACTATAAAACCTTTGCTCCTTGCAGGGCCTGTGTGTTCGCTAACACAGCCGACCTCTGAAATTGCCTGGGAGCTTTCATCCCAAGGTATCCGTTTGTTCACAAACCACAGTTTGCATGTCAGTCTTCTTTTGCCTCCACGGAAGTAGCGGACCCCAATGTTGGTGAAGTGTGACCTCTGATCTCAATCTCTGTCCCGAAAGAGTTGCGCCGGGCTCTCCTGAAGACTGAGTCCCGCGCAGGCAATATACCGCCGCGGATGATGTTATTACTTATCTGAAGTACCCAACGATCGAAGAATCATTCTTCTGATCCTCCGAAGTTCCATTCAAAAACCCGTTTGCGCTAGAGTTCACATCATCTGGGACTAAGGAATGCTCTGCACGACCTTCTCAGACACAAGCTAGTAGGATTGGTTGAATTAGAACAGCACATCCGTGGTTCTTTCTACTGAAATGATCAAACTTGCATTCTTGGTATATGGTCGGTCTACGTCCAAATCCTGTAAAGATAACCTATGTTACAAACTTTTCCTGATGTCCACGTAAACCGACAAAGGTAAATTCGCATTTTAACACGGCGTTACAGGCAAGTTGCAATACTCTACGCCTCATTTACTGCTGGCGGCGATTCCCCGTGTTACGATGGACGAGCCGACTGATGCCCGTGAACACAATGGTGGTCGCCTGTCTTGTGTTAGCCGTGAAACTCCTCCACGCACCTTGGTGAAACGAACGACTTTACGTACAGCGAAAAACGTAAAAGCTGCCACCTCTGTCTGCTGCCGCTTCCGGTATAACCGGAAAATTGGCTGTTGTTCTTAAACAGTGTATAGTTTCTGGCCCCCGCTGTTTGGCTGTAATTGGCAAGAAAAGAAAACACTGGTGAAAAACTTACCGGTTCTGATTAGATACATGGGTGGCAGTCTTAACTGCTGCCAAGGACACCAATTATCTGCAAGAAAAGAAGATGGGTATGTCTGGAAAGATTATGAGAAATAGATCCTCAGCTGACGCATGACAGCGAAGTGGTGACGATAAGTTTACTTGTTTAGAGGTAGCTGCGACGTACCGCACTATCCAAGACTGCGGCTATGGAGAACTGATGTCGTTCAGCAGGAAGAATCATCGGCAGTGAAACTGGGCCTTTTTTCACTCTAGACTTTTCGAACTTGTTAGAGAAAACTGGTGGAGCCTGATACTGGTTACCATAATTGTAGTTTCCGTGTGTTTTATAATACTTTAAAGGGTCCATCATTGATAGCGTCAATAAACATCTGCACTGACGCCGTGGACAGTTTTATTCAAAAACGGCTTAGCAACACACGATCAATCAGGTTGCAATGCCGAAAGGAAACGGAAACTTGACGATGGAACCGGGCATCCGTTAAAGTCTCACTTTGAGATGCATTTTCTGGCCTGTAGTTTTTCTCAATCTCACACGGCCTATAAATACATGCCCATGCACATGTGACATCTAACACTTCGCATTATAGCCTGGTGGGATACGACATGCAGTTTTTCATTACATCCACAACGTAGTTGCTTGTTTCCATTGGTAGTTCTCTCCTGTATCACGTGAGAAACCTGGCTTTAACGAGTTACCCGTGTGCTTGCACCTATCTGCCGGCGAACAGCGTCATTATTCGGTAGGTGTTTATTTAACCACTGTAAATGGGATAACGTCTGCTTTTATCGAAGGGATCGGCACTTCGGAAAATAGTGTCCGTGTTAACGTACTTTTTACACAGTTACCTACACGTGACCGAAATCTGAAACTCCTGCACAGGCCATCGCTGCGCACATTTAACGGTGGTCCAGATGGGCCCCGTTCGTTGATAACCATGAGGACTCCACCAAGCTGATGTGGTTGTCAGGGAATTAGCACGAGCCGCAAGGACGCCTTGTGCACAAATCCTTGACTAGGAAGATAAGCCATGAAATTGACAGGCATTAGCCAGAGCGCAGCGCTAGAGGCTCCATACGCTGAGACAGAATTCTAGATTAGCCACAGGTTTCAAGAGGGTGTCAAGAGGGTGAGTTGCCTCATTTTTGCACTGTGACCTACCCCGGAATTCCGGATTCTTACCACCTGAATTGGCCGGATTGAAAAACTTGGTTATTGACGAATTTTCTCTCATGATTTATGAGCCAACCTGAAGGATCCATGTCCCAAGGTAAAAGATTCATTAAGGCTATCGCGTTAGCGGCACGCAAATCAGGTTGCTCGGTGCTACCGACAGAGGTGACAAGTCGTCCGGTAGCTCCTGAGAATTAGAAAAACTGCCACACTACGTGCGCATTGTGCATTAAAAGACGACCATGCCCCTGTTAAATGCGGAACCAAGCTACGCAGTAAGTGAAAACATACTACATAGAAGTAATCTACGGATAGCGGTTAGCTCAGTGACCGGCTCAGAAGTGAAATTCTCACGTTCGCCGGCCTATAGTAGTAAACCGAGTTTCACTGCGGCTGTGGTTGTTGGGTCTGCCAATTTGTTGCAGCCTGAGAGCTTTGTGACAACAGCCTCAAAAAATGGGTTAGCATCCCTGCCGTGGGTACTGAGTGACGGATCGCCCCCATCCAACTTGAGTTACCATTACCCTAATTTGACCAAGTGAGACTCTGATGACCTTGCCGCCTGCGCTAGGCATTCAGCATTGTTGTCGTGAAGTAAACCAGTGGGTCATTCCGTATCTGCACTGATTTCGGTGACAAGCTAAACGTTGCCGTGGAAGTTAAATGCCATCCGCTGTCCATTCCTGGAGGACCGTTAGTGAACCTCATCATGCCTCATCATGCTCAACCCGACCGACTTTTACTTGGAGGTCGAAGTCGCCACGCAAACTAACCAAGTGCCGACGATCAGCACACATCGCGGTCTGTGCCGGTACATGAGGCTACCAACTGGCGTCAGGGGACCTCAGCCATTTTATAGGTGGTCTTGGATGTCACACCCTCCGACCAGCCCGACATATATACGTATCTGGAGGACCTTCAAAAACAAACCGCAGCTGTTCTCCAGCGCACTCAAAGGGATGGGTTTTGTTCACGAGCAGACAAGTGTTAGTTCTTCATGTCATCTACCGAATGCCTTGACTTTGACTTACGTGTTACCAGCTACCAGCAAGAGCCTTAGAATGTCCATACCATCTGACAAGTACCACACCCGAAAGACGCTTCACGGCCAAGCTTGTTCCTAAATCTCGTCGGCTGATTCGCTGTTGCATGACGCTCGACAGCGAATGAAACACTCTCTCTGAAAGGCCGCATAATGGCACTTTAAGTGGCCAGGGATCGTCCCGCTGGTTCACGCCACTCAGCCAACACCGGCAATCAGCATCAGTTTCTCAAACTCCGTGACCTCTCAGAGACGACCTTCCTTGACAGCGGATCGCGATCTGTCTCGTTCCCGTGCTAAGAGTTTTGCACCCAGAAATGCATCCGACATCTCCACTTACCACAATATACCCACAATCCAGCGACCAAGCCCGGTGTGTTTTGTGAACACCTTCAATAATGCACCCCATGTCCCGAATGAGGGGCACGACGGAAGTGTTGCAACAGTTCCTACTCACTCATACTACAAAGTATCCGGTTGCTCGTAATGAACTAACGCCCACGGGATCTCTTTTGGGCCGCCGGCTGACTAAAAGTTTCACGTAATCGTCTCGGTGACAAACCCCCGAAAAACACGCAGCAGCTTTCAGGGCGTCGCCTGATTTCAGTGATCTAGTCCACACAGCGGAATACCTCCCAGGTTGTATTTGCCGCACAGCTTCAAAACTACAGCACCGGAGCTCCACTATGTCATTGGTTGAGGTAACACCTAGGTGAGCCGGCAGAGCTAGCTGCATCAATCCCGTCAAGCGGACACTGGACAAGTTTAAAACCGAACTACGCCGAACTTATTGTACAGCGTGATTGCCCAATCTGCTGGAAAATTCCTCTCGGGCTTTTCTGATGCCTAGATTTGACATTTGGCTCCTTTTCGTGTAACTCAATTTAAATTTTGTCGCTAAGCCATAGTTACTCACCTGTGTTTATTATTCTACTTGTTCTGAGGTAACTGTGTAACTGATTTGCTTTTATTTGACCCGCTTCATCGAAAATGGGTCTCAGCTGCTCTGTTCGCCTTTTTAATGGAAGTTGTGGAGTGGCCTTCTATATTCCCTTTTTTGTGTTCATTCAACTCTTACCAGTCGATTTGTGATTTACACCACCTTTTCGTTGTTGATATTAACCTTCACAATTGAAGTATGCGGCCGACTGCTTTACATATTTTACTGCCAGCAAAACATTGCCGCGGAAATTGTGGTCAAAATCTTGTTCCAAATTCGGAGGCCGTTGTCCCTCTGCGCCTCGTTCGAAGACAGCTCAGTCGTAACAGTGTCCAACTTGTCTGTTAAGAGAGCTGAAACCTCATCTGGAACCATTCGGCCACATCCGTCAATAATGCCGAGACACTCAAAGGTTCTGAAGAATATGCCAAAGGCGAAGTGAGTCCCACAACTTGACACTGGTATTTGCCCTAGCTCTGATAAATCTGTCTTCGAACGGTTGGGGTAGTACTAGGAGTCATGCCATCGCTCAACCAGCCTTCACGATCGTTGGGCTGAAGAAGGAGCACTTAGCCAGGTAACCGGAATCGCAGAAAACTTTAATTCGAACTGGAAAGCAGGTGTTGGTAGCCTGGCGACATCTTGAGAGGTCTAAAAAAGTGTCGCTCGGTGAGGGTCAGAGCGACATCAGATGCTGTTGCCAGTTGATCCACAGAAGTCTGCAAGCCTGCGCCTCAAGCGGTACGTAGCAAATTGTTAGCACCAAGTTTGTCCCGCTCTTTGTACTCTTGAAACTCCCCAGGGAGACTTTGCAAAAAATCATCATCGTCATATTTACTGAGGTTAGCGAACTTGCCAAAGGTCAAGTTGACCAATTTTAACGGCGGTACAATTAATTGCTGAGAGTTTACGGGACATTCTGAGCAGTACGTTGATACCAGAGTAACATACTGCGGTCGGCGAACGCTGTACCCTTTACATTACTGTCAGGGAAGAGATCGCGGAAAAATTGAGGACTGTAAAATGTCACCGCCACCAATGGCATATATGGAGGCCGGGGAGGTATTGTAATGTTTTTGTGGGCGGCCGTATAATAATGTACACTTCTCAACGTGTATTTGAGAAGCACGCTAGGTTAGGCGATATTACTGCATATCGTTATCGGCGATACAAAACGCAGAATAATTGAACAGTAGCACAAGCGCAAAACCTGCTACCAGAAAGGGCGTGTTCAGAAGGAAAGTGATTGTAGTTCATGAAAATTCGACGCACTCAGCAGAAAAATAGGTAGTCCGCTTGCTTCGCAGATTCAATCCAAAAATGCGGTGTTACGTCAATTTACTCTTTACAAGGTTATGTTGGAGTCGATAGTTCAAATAATTCAGCGTCACTCTGGGAAGAATGTCCAAATGCATCCTTAGAGTGTTTCGCCGCTACGTGATATATCTAGCACCAGGAGAATGCTGAAGTGGGTCGGCTTTGATAAGGCTGGACGGAAAATTCCACAATCCAACGACTGATTGGGCAGACTCCAGACCGTGACTTCGTCGATTACTGGAAGCCGTCAAAAAGTTGAAAATCCGTTCGACTGTTTTGTGAGGCCAGGTTTCGGACATCCATTCTTCGCGGAAATTTTCGTCGCACAACGGACATTTGCGATAATAAAAAACACTTATACCGTAAATTAGATGCCGTGGGGTAACCTTATTTACTACGACGAAAAGTGTTAACGTGACACTTTTTACAGACTTCGTGCGGTATTATTATTCTCGCTGTGGTTATTGAAAAAATATTACTCTGTCATGTCAAAGGATCCCTGATTGGTAAGCTAGTGATGGGAGCTGAAAGTGCTCCGAACAGAGCTGATGGACGGACACGGTTGTCCGTTAGCATGAAAATCTGCAGTGCTGCTCTCGAATAGAATAATACTAAGAAGGTTCACTCAAATGAACTTTTCAAAGCATGTCAAGACAAAAGATGGCTAATACTCGTCAAGCTGACAAACCGTAGTTTGGGAACATGTTTCAACTGTTGGTAACTCGACGTACCTAAGAGTCAGCTCTGGTCGATTTGTCGAGTCCCCTCTTCTCCAGATTGAACTTGTGACATTGGTTAGTTCTCTAAGATTCTTGAAAATTACCTATCAGGTTCATTACCGCCATTTTCAGTGCAAGTGAAGGAAGAACACGCGAGCTACCGTGCATTCCCCCTGACAGCTTCGTAAAATAAGTCTGAGCTTCTGTAAGTACTATGGTGTCTACTACCATATTCGGGTACTAAGATTACACATGGTAATTCAGGCATGGTTCCCCGTATGTTTTATAAAGTGGCAGCGGTACCCACAGTTCTCGTGAGACGAAAGTTCCCCTCAACACATACAACGCTTTAATTTCATTTCTGACGGCCTCTGAAAACCACCTGGAGACTTTGAAGCTCTCCAGTTTAAACAATTCCAAGACCTTCGTTGTTTCTACCGTCCTCATTCTTTTTAGCGGGAAACCTGGTAGACCCTAACAGTTCTTAGGCAGGCAGCTAAATCCGTTTGTCCACAGACAAGAGTAGCTGCCATTCATTTGACAACACTTGACCAGTAGCCAGATCCCCTTGTTAGTGCGTGCTATCAGGATGCCCTGCAGCCTGTTAATCATTAGTGAAGGTGTAGCGGGGACGGTTCGGATATTTAGCAAGATCACTGATGAACGGTGAAAACAAATGTAGTTCAAGCACTATTCACTGAGGTACCTTGCTAACCGTCGTAAATTCTGTGGACATTTCCCCCGTCACCTCTACGTAAGAGGTATGGTTTTTCATGACCCCATCGAGAGATCCAACCAGTTAAGTGAGACAAGACAAACGCATCAGAAAACAACGCTGATCTGCAGACCAAAGCCCAGCAAGATGCCTCACGATCCCATCCTTGACCGTTCTTTTTGGCAGTTTCAGGACAACTAGTGTGACATACTGACCAGCAATCCATGCAGTAATAGCTATCCAGAGGGTGGGATTAAACAGGTGGGCTGAGAGCTCCCGTAAAACATCGTTTGAGAGTCGCATTTTCATTGCATGGATCCAGCTAGACTTCACCGCCTCACCCACATCATTTCCATGAACTTTCTTTCACTTCACGTCCGTTTATTTTAGCTACCTTCCTCCCGGGGTTTTTGCAATTATCTCACGGAGTCTAAGTGAAGCAATTTCTGAGTCCAGGAAGTGTGCCGCCCGAAAAGCGGCGGATAGCCTCCCCTTCTGGGAGGGCGATCTGACAAACCCACCCGTGATACCAAAGTTTCACTCAGTTATTGCCTCAACCCAGCTAGTTTCCCAAGTTTCTTGCCCTTTTCTATGCCAAATTTGACCTTCTCCCAGCTGTTCCTTAGTTTTTCTTCCAGCTCACCCCTCCCTTACTGTCTTTGTCACCGCTAATGACAGTCATCTTTCTACAACTCGCAGCACTGGTAGCCGATTTACCTAGCTCAGCTTGAATTCTGGAGGTGTCTTTGGCTTCAAACGCGCCAACCTAAACCAGCGAGTGACTATGTGATGTAGCCTTCCTGCTCGCATTTTTAGTTTGGTCTACATCTCGGCTTTTCATTCCGTTGAGAGATTCCGCACTGTTATCAAGATCAGTTGGTTTATTATATTCACCCTCTCTGTTCTGTCCTCTACCTCGTCGACCGAAACAGGTGAGACGCTACTACTAGGATCTCATTCTGGTCGCCCCCAACTTGTAAACTAGCAGTGCTGTCGTGCAGTTGGCATCTACATGATCCACAGGTCCACAGCAGCTCCTTATGAACCACACACACTTAGTATGTTCACTGTGAGAGTTTGCCATGACGGCGGTGCTGCCAATTTACACCTCCTTCACATTGAATATTGTAGGCACTTACCTCCAAATACCAATTCTTTTTGCCATAACCTTCGCTCGGCTATTTGTATGTCTTCTGGATTCATGCAAGGAATTTCCATCAACTTCGACTATTCACCAAAGAAGGTAGCCGACTGGAAAGGATGACTGGGAGAAGAAGGAGAACCCAAGTGTACCGGAACACACGTTGATCATTTTCATGGTATATCATTACACAACACTCTTTCGTTAAGTCTTCCTTAGTTTGCAAAGTCGTCCGGCGATCTCAAGTAACTTCTCGAGTGCTCCCGTTGAAACTCCGATTTTGTTCAGTTAGTGTGACCCATAGGATCGACGTTCTCAATAGTACGGTGCCATTTTGAACAAAAACAACAACAGATTAGGTTAATAAGCAGTCGTGTCGGAATTGTGGACTCCCTTGGAATGTGCAGTCCCAATAATGATTATCTCCTTCATATCTTGAATGCTAATCGTAGACTGTGATTTCTCCTACTGTCGTAGGTGTAAAAATTCTATTTCACTGCATATTCCGGTTCGTTATCTTAGTACATGTAACAGAAATTAAAATCGCCGAAATCTGTGTCACAAACTCAAAAATTTTGAACAAAAACAACAGATTAGGTTAACAAGCAGTCGTGTCGGAATCTTGGACTCCCTTGGAATGTGCAGTCCCAATAATGAATATCCCCTTCATATCTTGAATGATAGTCATAGACTGTGATTTCTCTTACTGTCGTAGGTGTATAAATTCCAATCCACTGCATATTCCGGTTCGTTATCTTAGTACATGGAACAGAAATTAAAATCGCCGAAATCTGTGTCACAAACTCAAAGCTGTTTGTCTTAACTGGCCGTTAACTGAAAACGACCTTATCATACGTTATTTTCGGAAATCGGTATGGTTGACGTTGCGGTTGTTTGCAAGTGGCGTTTTTAATATATGATTGCTAAAATAATGTACACCCAGAGGTACGATGATGCGAATATTTTTTATCGCATCAGGATGTACTTTATATTCAAGAAATGAATTATATTGCGGCTTTTAAGACGATATTTGAGAATCGTGAATTCCGCACCTTCTCGCGGTTTCAGGAGTGCCTTCAGAGGTGAATGGAGGATGTGGGCGTTGCTTACGTTCGTGGAACGAGCCGTAGGTAGAAAAACGGTTCTAAATTACGATAAGGCAAGTTGGCATGATTCCCTGAAAACCGTCCAGCGTCATCATCGTTGTACACACAATAAGAGGCGTAGGAGCAGGATTGTCCAGTGGGTTAACCGTTGTTAGATTTGACAATCTAGTTCTCGCAACACCTGGTGCAGTTCACGATTTCATGTGACCCGGCGAAATGCCTGCCTGGTTGTGTGCTGTCTCGAGTTAGAGCACAACCATCCCCTCTTTCGTTTGGTAAGAGTCGCACCATACAACTCGCGGACTCACCATCAGCAAATTGAACGAATGCAGGATCCTGTTCCGATAGAATACACCAAGTGCTAGGACAAATGGATGGAGCCGCAGTAGGTGTTACAGCATTGGGTACTGTTTGCCTTCATTAGCAATCTAGAGTAGTTGCACGAAAATTTTGCAAGCTTCTAGGTGGGAAGTGCTCCTTGGTGTCCCTCGTTGACCAGGTGACCTTGCCCGCATTCCAATGGGCTTCTTCCTGCCATAGAAGTGTACAGCCGCGGTAGCAGCGAATAGACTAGACAGGGCAAATGCAACGAAAAGAATACTGCAGAATTTCTCGGTTTTTGCGCAAATCTATACATTGCAATATGCTTGCTGGTGTGTCTTACTTTTGCGAATATATAAAAGCTTAGTACTCATGCTCCAACGACAAAACATTCTCCGAAATTATAATCAAGTTTTCCTCTTTAATTATGCCCAAAGTTCAAAATAAGCATATATTACCACGTCCACGATATCGATTTTATTACATTCCATCATTAATTCTCCGTGATGGTGTGAAATGCAACTTTTCGTTATTTCTCCAATGGTCACTAGACCCTTGGACTATCGCAAGATATTTGCTTACGCCTTCAGAGGATAAAAACAAGGAACTCCCCGTAACAACATTTAACCATTTTACGAACCGAAACAAGTGATAAACTGACAGCAGCCTCAGGTTGGGACATGCGGATTCATGATATGAGCTAGTGCAGTCACCTATAAAGTCGGCTTGTCTCACTTAGTGGCGCAATTGTGAAAAGTGAAGTCACATCTAATTTACGACCACATTTGCATTTTAAGTCAGCATTACCTACAACATAAACATTTCTAAAGTATCATTCGGACAAAATTCGGAAGTGAGTGTCAGAAATGACTGTAAAACATCTACTAACCACTTGGCAAATCCGCCATCACAAAGGTTGGCCGCAAATGCATTTGCGGTGTGTGTCTAGTGCTCGTCGCACTAAGTCGCGTTTTCCCCAGGTACGCAATTATTAGACGCGAAAAGCATAAGGCCGTTGAGGAGAGAGACCAAATCTTTATTCGACGAAGTGTACATGTGGTCTCTGATAGCGCTATAAAAGGCACCGACATGCGAAATAGCTAGAGAGGCTAGAGACCGGCCGTCGACGAGCGAGTAAACCGGAAGAATGTGACACGTGTGTCCTTCGGGTTCGCGCCACGGTCACATGACATGTAGACAAACATTCGGATAGCATGCATTATGCGAGCTTTCTTAATAGCCTAGGTACAATATGCAACTATGAGTATTGGAACTATTTAACACACCATACCGCAGGCAGGCCAGTGAAATCTTCAGGCCGCTACACGGCTCCCTCCTAGAAGGGTACTGTGCCAACAACCCTCCGATCCTGATGAGAATAACTGGGGCCAGCCACCCTTGGCCCCATATGGTTCCAGGCGTACCAGCCGATATCCAATCAGCCTGCGATTGGTACGAAAATCCTTAGACGCCGCAGGTGGAGGAGCACTAATGCCCACAGTTCGCGACCGAAGATGCCACACACGTCATGTCGGCGTCGGATGAGTCATGCGACAAAAAACAGAACGAAACTGGCTGAGTATCATTACGGAAATGAATGACGTACTCAACCAAGTTATACAGCAAATAGGGACATTCGAGAGAGAGAAACCTGGGCGAACGCAATTGTTTCTGTTTTGAAATCAATATTTTCTGTATTCTCGAGAAAACATTTGCGGTTTTCTTGTGTCATGATCGAAAAAACAAGATTTTACAGACGGTAGTCCTCCATGAGACGTTTCGGCCAGTGCATCGTACGACCTGAACGCGTTACGGCGGGTGCTAGCGTCATCGGCAAATTCGTGATGTCTGCTGAGGACGATGCGCTTGGGCGTGGCTGTTCCGAGACAGCTGACGGCGTGGATAGAGGATGCGGAGGAGCATTGAAAGCTTCCTCTGTCCTTTCGAAGTGGACCGGTTTCAGACGATCGATGCTAACCGTGTCACGAATACCTCGACGCTCGAGCACGTAAAAGCGCTCCTCCCGTTGAGATACTCTGAAAGGACCTTCATAATGTCGCCCGAGCGAGCGTCGTGGAGGTCTTTAGGAACAAACACCTTGCAGCTTTGTTCTCGTGTGTCCGCGACACGGAGGCGGCGCATGTGCAAAGCGAGCTGTTTGGCGTAAGATGCATCATATCGAAGGGCGTCGGTGGCGGATGAAAAGTAATCCCCAGGAAGACGCAGTGGTTGGTCGTACAGGAGGTCGGCACTGAAAACGTGGAAGTCAGTCTTGAGGGCGGCGCGGATGCCGAGTAAAACAATTGGCAGGGCGTCTGTCCAACGGACTGCATCGACTGCGGCGAGGGCTGCTTTTATTTGTCAGTGGAAGCGTTCGACCATACCGTTTGCAGCCGGGTGGTATGCCATAGTTTGCGTGCGATGACATCCAAGCGCGCTCAGTGTTTCCACAGAGGAACCGCTCTCAACTTGAGAGCCACGGTTGGTCGTAGCCTTGGCCGAGCAACGGTGAGATGCTACCAAACGTTTAACCAATGCGTGTGCTACGGTCTCAGAACGGACGTCGGGTATGGGGACGGCCTCTGGCCACCATGGGAAACGATCTACCATCGTCAAGAGATACGTCATCTCATTGGAAGGTGGCAAAAGACCTACAATGTCGATGCGAAGATGTACAAGTCGAGATATAATGGAAGGGAATCGGTCAATCGAGGCCGACACGTGGCGGTGAACCTTGGCCTGTTGACAAGCTAGGCAAGATCGTGCCCAAGCGCGAAGATCCTTTTGCATACCATGCCGGACGTACCTATCAGAAATTAGCTTGGCCGTGGCCCGAATGCCAGGATGGGCTATGTTGTGTAGCGTGTCGAACACGCGTCGTCCTGAAAGAGTAGGAACTACTGGATGTGGATGTCCAGTAGAGGTATCGCACAATATAGTGTCTGCAGACGCTGGCAAAGGTTGATCAGTCATCCATAGAGCTGATTGTTGGCAGGAGGCGCGGAAATCATTCTCCGAACGTTGTGCGTTGGCGATAGCGTGTAAGTCGATTGAGTCGTGGCCAACTCGTACCGACACTCGGGATGAAGCGTCAGCCACAACGTCATCGCTGCCAGAAACGCGGTGTACATCAGACGTAAACTGGGATACGGAGTCCAGATGGCGAACTTCGCGAGGCGAATGTCTCTCAGACCTACTGCAAAAGGCGAAAACCAACGGTTTGTGGTCGATGAAAATCACAAACTGGTTTCCCTCGAGGGCTTGTCGGAAGTGCGAACGGCCAAGTAATTTGCTAACAACTCACGACCGAACCTGCTATACCTAGTTTCAGCCGAAAGTAAACGTCTGAAAAAGAAAGCGAGCGGTTTCCAGGGTCTATCCACGAACTGTTGAAGTACGGCGCCGACTGCGGTGTCTGACGCGTCAACAGCTGCACTTATTTCCGCGGCTGAGTTGAAGTGGTGCAACATAACGGCGGTGGCTGATGCGTCCTTAATTCTATCGAACGACTCGATGGTTGTTGGTGATAACTCTACGACTTTGTTGACACGACCGCGGAGTGAATCGGTTAAAGGCTGCATAAGCTGAGCGCGATGTGGAATAAACCGCCTATAGCAGTTGACCATCCCGTTAAATCGACGAATAGCTTCGAGGGTGGTAGGACGGGGAAAATCGTGGATTACTCCTACCTTATCGGTTAACGGTCGAATACCGTGCTGATCAACATAATGTCCTAGAAGCTCTATCGCTGAATGACAAAGAACGCACTTCTCCGCGTTCATCGTTATGCCAAAAATTGCTATTCTGTCGAAGAGCCGTCGCAGATGAATCTGGTGTTCGTCTTCAGAAGCGCTTGCAGCTAATAGGTTATCGATGTAGGGGTGGACAAAACCCAGACCCCGTGTGACGTCGCCGTTGAAACGTAGAAACGTTTGCGCAGTGTTTCGCAAACCAAAGGGCATACGCAGAAACTCGAATTAACCGAATGGTGTGATGACGGCTGTTTTGGCAACATCCTCATCCGCAACCGGGATCTGGTGGTATGCGCGCACCAGATCAATTTTCGAGAAAACACGGGTACCATGACCGCTAGCCGTGATGTCTTGTATGTGCGGAATCGGGTACCTGTTGGGTATTGTGGCTTTGTTGAGCGGACGATAATCTCCACACGGGCGCCAATCGCCTGAGACTTCAGGGACCATGTGGAGTGGAGAGGCCCAAGGGCTACTGGACGGGCGAATGATTCCGAGCTCGAGCATTTGCTCAAACTCAGCGCGGGCTATCTTAAGCTTATCTGGTGTCAACCTGCGAGCTTTGGCGAACACCGGCGGGCCTGTCGTGACTAGGTGGTGCTTCATGGAACCCCTGACGGCAGGCAGAGATGAGGACTGTCGAAAAACACTCGGAAACTTATCGATTAGAAAAACAAAGAGGTTTAGTTTTGAAGAGCTTTGATATACGGGACTGATTGTTACCTCATCGGTCAAAATCCCTGTAACGGTAAGCCTTGTCGTTTGGTCGACTAGAGGGTGTCGTCTGGAATCCACCAAAAGTTCAAAGTGCTGGAGAATGTCGATGCCGATAATCGCCATTTGGACGTCGGCGGCCGTAAAGATCCAGCGGAAAGGCCTACGGAGACCTGAATTGAGTGTGCCAGAGCGCTGACCAAACACCTTTATGGTGCTTCCGTTGGCCGCGCGAAGATTCGAAACAGATGACCTGTTCAAGTCGTGGGTCTCAGGTGGGATCACGCTGACCTCGGCACCTGTGTCGATAAGATAGCGAATCCCCAACTCGTGATCTTTTAGAAAGAAGAGACGACGAGGCGGGCGAGTTACGTCGTTAACCATGTGGATTTGGCTGCCCTGTTTGCTGACTGGACCAAAGGTACAAGGCTGTCGGCACCGTCGGGCTTTGTTGCCAAACTGCTGGTGATACCAGCAGTGATCCGGATTAGCGTTCGGTGGAGGCTGACGAGAATCACGTGACCCTGAGTGGCTCCTGTGTCGCCGAATGGGGGTAGTCGGACGTGATCTCGAACGCTGCATCGCTAAGGCCTGAAGTTGTTTAGTTAGGGTGGCAACTTGAACAGATAGAGTGGTAATTGCTTTCTGACCATTCGAAGCAAGCTGGGAACCAGCGGTGCCGTATGTTTCCCCGATCCGGTCGGCGACATCAGCCAATGTTGACAAGGTTGCTGATAATTTTGCGCTAAGAATGTTTTGCATATCTTTAGGCAAACGCTGTAGCCACATCTTCCTAAGTAGAGTCTCTTCTATGTGTGTCGCGCCTGCTAACCGCTGAATGTGGTGAAGGAGCTGCGATGGTTTGTGGTCACCGAGCTCGGTCGCACTCAGAAGCTGAGACATACGTTGGCGTTCGGGCAAGCCAACGCGCTTAATTACGGCCGCTTCAATTTCAAGCATTCCGAGGCACCTCAGGCCATTGAGGTCTTGTAGCACCATCTCGTCGATGACGTGAGACGGCAGTGCCGCAACTACGTGAGGAGAACGCGTTAGTTCTGAACTAATCTGTCGTAGCGCAAGTATGGCTTCTAACTGAGCAAACCACGATTTAGGAATATTCTGTCTGAAGGGTGTAAATAGTACGGCTGATGCACTGATCGAAACGTCTGACAAAACGTGCGGTTGAGCCTCCATTGAAGCGGAATAGATAATAAATCGAATTTTTTCATAAAAAAGAATATGTATAACGTATCAAAAAAGCAACTCACAGTTATACAAGAGATATACCTGTGNTTCAGGCACTTTCTTTGATTTCTGAGGATTTTCACATTCGAGGTGAGAGACAATTTTCTTGTACATTGATTCAATTAGTACCGTATTAAATCCAGTTGTTACGAGCGCCTTCTCGTTAACCGTTGCGGGGATAGATTCTCTGTCGTTGAATATTGAGAGGCATTTACTGGATCAACAGATTACGCGTAACTCGGTATGAACTTGGATCGTTAGCGAACGATTCAATATGCATTATGCGAGCTTTCTTAATAGCCTAGGTACAATATGCAACTATGAGTATTGGAACTAATTTACACACCATACCGCAGGCAGGCCAGTGAAATCTTCAGGCAGCAACATGTGAATCTTTGGTTAACTTACTCACTCCAATGTTTTGTCTTTTCAAACAGTGTTTTCACGTGCACCGCTCTTACACCGTGACCAAACAATGCACACTGCTGACCATCATTAAGCACGAAAGAAATGTGTATCTGGATGATTAGGTCATTACAAACAAGTTTATGTATGCGACAGCCATATGTGTGAACCACAGACATGTTTTCCTGTTCAACTGCAAGTTTTGAACACTACTGCTTATAAAATCCATCCTGCATTGGTAGCGAAACTGATAAATTTGACCAATTCGAAGTGTACCTGAAGTAACATCACGCGATACAGTACGTTCCCTCTCAGATATTGTTCAGTCTTTTTTCAACTGTGAACATGAATTTTGCTACTGTCAGGAAAGTTTCTAAGCTTTGTTTGACTTGACGTACATTCTTACTGGCTCTGACTGCTTGGGGAAGTCTGTTCCAAATATAAGAATATTTCACCGGGAAAAAGTGAACGCAGTTTTTTCAAGATTCAAAGCCGACAAGGTAAATTCCCTGTTTTTGAGGTTGCGCCGAAAGCTGTGTTGCAAACTGATCGCGAAATTGACAATGAACTCGTTGTCATAAATTGGGTCATATTTGAGCTCAGGTTTCAGTAGTATCCAAAGAAGAGCCAGGAGCCGTCTCGGGGATCCTGAATCACCACACTGGTGATAGGTCCTGGAGTTAAACCGTTATCTCTCATTTTTTATGTTCGTGTGCGGCCCATGGGGTATGAAGCGAGCCAGCTAGAACTAGGTCGCGTAAACCAGAAAGATGCTATTTCGCCGAAATGTGTCCATGGGGTACAAGATAAAAGCTTTTCAAATTTCCAACAGTACAGTGAAAGTTGAACCTCCAACCTCAGCGGAGTTTGAAAAATGGTTAGGGGATTCCAGCCGACACATTACGCTGAACGTTTGCTAAGGAACACGTTCTTAGTGTAGAATATAAGGTTTTGTGGTAATAAGGATTCCACGCGCGATATTTCATTATTCTTCTCACCACCTTCGGACAAATTGGGATATGATTAATGGAGTGATAATTGCGGATTTCTTGTCTCGGACCCCTTCTATTGCGGAGCTTGATTATAGAATTTTTCTGCCTGGATTGGAAGGAACTAGATGTTACAGAAAACGTGAATATTAGAAAAAAGTGGAGGAACGTCTTCTCTCTGTGTTCGACAGCAACAGGGTGAGTGTCATCGGGGTCAGAAAAATAAAAATCTTCGGTAATAGCCAACTGAGAGTGTATATCTACCGCATCAGCCAAAGCATCATCTAAAAAGGCTGATTTTTTTAGGTTACGTTGTGGCACATCAGTCAGTGGTTCCAGCACGTCACAGCATTTGGGGATGAAACGGCAGTACTAATTGACAATCCCCAAAAATGGAGGAAGTCTTTTAATAGATCAGTGCACCAGTTGCACTGGTGTTCTACGATGATGGTCTGATGCCCCCTTTGCCCAGTAGATGGCCGAGGAGGCCGATGGGCGAAGCATCAAATACGCACTCGGCTATGTTGGTAGTGACCCCATGGTGATCTAAACGTTCGAAGGTCGATTTTGAATAACGCAGATAATTCTGTGCGTCTCTGCTGGCAACCAGTATGTTATCGTTGTAGACGAACACAAATTCTGGTCCACCTAAAGCATGGCTAATGAAGCGTTGAAATGTTCAGGTGTCGTTTCTAAAGCCGAAAGGCAGACTGAAAAGTTCGATTAACCCGAATTGGGTCGTGGTCGCTGTGCTAGCGATATCGCCAGAAACCACAGGAATTTGGTGATGTGACTTGGCCACGTCTATTTTGGAAAAGATCCCCTTTCCAGTAAGGCCAAGAGAAAAGTCATGAATGTAAGGGATGGGATAACTGTTAATCCCGGACGACCAAATGGTTATTCGAGCAACGCTTAGTCTTCTCGCAAACTCTATCGATGTGCTCGATCCACGATAGTCGCGTCTGTAAGTAGCGAGCGTCTATGATTTCTGAGCCCCTCGAGCAACCAATTCGGATCCAAAAAGGAAGACGGTCGTATTGGCGAGTTCCTTACTAATAAGGTGCTAATGTCAAAAAACAAGATGAAAAACCAAATAGTAGTAGACAAAAACATACCTCGATATTGAATCCATCAAGTACACAAGTCCCGAGATTAACGGTTCACGTATATATGACCGAATGCAACAGTCACGTAATGGTGGAGCGGTCAGGCGAAAAAGAAACAAGGGTACATATAAACAAAGGTCCGACAAAGGAAAGTAAGGAAGAAAAAACTACGCGGAAACAAGTTTTACAAGTAAACAGTATCAAGATTTAATAATACATCAGGATCCGCATTCATAGGAGAAATGGTTTGTCACGCGCGTAACTTGAGTGGTATTGGCAGATTGTAAGAAAGGTTCGTGATCGGTATAAAGAATTCCAACCTTGGGAGACGAATCAATAAAAAGGGAATAAATAGAGCGGGTAGAGTGGCCACCGACATTCTGTTAACATAACAATAGTCAAACACTCACGCACGCAGCTACTTCAACAATAACAATCCGGCAGGTTGGTGTTATTCACTGTTCGGTATTCACCCCGTGGTCTGCAATCGCCCGCGCTTTCCTTGGGAACCGTGTGGAAAAAAGGATGACCGTGGGATGCCCGGGGGAAAAATAGTTCATGGGCGCTGCATTTCTGCAAGTTTCGCCTTGTTGATTTTCAGTTTCGCTGAAGGCAGTCAGAATGGACATGCGAATTTGGGTGGTCCCTTGGTGATGACGTGATGGACAACGCCACGTTTTGGCGCCGTAGTATTGGATGTAGGTTGGTAAATTCCCGAAAGTTGTTTCAAAAACACCGTATACTAGTTAGCATCCGGTATGTCCATTCGAAGTCCGATCGAGTTGATGGTAGTGGCTTCAACTTGAAAGCACAGGATAGTAAGGCTGTCTGCAAGTTTTCGACGGGGTGAGGTCAGTAGCCAGTCCGTATTTCCTGAGAAAATCGGAATCGACTTTCGGGTGCTAGACATCAGTGACAGTAAAAACTCTGGGGAAACTTTAGTGCAGTCCAAAACGCACCGTCAAAAGACACTGGCCCTGAGCCAGTAGTTTGATATTTTGGGCCGTCTGTAGGGTGTACTCCGTGATTTGGGCATAACAATGACCTTCACACCGATGTCGGTGAGAAAACGAAGGAGGTATCGTGGACATAGAACATTCGACTGTTGTTCTGCCCAGCTGCTGCTGCCGCTATTACCGGCTAACCAGATTGTTTCTCCGATTTGTATTGCCGCTAGAAATTGGACTGGTATGTGCACACCCGTGTGCATTTGCAGGCGTAGTCAATTACGGATGCACAACTTTGGACGGCGAGCGACTGAGAGCACCAATGGATACAGTCTTTAATGAAGTGTCCAGTAAGTGTTATCTGCGGCACCTGATGTTAGAGGTTATCAGGCGTGTCTTGTTGTGGGTCCACGCGAAGGGAAGGGTCACGCAGATAGTTGATGCAACGATTCAAGAAACACTCGTGAACTTTATCAGCCGTCTCTGTCAACATTTTCAGTATGGTTTCGAAAATCCATGCTGGTAAAATGGCTGGGACGTTAAGCGGGAAGCATTCGGTCAATAACTGCTTAATGATGGTGCCACGCATGCTGCTATAACCGACAAGGGATCTCACATGGGGGAGCAATTGAGAGAATAAGAGATCACCCAACACGACGCCGAAGAGTAAATGTTGGAGTTTGGCCTCGTCTGACGCCGTGGTACGTTTGGTAGCTGTATGGGGAATGGTCTGGCATTGAAGCAGGTTGTCACTCATTTCTGAAGCGAGGTCAGTAGGCAGCTGCGTAGCCACATAAGAAAACATGATGACCTGTGAAGTAATATTGCGGGATCGGAAAAATGCCTCTACATGAGTGAACCAAGCACGACGGTATGAAATCCCCAGTGCAGTTCATTCAAGACAGTAACCCCGGAAAATAAACTAGTGTCAAAATCGGGATTCGTTGTCAAATACTGGAAATCCTGAGCTTATGAATAACGGAACCGAAACAGACACGCAAGTACAGTAGATGGAATATGCAAATTCGGACTCATCAATTTATGTGGTGCATCTAAACTGTGTATGGAGGGTGGGTACGAACTCTAAGTCAAAGTGCGATGAAACCAAAAGAAACTGACCCACAATAGTTTACGAAGGTGTTTGGTATAGAGTTCCATTACGCTGAATACACATATACAATAGATACAATCCGTCACATTGTACCAAAAGGTTTTGAAGCCATAGCACCGATATTTGTAGCTACAGATAAATCCGAGGAGACGCTGAAATAAATGGTCTATTCTGTCAGCCTTAAGCTCTCCAGAAATCAGCTCACGGACGACAGGGAGTACGGAAAGAACGCACGACTCAGAAACTGGAGAAGAAAATTTATATAGTGGTCGATTCAGCTTGTGCAAATGACATACGTAAATTTGAATTTGGGAGAGGTGAAAAGTACGAAGAACGACGAAAATTATGGAGCACGAGGTGCTGTACAGTCGCCACAAAATGTATGTGAGCTTTCAAAGACATAACACCCCTAAAATATCACATACACAAATGTATACAACGTAATTCTGAGAATTGCGTGTGAACTTAAGTATCACAATTGAATCAGGTTAATATTGTTTTGTTCGTTTGATTTATGTTCAACCTTGGGCGGCATGACTGTTGCTTGATGGGTCCTCATTTAAAATGTCTGTGTTGGACAATGACTCCGCTATGTCGTTGTGGGAGTGTATTCTCAGGGGTAAGTTAATTATTTCTAGGTTCATAATGACATTCTGGCAATTCAGTTGAACATATATTAATTCTTCTCCCTAAGCCATCAATGGAACCAACAAACTGATTCCGTTGATGGTTCGAACCAGCTGATGGGCTTCATGAATCTGAGCATCTGTATCTCAGACGCTGGTTGTAGACGTATGGCTGTATTGTGCATTTACAGAAAACTACACAAAATGCACAAGGCTGCGCATAATTCAGATGGCTTAAATTGAGTGAGTTTTAGTTGTTATAACAACTAAAACTTCACAGTAGACTCCAATATTTCCGGTTTTCCTGAACAACCCTAACCCCTCAGGCAGTAGCTATCTTTTGTTCTCATGTACACAGGCTACCTGGAAGTACGGCTGGTTGTGAAGTTAACATATTACACGAATGTCCTTCAAATGGATCTGCAGATCCCATGGGTGTTATACTCTGCTGGACAAGATATCGCGGAGCTAGTTTCCTGCTTTTTTATTTCGTGTGCCCAAAGTTTCTCAATCTCTTACTAACGGGACTCATAAGTCTTAAAGAGAAGACGGTGAGTCTTCAAGGAATAATGATTTGATAATTTATTCGCCGTACAGCAAGCAGACATTAGTGTGAACAATTTGAAGCGCTAGGGGAGTGGGTGTAAGAAAAATTTCAGCACAAACGCACGCCAGCCATCAAAAGGGACGATTGTCAGCGAGTACTCCAGTCAACCTTTAAAATTCAAACGAGTGTCGGACTGCAGTCCGACCATGGCTGGGCATCGTTCCCAACGGCAGTGGTTTAGTGACCTGGAGGTAACCTGTCTGCCCTTTGCGCAGTTTTAATTTATATTCACAAGGTAACGTCAACAATTATGGTGGCACTACAGCATGGCAAATCTCACGCCACAGGGAGTTTAAGATCTTGGAGATATCATAAGTGATCTCACCACGAAGGTTAGTAGGGTCGTTGTCATGTCAGTATTCAGACATGTGCCTCACAAGGTACTGTGCGTAATTGCATAATTAGGGCTCGAAATCCTCCAGTGAGGACCCTGCTAGCACCAATTAGCGATTTAGTTAGGAGTGAATTAGAGCTGTTTTCTGGAAGGTTTAGGGATGGATTTTTTTGACCAACGGTGTTTTGGTTGCTGAGAATGTATCTATTCGTCTGTGTGTTAGTATACTCAGTATTTATAGAATACATGAAGTACCTAACACAAAAGAGTTGTGTTAAACTCTAGGAAGTTTTCGTTATACGCATAAACTAGTTCTCAGTCCGTTACACTTGTTATGGTTGCGTCAGAGATTGTTTCCCAAATCCCTAACAAATCTCTAAACAACCCCCTGATTAATTCCAAGATCGCCTTGGGGTTTGTTATAGATTTAAGAAACAATCCCTAACGCAACCGTAACAAGTGTAACGGACTGAGAACTGGTTTATACGTATAACGAAAACTTTCTGGAGTTTAACACAACTCTTTTGTGTTAGGTACTTCATGTATTCTATAAATACTGAGTATACTGGCACACAGGCGAATAGATACATTCTCAGCAACCAAAACACTGTTGGTCAAAGAAATCCATCCCTAAACCTTCCAGAAAACAGCTCTAATTCACCCCCTAACTAAATCGCTAATTAGTGCTAACAGGGGAGTTATAAGAGGGCGAAAGGTCTGGCCACCCCTTCTCACGGAGAGTGAATCACTAAATCGCACCTGTGACTGGAACGTGTTCCCATAATTGCTTGCGAAATGTTTGAGTCATTTGGTCATTAACAGGTTCCTCTTGCAACCTGCCGATACCACGGGTTTTCGAATAGTCATTATAAATTAATCATCCAGCGTAGTCACCTGGAATATAGAGTGAACAGTTTCAAAACATCAGTTGATGTTCGTGTCAGTTACTCCTAAAGTGGGCCGTCAGATGAGGTTTTGCTGGCACAGTCTTCAGAGTCGTTGAGGAAGCTGTTAGATGGATGAATGTCACCGTTTAGCCTCGTCCTGCTCACATCAACTTCATAGTATCACCAGTTACTAGGCCTGGTCTTTGGTTACTCCATTTTGTATTATTACGAATCTCAATAGAATACAGTTGTATTATCCCTTTTTTCACATCAGATCTATATCTGCCCCCGAAGTGCTAAACAGTTAGAATTTCTATCATCAAACACGTGTTTGATGAAATGGGAGTGGACACATTTGAGGGTGAAGTTCTTTACCCCACATATACCCACTGTTTCAGACGTTCACGCGATTGGGGAAGAGAGGTGGTAACCGAAAAACTTTCCAACATTAGCGCCGCCGATCCAAACCGGATAGAACTACAAAACCACATCAACTCATCCCCAGGCAGAAAAACCACACATAAAAAATTTCCTTTCCTACTAGAAACCACTGAACCAGTGAAAACAGTTTGGAAGAGAAAAGGTACCACCATAATAGGAGCAATACACACTGTCGCTCCTGTTGGTGTCTTGCGCGGTCGACTGCGCATACTAGTCTGATCAACCTACCACGTGTCAAAAATTCACTTGATCATAACCGTGCGGTATCCTAAGACGGGTTTCCTATTAACTGGAGTTAAACTACATCTGCTTCAGTCGTTGCAGCACAGAGAGATCTACGAAACTCATAAGCACAAAATACTGGGCACCCCCTGAGAGTTGCCATAGGTCCTTTAAACTAAATCTATCGGACCCGACCTGACTTGATGAACTGTTGTTAATCACACTCACACTCACACTGTTTGAATTATAAACTATATTCCGTTGTATTCCTCAAAACCATACGGCGCAAACTGAACTTGGATTCACTGCCGGTCAGAAAAAACCATTGAGGGCCTATGAGGACCAGTGTTGGCTGTTAATGCGCCATGAAGATTGGGGTAGATGCGCGATAGAAGCGTGTGTTGTTAAAAAAATAGGAAATCATTTGCGGAAAATGACTTTCAAGCCATACATCTGAGGCATTGTCGTATTATTTGTTTAAACGGTTACTTAGTGAAAATGAACAATCATGATTGCGGAATAAGTATTTCATCAGGGGAACGTGTAAGGTGGGCAGAACTTCACTGATTGAAGTAAGGCTTATGCTTTTTCTCATTCAGCCACTCACTGACAAATGGCTGGTTACTCTAAATTCAGGTCAAACTAGATGTTCAAAAATCTAGGCTTCTTGCATTCAAGAAACTTTTATTGTCTGTTCTCTGCATACGTGGAAAAGTATCGTCAAGTTGGAACGTTGGAGGATTTGGACAAATGAGCGTAAGATTCCTGACATCCGGGTATCCGGCTGCCAGTAGTCGTGTGTAGCGAATTGGAAAACGAAGTCACAGAGGTAGATGTCCTAGCGCACATGTGATGTATACGTGCGCTAAACTGACAAAATCCGCGTACTAGCAATAAGAACTAGACGCGAATTAAAGGTTTAGGTAAATAGAAGACGCAAAACACACTATACAGACGTCACAGGAAGTCTCACGAAGGCCTGCACATCATCAGTACACATTATTATCTAGGGAGGCTGAGTATCAATCTGCAGAATATGCGGACAAATCGGAAGTGTGTGTTGCGACGTTAGCGCACGTAGATCACAATGGACGCAATCGGACAGTCGCGATTGCACGCATCAATTGGGAACAAGTATACGTCCTCACGATCTATTTACAACGTGAGCTATTATTTTTTTGCACATCGCACGGCAGGCAGCCATGGGTTTTCTGCAAATCCAAAGACAGACTTCACCAGAAACTTCACTCTTAATAAGGCGTTAAGGTTAGTGCAATCTGCTGGCCGGATGTATTGTAGTAATTGACTGCAAGGTAATGACGTACTCTGATCTTGATCAACCCGAGTTAGACTGTTCGTAGTCGGTTATTGGCCTTGTCACGGGGTGCAAAATGGCTTAAGAGAGTTCCCCGAATGCACTGACGGTCAGTTACGTAGAAGTGGTTCACGCGCTGAGATACTTTGAACCTTCTCCCGTGAGGTCGCTCAATCAGATGTCGTGGGCCGTCCACGCTTACAAAGTAGTGTATGCAACCGTCCGGGCCCTTAGAAACAAACACCCTGCGGTCGCGTTCCGGCGCGTTCCTCGAAAGAAGGTGACGTACATGTGGTGCCAACTGTATGTTTTTAGAAAACGCCACATCGAGTGTCATCTGAGACAGTTGAGAAGTAATCTCTTAGAAGACGCAACGGTTGGTCGTGAAGAATATCGGCGTTGGAAACGTGCAAGTCGGCCCAGAGGGTCGTGCGGACGCCAAGCAGAACTACTAGCAGGCCTTACGTTCAACGAGTTGCATCAGAAGCAATGATGGTTGTTGTCAGCTGTTGTTGAAAACGGTTGACCATCTCGTTTGCAGCCAGATGGCATGCGGTGACTTGCTTGCAGTGGCATTTAAGCACATAAAAATTTCCCCCGAAGCAACCGCTTCTGATTTGGTGATCGCGATTTGTTGTCAGTGCTGTAGGGCAAACGTGAGATTCTAATAAGTTATCGGAAAATGCGCATATGCAGATTTTCAAACGGACGTCGGTTGTAGGGATTGACCTACGATCACTGTATGAAGCGGTCTATCATCACCATCATCATCTCAGACAGCGGTGTATCACTGGTTCTCACTTATGCTCAACCACCACAAACCATTGGAACGAGAAGCAAACCCTGTACAAAAAGGGAGAAGAAAGAAGGAGGGAAAGGACCTAAATTCCAAAAATAAAAAACCGTATTCAAACATCCAACATCAAGGTGTCTACACCTTGCTTCCACCACCCTGCGTCACTAGGTGCACTCACTTCACAGACTACTCGACCAAACAACGAAAAAAATTTGCGCCATTGATCTCAATTAACCACCACTTCATCCCACATCTCCTGCCACCGACTCTGTGAGTCGCGAGTTTCCAAGCCCCTGAGACAAACCCGACCTAAAGTGACCAGTCGCTTTATGCTCGACTTTATTTATTTATCTGCGTCAGGACCTCATCTGCCCACCTCGCACTTTGTGCCAGTCGGCAGCAGTGTCCGCAAGGTGTGTTTTGTGTGACAGACAACTACCCAGCATTCTTAATATATTAACTAACCATCTAAGTATGTGCAAGTGTGAAGATGAAACAGGATAACTCGTTTGACAATCAGTGCCAACCACCCGCTTTCTAACCTCGTTGTTGCTTATTCTTTGGTACCACCTGATACGAGCGGTCGAACGGAAACATCGGTGGTCAAACACGTGCAAACAGTTTACGTCTGCCCCAGAGCAGCCATGTTTTGCTGCCGTGAGTCAACACAGCCCTCACTGTCGTATTATTTATGTAACCATTGAGCTCCAGGTTGATGTCTCTCCGTCGCCATAGGTGTCATAGGTTAATGAATACCACACTAACCTTAGAGACACGCGATTCTATTTCATCCCCTACACCACCAATGCAGCTGATGCAGCTTCCCAACCACGCAAACCGGTTAACAACCTCCACGATCTCATGAGCTAACATTAAATCTACGTAACCACAGCGATATTGCTGAAGTACTTTGCACTGTGATGTTGCAAAGCGCATTTCGAAGTAATCAACATAGTGCGAAATCACATCTAGCATTGCTTGTGCTGGTTGAAAGTTTTCAAACAGCAACACCTTATCGTCAGTATACTCAGCGTCACCCATTCTTCCACCAGGTAGGAGGCACTTGTCGGCATCTTGTGAGCCTCGCAGATAGTCCTCCATTATTTCGTCTAGCATGAAACCAAGCAACAATGTTGAAAGTGGGCAGCCTTGAAGTGCTCCGCTGCTGGTGCTGAAACTGTCAGGCAATTCACTGTGAACCCTGATCTGAGCTGAAGTTTGGGGAACAAAGCGTCAACAATGTCCTTATGTGTGGTCGGTACACCCATGCTTGTAAGCGACTATAAAAGTGTAGAGTGATCTGCTGGATCAAACGCACACTTACAGTCGAGAAATGCGGCAATTTTTGGTCGGCTTCAGAATTTGATAAAGATTAGAAATGCAATCAATACATCCTGACCCAAGGATGAAACCTTGCTTGTTCTTCTCTAATGTTTACTTCTCGAGCTTTAGTGAGTCGACGAAGAGCAGTGGATGCCAGAAATCCAGTTATTACTGTAGTCAAGTCAGTTCCTCTGTAGTTCTCGCAAGAGCTCCGGATTCCTTTCTTGAATATGGGAACTATTATTGGGTGACTCCAGCACGAATGGTTGGTTTTTGTGATCCCTGTAAACTGAAACTAATGCACGGAAGCCTCTACTAGCGCCCCTCACTTTCTTTGAAAACTCTTGTCACCAAGTCATTTGGATGGGCAATCCTATTACGTTGGAGGGCCGAAATGCAATTATGGACCTCAGTCTGAGCGAGTGATGCGAAATCTGTCGACCAGGATACTGCACTGCGGCAACACAGTAGAAGCATGAGACCAACTAAACCTACTTTCATAGTGTTCCAACCAGCGCTCTAACCTCTTGGACTTACAGATGATGATGGATCCACTGACAGGCAGCCGCCTGTAAACAGTAGCAAGGATAAGCTTGAAGAGTCTGTCGTTGTTCCATGAGGCAGAACCGTTTTCCATCTCCTCAAATTTCCTCATTCACCAAGCCTCACGATCAGTTTCCAGACTACACTTCAGTTATTCACGGATATCTTTCCTGAATCCGTCATATGAACTGTCAGTAAGATTTAAATCATGTCACCATTAGGCGACAGAAGATCTACTATATCTTAGAAAATTCTTAAGTCGGGCGACAATTGAGGGATATAGGTCAATCGAGGTACACGTGTGACAGTGAATCCTAGGTTGTTAGCGAGTTAAGCAAGATCGCACTCAGGTACGATGTTCTTTGTGCGTACCGAGCCAGATATATGTACCAGAGATGCGTTTAGTCGTAACCCGAATACCTGGATGAATAATACTTAGTGGCACTTTGAGTGCGCAACGTCGGGACGCTAACCGCACGATTGGACGGGGACGTTCAGCAAAAGTTTTGCACAAAATCGTCTCGGATACCGCCAGTAGTCTCAGACCTTCAAGGCATAATAAAGATTGTTGGAAGAACGCGTAGAAGTCAATTTCTGCGTGTTGTCTGACTGCCATTGCTGGTAACTCGATGTTTTGCCGGTCAACATCTGCTACTACACGTGACACGGCATCAGCCACAACGTTGTTCCTGCTAGAGACGTGTCTTACGTCTGTATAAAATTATGTGCAATCGAAATGACCCACTTTATGAATTAAGTGGCGATCAGAACGTTTACAAAAGACATAGTCGTGGTTCATGATCGGTCAAACTGTTAGTCTTTGAAAGCGTATTGATAGTGGTAATGGGCCGAGTAGGTACTCAATAACCGAATATGTTGTCTTCGAATGACAACGTCTGAATGCCAACGAAAACACTCTCGAGAGCCTATTGAGGATCTGCTAGAATGCAGCACCAGCAGCTATATAGAACGTATCCAAGGGTATGCTGAGAGAGCTGTTCCGGTCATAGTGATACGGCATTTCTGCAGAAGCCAATGTGACATTGAGAAGATCTAAATAGTTTGTTTGGTGGTAACAAGTGACCATGCCGTTAAAACTGTGAGGAGCAGTGAAGGTTGTAGGACCGGGGAAGTCGCGAATCACCTGCGTCTCATTAACCAGCGGTCAGCTTTCGTGCTGATCAATGTGGTGTATCAGTAACTTGACCTAAAGTTGGCCGGACGCACACTAGTCCACATTGCCAGTAACGCTGAACGCTGCAAATCATTTGCAAATCATTTGTCGTGGATGGTTCTGACGCACTTCTTCAGAAATCAGAGACACGGGAATAGACAAAGTTCACCCAGACGTTTGACGAGACAACTATTACGACGGAAATCACGAAGTTGGCCAGGAATAATGGGAAATTCTTGTCGAAATCATGTAGAACATTCTTTTGGCCAGCAGAACTGTTTTCAATAAATTCTCGTCTTAGGCTTGTACAACTATATACCAACTTAAATAACAATAAGGGAAAATATTGATCAAGAATAGTGCGCGTGCAAGGTGATGGGGTGAAACAAAAACACGACTTTGTTTCAGTTGTAATCACAGACGAGATAGGTTTTAGAACGCTTCACCTCCGCTCTCGTTACTGTTTGCTATAAGCACGTGGATCGTAGAACGCCAACTAATGAATTACCCACAAAGTCTCATATAGAGGGGCCTGTTACACTGTGAAACGGTCAATCGTTTATGATATCAAGATCAGTTAAGGGATTCGGAATTTTTCTGCTAAATAAGAACGATTACATGCCAAGACTGATAAGCATTTTGTCTAGTAAAGCGGTATTCCAGAGAGAGAAAACTAAGATAGATTGTACAATAGTAACCGAAAATGGGTTCTCGAGGGTTCTACGTTTACTGATACCGTTAGTGCACATGTGTTTGACCGAATCCATCCAACAGGAACCCATCTCCCGCGACTGTACGGACTGTCAAAGATACGCAAAGACGATGTCCCGTTTAGACCGATACTCGACAAGTGTAATTTGCCCAGTCATGCTGCCGCACATTGTAGGGGTTCTGGAGCCGGTTAAAACAGAAGTTGTGGAATGCAGTTCAGAAGATACAGTTGAGTTTGTTGACTTTTCCTCTAAGCTCACTGTATCTGACAGGAAAGTGCTATCTTTAGATGTCTCATCTCTATCTACCAATTTCTTCCTGGTCGAAGGAATACAATTTCAGTGTGATTATATTGATAATCGCCGGTTTAACATTGGTCTAGCTGTAGCTCAGTTGGAGAAGTTATTGTTGTTTTCTTCTTGCAGCATTCACTTTCAATTCGTTGGTGAGCTTCATCGATAGATTGCTGGTGGAGCTATGGATCTAGTGTTGGACCCGGTGTTGGCTGACATCTTTGTGAGAACGCTCGAGAATAATGAGTTGAACGAGAATAATAGAACGACAAGTTATTATCGACGATGTATGTGACGTTTCCCCAGTAGTGGACAAAACGGAAGCCTTTGACCGTTTATAACAAAGCAAATTAGGACACCATGTTTACTGTGGAACAAAAGACTGATGATGGAATGTGATTTTTAGACGTAGCACTAACACGCAGACCAGATGAATCATCACAGCAAAGCGTATTTTGAAAGGAAGCCTGCGGTGGGGATATCTACGATTCTACACCTATAAGTCGATTAGTCACAAACGGATCCTTGTAGGTTGCGTTACTAATAGAATAAACAGAATTTGTGTAGACGATCCGATAGAAGTGGAGCTAAGCATGTTACGGGGTATTCCTTCTTTCGTTCCGAGAAACTTATTACCAAAAACATGTAAGGGAGAACAACGTAAGTCTCGATAAACACGGCTGATATGACGAGGATTTATACAACCCTTTAAAGGTGACGCAGCAACCGAGACGATAACGCGCCAACTAACTGATGCTATCGACAGTAACTAGTATGCTGTAAGCTGTGTCATAACGTTTCACTCGAAATAGGCAGTATCACTCAATCTGAAGGATAATTTGCTTAACACTATCGTCTCATTTTTGATTTAATCGTTTGACCGTTCCTGTGGTTCGACTTATATTGGTCGCATCACTGGGCGTTTATCGGAAAGAATTCGTGTGGCTTCGCGTCAGAAGAACAAAGAACACTAACTCATCCTATTTGAATGTAACCGGCGTACAGACAAGAAGAGAGCATTTTTCCTCGTCTGACATGCTCCGGCCACCGCATCACGAAAAAACAAGTGGCGCATTCTGTCTACGGCCAAGATTGTCGCATCTCGATTACACTACCCGGATTTGTGTGTTCGGAAACAGGCCATTCACACTCAGAGATTATCATACTCAAACACTTTTACCCAACCCACGCGACAATTTGACCTTATCCCTCAAACTCACTCCATTTAACAGTGGATTCTCGAAACCTACCACATCTGTGAGCATGAGCACAACGAAGTCGTGTTTGTGTTTTACCACATCACCTTGCCGTCTCACCATTCTTGATCAATATCTTTCCTTGCTGTTACTTAATTTGATATATGATTGTATAAGCTTAAGACGAGACTCTATTGAAAACAGTCCTGTTTGCCAAAACTTTGTTCTACATTTTTCAAGTATTTGGTGGTAAACATCATCCTGAGCGACTAACTGTCCTAATAGGTAACGCCTCAAACTTAGTACGCTAGCCGTAGAGGGCGATATCAAGCTTTCCCATTTCCATTGTCGCTCTTTCCGTGTAGATACGAAGTCCGTTCTGCCTACCCACTCTCATGTTGTAAGCATCCCGCAACCAGTTCGCGATTTTCCTCTTAACGATACTTGTGGCTTTTCCCATCAAACCTTGTCCGTGATCGTACCATTGTAATCATCCTAGCTAAAGCTTACGTCGACCTACTCCTGTCGGTCTTAATGCAAAGCAAGTTGCAGAAGGCTTTATTCGTTGGTTCCTTCAAAGTTTGATGCCGCTGAAAGGTCGGTAATTGACATAGTGATATTTGCTCGATGTTAGTCCGCAAATAATTCAGAACGCTTTTCTTGAACAGAATTTCAGACGTATTCCAAACAGGACTCAAACTGAAAGAACGCGGTAGGGTTGTAAAGCAAGCCATACATTTCCAGTAATGTTTGGAAATAAGAAGTTGGTTGTAACTTAGTCAGGGACCAACGGCAATAACCAAGAGAATAAAGGAAAAGAACGCGAGGTGAGCTCCAACCCGCCGGGCGACACTCAAAAGCGCGGAAGCCGGAAGGTGCGTGTAACCCCCGAGTGTGTTAAATAACATTTCGAAAGATTCAAGCAAAATGACATTGAAGAACAGAATGTTAGATGAGTCGTTAAAAAGGGTGGGCATCCTCTACGTACAACTGTCTGCATGACTGGAGAAAGTGGTAATGATTTCGTATCAGGCATCCCTTAGCAGACTTGCACAGAAACATGCGTGCAAACCAGAAAAGCGAGAAAACACGGTCATAGCCGGGATCCTTAGAGAAGCCACACGATCGTTGGTCAGTACAGATTAACATTGACAATGCTGTACTGTACTCTTCGAGTGAAGTTCATCACTGTTAGCACATCCAGTCGTGAGAGTTTAGAAACCTGCATCATAGAAAAGTGCAGGGTACACGAAAAGAGTATTGTTTATGAATTAATTTCCTGGACTTTCAGTGCTGACGCTAACCCTTCTGAGTCATTAATATAATTAACACCACCCCACCCCCCACCCCCCGACGTTTAGGAAAAATCGTGTTTTCCTTGTCCTTATAGTTCCCTTCATTGTTAGTGACCATGTGCGCAACAATAAAGGAACATTTAGAAATGTCTGATTTCATACCCTTCACTTCTTCAATTCCGTGTACTGTAAATTATGTATAGACTTAAGGCTTAACAACTAGGTTGGTCGTTATAGGGCGTAACTCTTTCATGGCGACAGATACCGCGTAGCCAAAAAATGCAGCCTTGAAGACAGTCTAAATAAGAGATGTTATAAATGCTCACGTCCTACTGAATGATTACGTAGTAACAGCTGATGTAGTCGGTGTCTGGAGAAGCGAACCGTTTAACTGTACAATAACTCACCGTTCCTGGGTATGAGTGCCATTTTTGTCTGACTTGAAGAATTCCTAGGGGATATTGGTGTGTTTGTAAAAACACCTCCAACCCTATTTAAATAAAAAAATAATGGTTCGCACGCACCGTACTGGGAAATGATAAGGTAACTGAAAGGAAAGCCCAACAGAATAGTCAGTTCTCGTTTCAGCCTCACCACCTTTTTAGAAATTTGAATTACTCTGCTGGTAACCACTGTTTAATGGGTATTCTACCAAAGAATGAATCATGTATTTTTCACGTACCTTTTCCGCTGTGCATATGGTGACTCAAATAGTATCACATTGACAGTAAGTTCAGCGCTAGAGGGAGTAGTACCTTCTTTCAGCAGCAGTAACTGACTTGTCCAGGTCTCGTATATATGGATCTGTGGAAACTAAGCTAAATAAATAATTACCTGTTTGATACACTTTTGTGTCGTCAGGACAAATGACGTGTTGGGTTAACAATAGTATGTAACGGACTGCATCAGTTTTCTCCACCCATTGTACTTTGATAGACCCGGCAATCTGCTTGCTGCTTACCAACTCAATAGAGTTATTGCGTAAACATTTGACAGCTGAGAACATTTGCAATAGGACATCATACCTCAGGTCTTCAATACAGCAGTAAGTAAGGCTCCACCGAATAGCTCAAAAGTTCGTTCGATTCTACCTTGCACACGGAAATATTCGAATCTTAGATAATCGCTGAAATGAATAGGGTATTGCTATCATTTTACATAACCGCTTGTATGAATGACGTCAGTTTGTCCAAGAATGGTTCGTATCAGAGTTGCAGACGTCTGATTGCATCTATGTGGCAACTGCAGTCCAGTTCCTAGAAAATCGTTCAACGGAGTGACTCAGCCATGTACGTAGGCCATTGCACACGAGTTTCACATGACCGGAACACACTTTAATGGCAAAAATTTGGCTGACCAACAGTAGAGTTATTCTCACACGAATGGGTCGCATCTACAAATCTTGATAAAATGTGCATCTGCATTCTGCCTACGATTGACCTGAAAGATGATGAAAAGTAGCCCAGTTTCTTCACGGTTGAAGTGAAGATAGGCGTGTTTTAAGTAGTTCAACGTCCTACGAGCACGTAAACAGATGACGAAATAACGGTCAGTGGAACGGCGTATGACGGGACGGTCAGCGGTAAATAACAACGGACTACAGAATATGCACTAGTTCGAAACTTCCCGCCCAACCCAACCACCCGAAGCTAACGCATGAACACAGAGAGAAGGCTGACCTCCGGACAGAGTTCCTTTGCGTCACTCAATCTGAAGACAACACGGTCACAAACCAGATCCTATTTAAATGGTCTTTGACCAATAGGAAGACCAACTCAAAGACGGACCAAATGATGAGCCGAATAGTAGTGATGCACGTAGGCGGGATGTAGGCATATGAGCGTTGAGGCACGTTGGTGGGGTGCCAGGGATTTGGTACAAAGATTGAAGGACGCAGTGGCGCATGACGGTGCCAACTATGAAGGTTATACACAAGTGTACTTTGTTAGTTTTTGGCACACACTATTTTCGGGCAATTGGCTACTTCCCCGACAAGGCGCCGTCACCAGTTGCCTTGTCTGAACATTTGCAATAGTTTTGGCTGGTTCTTAGATAACTGAGGGAACTACTGAGGCAACATTTTCAAAAGATTCAGTTCACACGTTAACGGAATATAGTTCTTTGTACCTCCTGCTCGATTCCATTAACTGTGAAAAAGGGTCCGCTTCATAACTAAACGTAAGAATGAATCATTTAAATTATCAGCAGAAAAACTAACCAGTTGGTTTGAATTCGTTTTGAGTGGATATTCTAGCTTATTTGGATGCATCAGAGGCGTGTTTTATGACAATGTGTTGTGTCTGCAAAAGACGCTTGGCCAGCAAGTTGGTTTATTGCGCAAACTTCCGTACAGATCATGTCAAAAACTAAACCACAAACGCGTACACTCATTTGCACGACAGACATGCACTCACATACATTGGGTAACAGTACGTTGTCATTCGCCTTGGTGAAAGTTTTCACACAGCATGTACACACTGTTCCGATAGTCTCTTCTTGTCCGTCGTGTTCGGGGCCTGTACTTTTGTTCCTGAATGTCGCCTGTGGGTAATACACTACTTGCGAGTAGTATACTACCCACAACAAAACTGCCTGTTATACAACAAATGTAATTGCAACATGATCCTGACTTGGTTACGCTAGTACCTATTCACAACACGAGTGAGAATATTTTGTCACTATTTGCACCTTGCACTTTGTCCCCAGTGGGAAGCCTTCCCTCAGACGAAAAACTCATATGACACAAGGTTCTTACATGCCCATAGCCTGGAAGAACTGGAAAATACAGGTGCACCTCTGGTACCACTTCAAACCTTTTTCGCTAACTAACATCCTCCGCAATGATGACTGATCATTCGCACTAAGTATCCGTTCGAGCAATTATCTTGTTAACGTATAATGTAAGCAAAAGTTGGAAAGTCCTCCTTCTGGTGATCAGTAGGCGATTTCGGTTTCCATAGGACTGGACAGCACTCACAAGTGAGTATATCTGTCACCTTTCTGTAAACCTTCGAAGCACATTCTGTTTGAGCTCATTACTAGTGCGTATTCTCGCCGGAGCCGGGACCACAACTCCAGTCACATTTTCATGAGGCAATCCTATTGACAACTGCCTCATAGACATCAAACTAAGCACGTCTGAGTCATCATAGGCAAACGCTCAGCCACATTGGCTCGCGAGTAATGCTCAGATTTCTGGGGCACCTCAAGAGAATACAGTGACTGTCCTCTCATTTCCTGTCGATGACCCCACGACAAAGGAATCGCCCCAAGTTGAAATCACGGAAATCATTAAACTGTCTAATGATATGTTTATTACTGCCGAGTAGCAAGGAATTTCGGTTTATATGTACGACTGATCGCAGCCGTCATCTTCCCACAGATTTTCCAGTCAGCTTCTTCTGGAAACAGATATCCTACTCGAGTTTTTATATTAGGGCTGATCAACAATGCATTGGTCAACACGGTTGCCTCATAAAAACGTGACCGAACTTCTGGTGTTGGACTCAACAAGAGTATACACTACTGACGAGCTGTAACAACGGCGAAACTCATGCGTACTGCCCCTTTTCTGAGAAAGTTGACTGAAAGGTAGGTCTACAAAAAGAGGACGGCTTCGATCAGATTTTATTGATGTTCCGCTTTTATGTGAAGGTAATTTTCAACTGTTAGTTCCCCCATTGTTTTCAACAACGATTACAATTTCAGCATGTTCGTATTTCTATCATCACAGCCCACACACTGCCAGCATGGACCGTTATTGGTCTGTATTGGCTCAAAGTTCACTTTGGGCCATTTTTACTCGAGTTATTTTCAGGGTGAGCTAAGTCCTCTGACGGTGTGGTTTATCAAAACACCCGAAGTGCTCTCTCGACAATCTTGTACGTTTTTCGCATTAGTGAATATTCTCCTAGGTATTGCAGTAACAAGCGAAATGTGTGAAGTATTAGTTCATTTTTAAGCGTATTCAGCAAAACAAATGTGATGTACCAAACAAGTTAAACACCCGTGACGAGATTGCTTATATCTTGCTTAAATGTATGCCACGAGGCTGTGGAGGTCGGTTGCATTGTAGGAATCAAAGTGAGTGTGATGAAGTTAAACAACAAGAGTTCGGGATAAATAACGAGTCAGTTGTGAAGCTTTGGTCAATTCTGTTCGTAAGTAAGTGTTCCGACTTCATTTCGAATGGCTCCTTACTTGCAGCACGACACTAGATGGGCCCCCACCATGCCTTCGTTCCCAATTGATTTTCTATTTGGAACTCTCCAAAACTTCAAAGAATGGATTGACTAAGTTACAAAATAGAATCGACGCACAGAGCTTTATCAGAAAACTGGCTTGTCCGGCAGCCAAAGCAATACTAACCCCCCCATTTTAACGTGGGATTGTGAGGGGTAAACTGGGGTTAATGAAGGGCAAAGGTCGGAAGACAAAAGCCCCATACCCTAAAAGACAAGCTGAGTCAAGCGGAAAAGAGTGAGAGATAATTTCGGGCACTGTGTAAGGAATTTCTGTTTTTTAATTTTACCTTTCAGTATCTAGCTATGCGTCCCCTCCATCACGCTAGATATTGCTTCCCTTAACCTTCCACACGGTCAACTTTCTCAAGATGAAGGAGTGTATCAGAATTAAAACAATTTTGTAACACATTTACTGATTCGTACAACGCGGTTGCAATCGTACCTTTTCCAGTTCCCATTCAGTGAAGCAGTCGTCCACAGTTGTACCCTACAGAGGCACGCATTCAGCGGAAAAACCTATAGTAAATACAAAAAAACATATAGTGACATCGGTGGCTCAAACTTTTTCAGAATTAAAAGAAATTAGTAAGGAAATGTCCACTTCAGGTGGCTATCTTTGAATGTTACCTCCAAATGCTAACAACCCACATTATAATTAGGTCCCATTTATGGGAAAGTACTGGTCTTAATCTTGTCTTAGGTCAGGCATACCACAGTTACGACGACAACCACGATATAAGCTCCTTAGAACTTTACTAGATCGGTTTGCAATGCCTCAAACTGCCACCCCGTAGCCTGTTCCGTCTTCATTCAGATTCGTCAGGCAAAGATAGTCCGAAGAGAGAATAAAACCGGCTACTCTTCACATTGCGAGTCAACGTTCCTATCCGATCGGTCACCAGTCCTGTGAGCAACGCTTGTGCTGGGGGACTTGTATGTAACTGAACTATACCTTGTTTTTATCCGATCTAGTATGAATGAACACAGTCCATCTCGGGATGCCAGTTTATAATGAGCTAGAAGCGATATTTGTAATGCTTCTTCATGCTTACCCTGAAATCAACACACCGCGATCGTTTTCGTGGCTGTTCAGACTCATCAGGTAGAGATGGTCTGAATAAGACATCTAGCCGTCTACCATTTGCGTTGCGAGACGACATTCTTGATCAATTGGCCACCAGTTGCCTCTTTGCACTATCCACTAATTATTAACGGGGTAAAAACATGCTTTAACGCTTGCAGGCTAAATAGGTTTTCACATCGTACACATTGCGAACCTCTTTGGCATATGTTCATCAAATGAAAATCTGAGATTCCACAATTAAATCTGTTTTGAGATTCCATTAGAAACACTGTTCACGAGACACAATGACAACATATTGGGACAAACATAAAAAGATCTTACAGATGATTCCAACGAATTAGCGGTTACTGACTAAAGTTCCGCGAGTGATGACGATAACTCCCTCTTGCTGGGCTCGTTTTCGAATTACGAAACATGACGTCCGACTTGTTGTCCAGTGCTCCATATACCTCTTACGAAATTTTATGATACTCAGTAAAAGCTTCATTCGCTGCAACTTGGATAAGTTACGATGAGAGATGCATCGACAAAAGAGGTCCAGAACCGCGGATATTTTAAAAGTGACATAATTAAACACATTTCGATTAACAAAAGTATTCTATTTAAGCGTGAAATAAACATTACCGTCGGAAATCAAGAATGTGTGTAAATTATAACCCATAGTATAGCGATGATTGACTAGCTCCGATCTACACATTGTTATACACTCGCTCAGTTTCCAAATCGCTTGTCCCTTACTGCCTCATTTTGAAATGAGTTTGTATGTTAATTGGACGATGGCAGTAGCTCCCGAAATCCCCCGACCTTGTACCAAGTTATGAAGGTTATAATCAGAAGACAGTTTGCTCAGCGTACAAGCTTGCAAACTTCAAATAGCATAGGTTGAGGTGTTATGGGAGCGAACTTCTGAGAATCCTTAGTGCAGTCGCATCTCATTCATCAGATAAGCCGAAATCCAAGGTGGAATTCCATCCATCTTGAACTTTCCAACAAACGTTGGAATAGTTGAGGCCATTCCTGATCATGGTGGCAAAAGCAACATTATCGCAAAAACATATGACCTACAATGATGGAAATGACTTAGTTTTCTCATACAGCATCGTGTGACACTGTAGTACATTCTCCGAGGCATAACCGTTTACGTCGATGTTTTACAATAAATCTTTCTCAAGGTATCAACACAGATGAATGTTGGTACTGAAAAGCTGACTTATTTCACAGGAGTTTTGGTAGTTTGAGGTCGTCGCTAGTGAGCCTGCCGTGAACAAGTTGGTAATTTTACATTGGTTGAGAGTGAATTCCGTAGTGATTAGCAAAAGAAAGTGTATCACCTTTGGCAGTGTTTCGTAATCGTATATCAGAGGCCACCGTCAGAGCCTGAGGACGGGAAGAACCATGAAGCCATCACATGGAATGTGAGACTTTACGATCAAAGTCCCTGAGGTAGGTGATGTTCTTTGCTCACCAGACAGTTCAGCATATTCAAAGCTGATAATATTCGCCCCGCTCTTGTTCGTCCTTTGGTTGGAGCGTCAAGTGGTCGAACCAATCAACATTTGACAAACTAAACCGGAAAATTGTCAAGGAGTTGTAGACGCTTATCGAGACAGAACATAAGACTACAACCTACCGCTTCATTAGCCTAAGTTGTATTCGGTTAAAAGTGTGTAAGCAAGTTTCCAAGAATCGTTTATTTAACTTCTTGTCTTCTGACGGGTTTCTAGATGTAAATCAATGTAGTTTTTTTGAAAAGAAGTCGCGCTTATTATCTCGCATTTGTTTCTTGAATGAAGTGGAAAGAGACTAGGTCTATTCCTCTTCCCACTGTCAACCATGGAAATCAGGTACAAATTTGTTTCCTCGACTTTTTTGAAGTACTTGACTCAATCAGTCGCCGGCCGCTCTTCCAGGGGTTGAGCTACCGTTCTAATAGTGCTAGGAACGATTGTTTGAGTTGAAGATTTTAGTAGATCGAACATTTACAGTGTCAATCGCGGGTGAACCGTTGGACAGCCATGATGTACTCAGCAGGGCTCCACAAGGCTCTATTTTAAGGCTGACTTTATTCCAGCTGCACACCGACGGCCTAATTGGTCACAGAAATCTGTTTTGTTGTGATTCTTTAACAACGTTATAACTGCCAGCGTCTCGAATCGTCCAGATGTGCCAGAGGATTTGGCCAGTTTGACAATAGGACCTGACTATTCGGCTTTAATGGACGTTTCCAGCTGACTAATTCCATGCAGGCAAAGGCCCGATTTTATCTTCTGAAAGTGAATGGAACGATGTAGACCGCCCAGATGTATGGAGTCAAAAAACTTGAGGTCCACCTCTGACGATATTTTGAAACTTGGTATCTAGTGCATGTTTGATATAAAAAAAACGAGTCTGGATAGTCACTTTTGAACCCCAAAAAGCAATTTCTCCCTGGGAAACCGACGCTTTTGTACAAGTTTACAAAGCACTCACAAGGCTACGTCTGGAGCACTGCACCCAGACACCGAGTCAGTATCTGTCAAAAAATATAGGTCGCCTAGGTAAGGTCCAATAGCTAACCATCAGGATGGTTGTTTGGTATGAGAGATATAGACTAGGTGTTTGCGTCAAAAAACATGAACCTTTTGTGTTTCGACCACAGATGAGTTCGTAGAGATCCAATTGAAGCTCACAAATGGTTTAAATGTTGTCAACCCAAGAATAATTTTCTAAGTTGAAAGGATGCTTCATTTGTTTGGAGCTACCTAAGCCTCGCTCTCACGCGTCTGTACCAGCGTATTTCTTTACGAAAAGCTCATGAAACAAGCTGTCTCCGTCTTTGGTTTAGGCCACATCGGTTGGTTCCTGGATAAAACCACTTGCCCTCTGACATCATGCAAACGTGCATACTTAGATGTAAGTGTGTCTGAAGTACGTGTGCTTGATTTGGGGTGTTCATTAGGAAGTAATCAGCAAGTATATGTGTATTTGTACACTCCCGTATTCTGAGATGTGCGCACCTTCTGTGTCTATACACAGTGGAAGCACATATGTGCGAGACTAATGACTAATTGACGACCAATAATAATTATGTAAGCATACAAGCGTCGGTCCTTGTGTTTTCTCTTTTTTTCGCGGTTACTGGTCCCACCACTTTGAGAGCGTATTTTCTTTGGTATGCATGCACATAAATATGCACGTTATTTACTCAGAACTGTAACCGGTACTACTAGTATGGAGAAGAATACAGGTCACACTAAACTGTCCAATAGTCAAATGGATGCACCTATCTGGGCTTTGAAGGAACCGGAGGGAAATAAGAGGAGAATCAATGGAGTGCAACACTGCAATAAATTGTGCTTTCCACACAAACTTTGCATTGGTGACTGTGACTTCTCTGGATTAATGTTGTGTCCGTTGTGTTGTTGGGGAATATGCCACTTTTGTCGGTTTGTCTTAAAAAGCATTCCTGGCACCGCCTGCGTTGATGGTTCCAAGCACTAATCCCTCTGTTCTAAATGTTATGCTGCTTTTGATGTAACGATGGTTCTATGACCACCGAGTCATGATATGCAAGTGATATTTGGCGGAAATACAACGTACACTGAACACACGGTGATTGACATAGTTGGCATGCTTCTTGGCCAAAGTGATTCGATTGAAAATCGCTCGTAAGATAATCGCACCAAATTTAGTACGAATTAAGTCTAACAGTTCGGTAAATGGATTCAAGTTAATACTACGCTACAAACGAGCTGTAATACTCTACGTTTCAACCATGTGGGGTCACCTTTCTCAGGAGTTTTGTAGTCGAACTCACATTTACGAATGTAATAGGCAAGTCGAAATGCGCTCGACCATCGTCCGTCAACTTTTCACAACACCCTTCCTGAAGGGCAATCGAACTATGGTCAAAGCAGACACCGAGCTAAAACAGTGTGGTAGAGCATCAAACCAGTCTATACAATTCAAGCACCGCTTGGAAATATGATAAGTTGGCTCCAATCAAATCTGGGACTAAGGGAACAACTAAGAAAACGGGCGAAGGTATGCTCACGTCTACTCGGTAACACTCGAAAATGTGCAAGTCGTAAATTACCTGGCACCTTGGAACACGTTAACCAACATATTAAAAGATGCAAGTACACTCACTTTGAGGCTTAGAATAATAGGTGAGTAGTGCAGACTGTTCACGCATCTGTTGCATGCAGCTAGTTGCACGACTGACGAAAGTGACACTGAGTTCATGTCAGGTCTGTCATAGCAGGCACGCACAGAAGTGTGCACTCAGAACAGACAACTGACAGTGCATGGTTGCACTTAGGACCATTATAGAAGCCACATGATCGTAGGTCATTACACAGGTAAGGAGACGCGACAGTTAGTAATCGCTAGCCTACAGTGACTAAAAGCAGTACATCTGAGAACAGTGAGTAATCAGGTATTTTGCTGTGTATTGTTTACCGCCGAAAGACTAGAAGGAAGAATGTTATTTGGCTTTTAACACGAGCAAGGGATTTGGAGCTTAAATCTGAAACCCGTGAATATACCACGGTGCCATCAGTCGGGATGTTTTGTCCGAAATGATATGCAGATGATACAAGCTGAGCACAACAAACCTATGAAACAGCTATCTATGAAAGAAAACTTGCAAACTGATGCATGTTGTGAACGTTTACATACTTATGTGTGTTCGACTAACAACTGAGTATTGGCTGGTGTTTGATAGAAAGTATAGGTGGTTACTATCAGCATGCGGTCACATATATGCACATATACGTTTGGCCTATTAGGAGGGTTTATATCCGCTTCAAGAGGAGAGACAATTGAGCCTGTAGCTTTGTTTGCTTCATAGCCCAGCCGTAGAAATAACCAAATCGGTTGAACTCGAATCGTTTAAGGCTTTGTGTAGGTGTGAACAAAGATCTGTACATTTTGACTTATAACCGTTGTTCGCCATGTGCATTGAATTGAAATAACTCATCGGTTTTGTAATGTTCAGAAAATATTCTGTTTGAGCAATATATATGTGTGTAAGAATTATTCCTCTGAAATGGTTAGGATAAGTCAGCACAACATATCGCTTGGGATTTATTTCTCATACTGTCTGATTTGTACGAAGTGCCTATCGGGATAACTTTAAATCATGTGGCCTACGATAGATTGTATAGAATGTTTAACGCGTTTATTTTTAAAACATCCGTGGGATAATCTTGCTTTAAAAAAACGACTGTTAAAAACAGCACAAACCTAGACGAATAAATGACAGCATTGTTGGCGGCTATAATACACGTATGATAATTACCGAATGGCCGTGCCAGCTGCAAATAAATTCTTCACTGGGCTGATTACGAAAAAACTGGAAAATCGAATGTAATTTAAATAATAATAAAAACAAATAACTTTGAAAGGACTTATTTAATTATTGCATGTTGATTTTAAATCTTTGGTGGTTGCACCTACCGAGTTCAGTTGAGCACCCACATAGCTGAATGTTTTGGTATTGATATGTTCGCCGAGCTTGGCATTTAGGTTACAAACGTTTCATCACCAGGCGAGGTGACATCATCAGTGCGTAAGTGTTTCAGCGTATATTTTAAATGTGAAGATTGATCGATGCCTGCTCTTATATAGGA
>QNGE01000170.1:124319-154097 GCA_008508345.1 Paragonimus westermani | reverse complement strand
TATAAGAGCAGGCATCGATCAATCTTCACATTTAAAATATACGCTGAAACACTTACGCACTGATGATGTCACCTCGCCTGGTGATGAAACGTTTGCAACCTAAATGCCAAGCTCGGCGAACATATCAATACCAAAACCATCAACCCGAGCTACAAACAACAGCACCACCGCTGTTCCCAACCGTCAGATAGCTGAATGTGTGTCATGGGAAATCGCACCGAGCAAATGAGATTGTTTATAACTCTGTAAACTGTCTAGCCAGAGTAATTTATGTTTTTTTATTATCCACTGTCTTTGGATTTATTTTGACCTTGTAATGTATATCATTTGCAATCACAAAGTGCTTCTTCAACTGCATAACGGAGTTTGCTTTATGAAGTTGTTTTCTCAGGGTCTATCGTAAAGACCTTGCAGATTTCTAGCCACCTTACAAATGGATGCATTAAACGGACGTATATTCTACTATAGTGCTTTCTTGTTTTGTACCCACACAAACCTACTGACCATCGTTTCCCTAATCCAACTGCGGGAAAATGGAAAAACGAAAATTTCAATTTCATCTGAACAAAAATATGGGTTTTCTTTCTTTGCCTTCTTGTCAAGAATGTCAAACTGAAAAGGAAAACTTGCTTTGTTCCGAGAAGTCTATTCTGGTAATTTGTCGAGCTGGTTGCTTTTTTCATCAATCAGACTAAAGGTCAATGTGAAGAAGAACTGATGCAAGTTGCCACTCTACCCTACGATTCGCTACTGGAGTACTCTTCACAATGTATGTCTATCGGTTGAACTACACAAGCCGTTTTTCAATTTCTTTGTTTCGGGGATTTGTTGTGTAGATTTGTGCAAGTTTTCAGTCCCCTACCGTTCTTGTCCTGTATTATCATATTCCATTACAGTATTATAGTATTCCAAATTAGTGTCATTATTGCATTACGTGCTTGCCTGGAGACAAGCTAAAAGAAAGTTCGGAGTGAAATGATTACCTTAAATGGAGCAGAGCATATAAGTTTGATTTGTATACAACTTACTGCAACCTGAAACCACACACATATGTGACTTCGTTATAAGAGGCATAAACAAGACGAAAAAGCAGAGTTTAGTGACACAACCATACACGAATGAACTAAATAGTGTAGGATCCGGATTAAGTCATCACGGATGTGTTAGCATTTATCATGACTGGAAGATGAACAGAAAATATAGGTGGCGTAATAAACATGTGATAATAACACGAACTATTTTTGCTCAGATTAATATCGCACATTTTTTCAAGCTCTGTATTTTGCACAAGGTGGTTAGTGAAGGCCACGACAGCACTTATTTCCATCCTAAAGTTGGCTGTTGACCTCTAACCAACATCCCTTGGGCTGTGGTGACGGAGTGTCAGAGAAGACCAATACTGGAACAGTTTTTTGCATACTGCTACCCGAAGCCATAATTCACATATGGAAATGCTTCACTTTTAGTCGGACTTGGAGAATTCACGCAAATATCTAGGTGGTATGCTTCGAGTAACTGTACGTTAAACGTGTATCAGCCATCCTAGCCGACTGAGTGAAGTTACGTCGCACTTTTTCGGATCTCACTACACACCGGTAATGCTTCACAGGTAGCAAGTGTACGCACTTACAAAGCAAATACACGTACATCTACACTATTTCAGGAAGTATACGTCATACTGATCTACGATTATCCAGTTGTCACATTTAGGTAATCCACCGTTAAGCTCAACAAGCGTCGTTTTTTAACCCACAGACAACCTGCGAGAAGGAAGGCAGAAGCACAGGCAATAGCACAGGAGTAACGTATGTCACTGCTACCACAGAGGCTCGCCTTGTTTTGTTAATCAAGTTGGTGCAAAAGTTCGTCTAATTTAAAATTATAGGCGCTCCTGGTTACCTTACATACTTGACATCAGCAGCGCTCGCTTGTTGCCAATGTTCATTTTTAATTCACTTTTTCGCCTTTCTTAATTAGAAAAAAGTGATTCGACTTTAATTTGTGCCATTTTGTTCTCTTAGGTAGCCCCACAGAATATCTACAATTGTTCGTTTTCCCTGTGCTTTTGCCAGCATTGGAGGCCATGCTACATGAAGCAAAAAGGCAGAAATGTTTTGAAGTAAGTAAAGTCTACATGTTGATGTTAGCCACGACAGCATGTTGAACCTTCTAGTACTTAAGCCTAAACTTTGAAATATGCTACTTTAAGTTACTGATAAGTAGTCGGGGGTTCGGTTTATTTTCAAGTTGAACATCACCCACATCTGATCGCAGCTTTCGCATTCAGATAGACTTTCTAGCCAGCCTCTTTCGAAAAGAAACACTAGGCTCGGTTTTGGAATATGCTATTTAGTTAAAGAGAGCCAGGTTCATTCATGAGTTTTGAACAGTTAGCGTGCATTGGATAGCACACAGTTCGCTGATTGGTTTGAGAGTTACGCTTTCAAAGCACTATCCATCCTGTTACGTCAAGTCCGCGGTGATAACCAACTTTGAGCAGCACAGTCTCGTATAGCTGTTTAGAGAAAAGCTGTTTAGGAACGTACGAACAGTAATCTGATCGGCTATCGATCACTCGAGTGTCCAATATTCCAAATTCACTTGCAGTGATAATCATATGAACCTGGTTAGAGTGATGATGGCACCACCAAGGCATCTATCGAATTTTATATTTTGTAACAAGAATGTGTAGATACTTAGATTGGAAAAATAAGTAACTTAATTTTGTAGCCATTTATTCAATACGCTGGTTCGTCCACGATATAATAAGGCGAGTGATAGAAAATCGGATTCTCTTCCTTGTACTAATTAACACGGCAAATCTTCGTCCCGAAAATCACGCGGCGGACCCCGTTAATCGCGCTCAAGACAAACCAAAAGACGGGTGCAAAAAGCAACTTTGTTCTGTTCCGACAACGTGTGTGACAAGGAGGAAATTGCATGATATTTATAGGGTGCATAGTAACCAACCAACATTTTCGAACCAGAAAACCGAAGGATAGACATCAAAAAAAGTAGCTAAGATCACTAGACCACCAATGAGCATAGCGGAATAGAGGCCAAACAGGTAAAAAAAAATAGCGAAGGTCACCTCTCGAATGTTCACGACATTTCCGCTCATTATGATTGGATAGGATCGTTTTCACGAGGAAGGAAGCGGTTTTGGACGAAGGAAAAAAGAATGGGCTCCTCTAACTCTTAATTGAGTGCCTACAAGGTCTGCTATTTGTACCACCTTGCATTTATTGTATTTATTCATTCACTGTGGCACCAACCAGCGTGTGTCCGTCTTTTTTCTGTCGATCTGTCTGCTTGTATCTAATGTCGCTTGCCTGCATGTTAGCCGGTTTTACTGGTGTGCTACTTCAAGATCTTGATAGACCATGCGTTAGTGCCCACATTCTCACTCACTCTCGTTTTTTTTATGTTGTGTTTTTCTGCAATTCATACTTTCACCCTCGTAAGCCAATTCGTCAGTCTTCAACTCTCTTTTCAATATCGTTTAGCAATAGATTAGAAACAGTATAGTCTAATCTTGCAAAGTGAGTTAAGGCAATGTTCAAAAGCCCTCCTATCATTTTTAAGTAGAATCTACTCGATAATCAGTCTGTTTCAACTTTATCACGCTAGCCTACAGGTTTGTCCGTACGACCAAGTTCGTTTCACATCTAGATGAGCTCCAGCTTTTGAACTCGACAGACGGCATACACATTCTTTGGACATAGATTTTGACGACAGCTGAAAACGGTAATAATCTGTTAACCGTTGTGCAACTACTACCAACTTGGCATCAGTAAGATCAGTTTCGACGCGCATACACTAAAATTAGGGAGACTTTTGCTGCAAACCATAACATACTTTGTTTCTATCACCATAGCTATTCTTATTAAAAGTAATTGGGCTGTTTTGAATTACGAATTAACTAGCCTACGTATGGAGTTTACCAATATGCATTGTAGTCGCCTTATCTTCGGCTGACTATGACATCAAACCAGCAAAAAAAACATAATGCGGGACGTCAAAAGTTCGTTCAGTCTTGTCAACCATTTACTTAAGATAACCGAATCAAACACTTCACTATAATGTGAATTAAGTACACCTAAACGGAGGACGTTTTGTAGACTGAAAGATAAGTAACACACTACAGATAAAATCTGATTCAACAAACGTTGTGTATACGAAGTCAGTCTTTGCTGTTTTGATCTGTAGAGCTTCACCGCTAGTCAAAGCATTTTGGATTGAAGATTAAAGCGACATTTTCCTGAAGCAAATTTTAGTGGAACAGTCAAAAACGTTGTTGAGTACGACTCATGGCCTGACAAGTTTCTGTGCGTATTATCAAAATGTGTACTACATAACATGATGTTACAAAGCGGGAACTAGCCGTAAGTCCCTTTTGTATATCCGGTTTCATACTGGCCCTCCTTCATCTACTCCATAATTTCCTGTTTCCTAGTGCTCACTTTGTAATGTGCAACCAAATTTTCAAGACCATAAGTCGTGCGCAATTACATTTCCAACTGCTGTATTAAAACTCTGGCTTGAGTCACCCTACGGTTTTAGTAACTGACATGTAAACTGGACGTGCTTCACCGCTGATGATACTGGTTATGTTGGTTCTCGTCAACCAAATTGCTATCCTTCTCTACTGAACCGATTAGCCGATCTGTTCTGACGACTCAGTTACCACTACAACTGTAATTAAACGATATGACATGTAGACCGATTAGATAAAACACGCTTATCATTACTCAGACTTGCTTCTCTTGTTTGTTGCATTAAGCATGCTTGAACTGCATGGTGCGACTGAGACAACAACACGGACTGAGACTTATCCCTAACTGTGTCTGTTAGGGGGTCTCCTTGAAATAACAGTTGTATGAAAATATCTCTCTTGGGAAAAGTGTGTACACCTGCCTCCACAAGCATCCTTTCATTATGAACGGTGGTAAACGTCTGTTGATGTCCGTTAGCAAGACCTGTCTGAGTTAAAAACGGCTGTTCCTGAGCAACCCTAGAGGCCGTACAAATTCGATAAGCTCGAATGAGTAACTTTTTAACTGCTCCCCGTTTATTAGTAACCACAGCAAAACTAATATGTGCCTTGGCCACATTAGGTGGATTAACGGTCAACAGAATGACACAATAACCCATTGACTGTTCTATGCAGGAAACGTCAGTAAAGGTCGGCTTACCGTTAGGTTCCAAAGTATGGGGCACACAAAGAGATAAATAATGAGTGAATTTCTTAACGTGGCAATGGTGGCAATACTTAGTAAGACAAAAAAATCTTCAACTTGACGTCCGTATAATGCAATCAACTCAGTACTCCATGAGATCAATCTTGCTGTCATCTCAAGGAGAAGACGAACAAGTGTTGGACAAAGAAGGCTACTTGTATCCACTCCAACAACTTACCTGAACTGAGACCCTTCAAATTTAAATTGTGCGTTTTAATTACTTGAAAAAATGAGCTATCTGAGGTGTGTTAGGGAATCTGGAAGTGGAAATGTTTCGGGATAGAATAAAACCTCATAAAAAGCTGGCAGTTTCATTCAGTCATTCATTCATAACTGCTATGAGCTTAACCGGAAGTTAGTGTGACCCGGGCCACTACGACTTTTATGAATGCAGACAGATCGTTTACTACGGCACTTCACCATCTCGAATAGCGTTTCCAATCAGCGATTTACGTAATCACATCGACCCCAGTCAGATAGTCGACATTTACCTAATTCACACAATGGAGCAGTTGAGTCTGTCATATTTCGTGACCACGTCGTTGCTTGTTCACCGCTTAGTTTCATCTACCTGTTAGTGGTCTCAGTATAAAATGTCGTGTACGAAAACCGTTCAGTTGGCATCCGGAGTAGGTGACCCAATCATCACAGACTATGCTACTTGAATAGCTGAACAATTGGTCGCGTATTTCGGGAGTCTCCGGATACGTGCTGACAAACAGTAACTGCGATCAACTGTAGGTGATGTTCAACTAGAAAATAAACCAAATCCCCGACAACTCATCAGTAACATTACTCATGTAATAATCCCGATTGACGTGGGCTAACTGGCTGTGACAACTATGGTCAAACAACACAAGCCGGTCAGTGTTTCACTACGAACAGACCACTTGTCCAAACCGTACAACATAACAACGCACATAAGCATTACATGTCCTTCCTTTGAAGAACCAACGGACACTATTTCGATGTCACAGATGGCAAATATCTGCGTTTTAAGATATCCTCTCAGGTAAGGCGTATCATTGCTAGTGTTGAACCTAGTTGATGCCTCCGTGTAAAAGCAGTACTTGCAACTATCGTACAGTCTGTTTTTCAACCATCCCATTGTTCTCTGAGGAATCAACAGGCTTAAATTTGCAATGGTCCTAGAGGGTTACGGTAATCGTAACTAACTAATTCTTTTACATCATGACTACACTAAATCCCTTATCTAATCGAAGTATGAGGATCTCCCCATATTTCTTAACTGCGTGCTAGCTTGCTGACGTTCCAGTCTGACAAGTCTTCTGGCCTGTCTGTAACTTGGTGAACTCGGACGATATATCGACCAGTACTGTCTTGAATTAGCTCACACTGTCTGCGGCTATCGATAAGAGTTTCTCGACTCGATTGTACAGATTTTCAATTTTGACCTGCGTTTGCAATAGATTGACAGTGTTTGCGGACATCATCTACAATCCTATTTTGATTTTGGTATGTGCAACATCTGCCAAATTATGAACGTTAGTATCTGGATCAGTTGAAAACACGCGAGAACAACATGCCATACTGAAACACGACGAAAGTGTTAAGTGACAAAGGTTTTGTCAACTTTGTTACAATGAATGACGAATTGGCAGTAGTTTGAACGAATGTCTTGATTTGAAAAAAGTATGCTGTCGACAATTGATTAATAGTGGTACGTAATCGAACTATCAACCTTAGCGTGATGAGATGAATTTCGAATGTTGATTATCCACACGGGCCTGTTTTTTCCTCCACAGAGACATCGGTTTGGATTCAATGGTCTGGACTTTCTTACACTGTACCTTTATCGAACTAATCCTTTGAATGTTCAAGATCGAAAAAATGTTACTAAACTGAACGACATTCCATGGGTTTCTGATCACTGGGAACGACATCCTAGGCCTCCTTTACCACTCAGCCTCCAATGGACAGAAGAGGAAGCGGCTGCCAAAATTCAGGCCTACTGGCGTGGAGTTACGGTACTTTATATTCGTTTATTTTAGTGATCCTTTTTCAATTAACGTGTGGTGTGGCTGTGTGGAACGGGACGATCTGCTCACCGAGATTGATATTGAGTACGTCTATGTTATACTTGACGTACATTCCCCGTGACTTAGTCCAACCAGCAGCTTGAAAATCTCAATTGCTAATTTAGCAGGAGAGTACGTTATTATATGCCTTCTGGACAAGTATAGAGATAGTATAGAGACAGTATACAAAACAGGAATCTGTCAGAACTGAACTTCTCATCGTTATACCAACACACGAAAGTTACTTTAAAGACCCTGATTCTAATCAGTGGAACACGAACGTATGCTTTAGTAAAGCACAAACTGTCAACCAAATAAATGATCGACTGAAAATTCTCGGTCAATCATTTTGATGGCGATAGGCGTAGCTTTCGTATGTCTGTTACAATGTCTCCACTTCACTGGCCAATTTGAATAGGCATACTGGCAGATCTGGTAGAGAGTGAGAAGGATGTTAATTAAGAATAAGAGTTAAGATAACCAAAGCGAATCCCCTTCTCGTACAAGCAAGGAACATGGATAAGGAGCTTAAAGGAATAGTTTTTGAGATTACCGTGAACGCTCATTCGGATTGGCGTGGTCTATCTATCCTGCAGATGTAAAGTGGTTGCAGTTTGAAAATCATCTGTGATAGATCACAACTTTTGCATTCCTACAGATCATCCATTCAGTCTCTTTCGAAAATAAGCATTAGATCCGAGTTTTCTTTTGTTAGATCAAACCAAATCCCAGCCATTACAAGGATATGCATTACTGGCGACAAACTCGGGCGTGATGAATTTTTTTAAACTGAAGCTAACTGAAAATTCTATGAAGATTACGATCGATTATCAGGTTGTTTCAGTCCACACCAACCGAACCCCTGTTGATTGTCTGTATGGGTGTGTCGTATTAGGTTATCAAGCCGCGATCTCACTCTGTAATGAATGTGTTGAGAGTGAACGGCGCTGCAAATGCTAAGCCGTTTATTCTCCACACTGATTCATCAGGGTAACACGAGGTGAATTCCACCTCATCTGTCCATATGGACCGCATTCACAACGCCACCCCATGTACAACGTCTCAAGGCCCAGTCCACTCGCACTTCTGTGTCATTTTGTCGAAAGCAGCGCATTTATGGAACGTCATATTAGGATCCCTAAGTGCTAAAAGATACCGAAACTTCGCTAAAATCATCCGGAAACTAAAGGTTCTCATTTCGCCGTCCATAGAAGACACTAACTTTTTCTGTTAATTGGTATTCACAGTCGACCTTGTCTGGAAAGTAAGAAACAGCAGTGTTTTTCTAAACGCGTAAGCCACGAACACAGCATTTTTGTCAGCATTGGACAGGTTTCTGACCAACCTCAATTCATCTCTGTAAGCCATTTGATAACAGTATGCCATCATTCATTGTGGCTGGACACCGTCGCCACTGGATGATTTTAGAAGGGCAGACATACGTTGGTCTTAATGAGCGCAGATTGTGTGTCACATACGTCGCTTTCTGCTTAAATGGTGGGTTGATCACGCCAGTCTTACTGAATGCTGTAGGGAATTCCGGCAATCGATCACTCATGTTCCTACTCGTGTTTTCTGTTTGGTCTGTCATTTTCACGGAGAGGATTAGACCCCATGTAATAAATGGTGTAATCCACAGGCCGGAGATCGTTTTGAGGCAAGAATAATGTATTTTTTGAAGCTTGGGTGTGTGAAGCAAGCAATCCCTTGTTTCCTCTCTCACAACAGACGAGAAGAATTCCGGAGGTTCGTGAACTTCTCGAGTGGCAACACCAGTGGAGAATGTACAACAGAAGGAAACAAGTCACAAAAGACGACAACAGTTGAAACGCAATCGTCCCGGGTTCCAGTAGTTTTTTTCATAGACACTTTCGAATATGTGCACTCAATAGTCTATTTGTTAAAACCAACCCAATTTAGTTCTTCACGTCTTTCATCTTTTATGGGTCAAATAACAAACTTTAACTTGAAAATTTAACCTACATTACACAGCATTACCTACAAGGCAACCTTTCACCTTCCATGTAGGTTTTCCAACTGACTTAACATAAACGTTCTTGATTATTAAGGCTAGAAACGGTGACCGGGAAGAGAACTTGAGCCACTGTTTATGAATGGCACCATGACGACGATCTCACTTAATTACCACAAATAGGAGTTTTTCAGTGCGACAGGTTTCGCCTAAGGTAAATAACCCGCAAATTGCTTTTAAAAATGCCAAAAACACAATGCTATCTCTAATGAATACACAAGAAGGTCGAGGCTGAATTTAGCTCACTGTCGAGGTTGCAGTTAAGAAGCATAAGTCGACTGACTCGTACATGACTATAGTTCCTCTGCTTCTCAGTTCTATGATTTATGCATCTTTCAAAATAAGATATGAAACGTCTGAGCATGGTTATACACATGTAGAGACCAATCAATGAACAAGAACTCCAGGATAATATCATTTCTCGCGTTTGTGTTGGCCACGAACGTGTACTCTGTGACGTATAATAAATCGATTAGGTTATCTTAAGTCCGAACAGCGGACAAGACTGAGGTGACAACTCATATGATTGAAACCAGTCCAAACCAGGGCACCTTCATCGTAACAAGTTGGTAAATGCGCAAGCTCGATTTCAGACAAGCATGATGAACCGTATGCGTTGACTATTTCTTTCACTTGTGGTCGTTTTTCGCAAGCTAGCTCTCTCTATTCCATATACGAAATAACAACGTGGTGTAATACACTTGCTCTGCTTGTGTCATCAGATGTGTGAATGTCCTCGCAGCCCATAAACTTTCCACTTTCACGTGTTCCAATATAATTTCGTAACTGGATGTTGGTGTAAGATGACTGAACGGGTTTCTCTAGTATTGCTACAGACTGGTTCAAATGAGACGAATCTTACCGATGCAGTGTGTTAGCGAGTGGGAACGGAAACAGCACACTGGACTCCAAACGTTGTGTGATAGCCTCCTTGGTAGATATCCTAATCAATTCAGATCAGCGGTCGCTGATTACACGCAAGTGAGTCATAGCAGTGTTCATGCACTTCGGAGTGCGTGCTCTGTTCGGCTCCAATCTCCTCACTCCAGCACCCCATCATGTTTTGGCTATCGTGTTCTACTGATGCGTCGTAACCTAACCCGGTTAGAAAACCTATTAATGTATTCCTTTGAACACAGCAAGAACTCCAGTTTGATCCACCCAATTTGTTCTGCTCTAAGAAACCTTGTCAGAAAACCGGAGACCGACATGGAATCAAGGAAGGGTACTGATTGAACACAAAATTGAAAAAGAAATCTTGTGTCTCGATTTGCATACAGGTCATTTCAGTTTTCCGTTACCTATGTTGTATGCCAAAAGGGACAATCATTAGATGACCCACCGTCCTCGTCGTACCCGTGGTAGTTCTTGGTAAACCCTGATTCATAGGATGCCTAATAGCATCTGCTGTTTTGTAAGTCCTTGCAGAATTGCCGTTCTGAAATGCAGAATATAGATTTGTTAGCACAAAGTGTTAATCGAAACAGCAGTCTTCCAAGTTAGTAATGAAAAACGTCAGTGCTCTCTGTCCGTCATGTTCCACCGGGGGTCACATTTGTTGATATCCATTTATAAATAGGAGTGATTGCCACTGTTCTGCAACCCAACCCTCGAACTTAGGCAGTTAACCATATGTGGTCTTAAAATTCAAGAACATTTAGCGTGAATAAATATGAACGGTTTGCACCTCCCAATCAGGTATTTTAAAAATGACTTTAGGTGCAATCTGGTTTTGTAGAACACGACGACAATGACAGTAACACAGAATAGAGGAAGTTAGATTTCAATCTAATCATGTTTTTGAGTTGCCGTTTGGATGTCGACCATGGAAATTCAATTCTTTTCATCCGATGAGGACGAACTTTTGAATACTTTTGCTCAGTCCCAAAAAGATCGTCAGTAGCGGTAACGTTAACAAGCGCAGTACAACAGCATGATAGATCATTAGCTGTGTGAATGACCATTGATGTGAAAGCTGGGTCAGTTTTGTCCAGGTCAATATATCAGCGAAGTGGAAGCCCTCGTTTCTGAAATAAAGCTAGGGTCAACCATCTTCTCTTCCTGATTAGAAAAAAGCACCACTAAGTGTGCGATCGTCTTCGGGAGGCCATCCAATACCCAAATAAAATGAACGTACGTATGAGCACATTGTAACATCTGTCTTCCAACGAAAAAGGGTAAATTTCTAAAGTACGGGTTGAGAAATTGACAAAATATAGAAAGTAGCGGTTAGTTCCAGTCTAAATCTGTTGCAGACGTGCCATTAATCTATAATCTAAACATGATAATATGTGGCTGTACAGACGCAGCTGCGATTATATTATCTGTCACAAAGGCCAGCTTTGATTTGGGAACGTAGACTAACAGATTACCCGCTGTCAATTAGGTCTTAGTTTCATTTGATTTGTACAATCAGAACTTTCGTGTACGGTTAACAGAAGAGTGGAATCACGGAAACAGGCCGTGTACTTTGCCTTGGGCACAACACTAAATGAATTCAAGCACCGGGTATTTCACCCGGAATTTCAAGTATCTGGTTTCATTCTCCTTTTGATTTTCAATTGTTATGCCTTTGTCAATTTTCCCAAATGCCGTTCGTCTAAATTTCCTTCCCTACTCTCCACGGACTCCGGCAAGCGACCGGATGGCCAAAGTCTGGAAGAGACAAGACGAAATTAACAGCTGCGATAATCAATCTTATAAGCATGTTACACTAGTTCGTGATTCTTCTAGCGATAGTTATGCGGTCTCTTAAGACGGTTTTCTTCTTGAGTGAGATAAAGTACTACTGTTATGAACCGAGAAGGCGGATGGCACACACGTTTTTTATTTGGGAAACCAATACACGACTTGAGCGTCTCAACAGGACTACGAACAGAAACACTCATTTGCACGCCACACTCGTCTGAGGATACTCCAGTCGCTTTAGACACCATGTCTCACTTCCCTCATGTGTCGAAAGCCATTCTATGTCATTCTGCCTTCCAATGATCCTTCCCATATCTCTCCCGTATTTATCTCGCGATCGTTTCTATCCAAGCTGCTACTGAATTGTGGTGTGAGTATTATGGTGCGACCGTCTATCCTCACTACACTACCTTCTAATAGTGTTGCAACATAGCGTGGTATTTAGAACACACAAGTACACTGAACACACACCTGGCAATCGTATTAAGTCTTGTAACCGGGTCCGATATGACCACGGACCATCCGGTAAACAAAATGACTTACATTTCCAACACAAATGTTACTTCTAACGAATGTGTACATGAACGTCGTCATCACTGATAATAGTAAAGCTGTACTCGACGCACACCTTTGCTTCCATACAATCGTGCAAAGATGAACATGACACCGTTCAACAAATGGTTATAACTAAAACAGGCCCCCGACAGTAAGAAAAGGGAGGAAAAAGAGAGAACGCAATGCACAAAATTCCCAGGAATCTGTGTCCAGCCGGTCCAACCGTTCCAGCCGTGTCTCCACTATATAGACGGAACGAGATTCCCAACGAATGACTAAGAAACGCCTGATCGTTAGGCAACACTTTCAAGACCGCATTGCCTCACTCGGTTACTCATCTTTGATGTACGAAGATAACCCAAGAATAAACTGGCACCCAGGACGGTAAGCGACATGTGGACTGTTAAGCTAAGACAATGCAACACATTCTAATGCCCTGTAAGTTTCGTACAAGATAACTCCCTATTTACACGCCGTATATAGTCGTGATCCGGTTGCCTCGTATAAAGAATGTGGTGTTTGATTGTAGTGTTTATCCCTATCTGTAGAAAATCCACGAGACACTTCATGTCTGCAAAGACGATGCACAACACGACGGTCTGCATGGTGACTTAAATTTGGGGCTGAAAGTCGAGATACCACGGTCTCTTTTGGAACAGGTATGCCCCCTAGTACTTCTATTTTGCGGTCGCTGGTTACAACTGAGATTAACACAGTTTTTACGCGCCTAGGTTGATGAACTGTTGACAGCTTCTTGTCACTTCTCCAGACCTATCAATTGTGCAGTTCCTCATGTTCCTTGGCTTCGTCCCATGGTTCTATCAGCGATATAGTCCGTAATAATCTCAGCGTTTCGTTTGTTTTGCAAATGGCCTGACTGACGTGCCATATCTGGGTATTTAGTTCAACTTGTACTGCATGCATCACCGCTCCTCGACTGCATAGAATTCAACCGGGCGTTCAAGCACTATTCGAACCGTCATAGTCCCCGGACAGTACCGAACCACGAAGCTTAAAGGAACGGTTGCAAGATACATAGCACCTGTTAAACCAATGATTTATTCGAAAATTCTCGTCAGGCGTCGGTGGACTGAAGGGATGAATTAGTCCGTCAAGATTTCGTGGTGTCTGCATCAGTCACTTGGTCTCCTTTCGCAATCTGTCGATTCCCAGTCGACCGGTAACTCAGACGGAAGCCTTCCAGGGTGTCGGCCCTATGGTCACACTTTAGCCTTTTTAGGGACTTATTTAAATATGTACAGGAACCGCCAGAACTTGCCATTGGATTGCCGATGATAAGGCAGTACCTGACCGTACGTGATCGATGCCATTCCACGAACGTGCTGTAAGTGAATTGATTTCCGTTACCTGACATGATTTTCCTCGCCAATCCAAAACAGCTGGAGATTTACCCCAGTTTTCGAACGCATCAGTTACCTATGTTGCTCCCATCAGGTTAAGTCGTTTGATCACTTGCTGTATGCATTGATAGATACTAAATTGTGTTGGTCATCCACTTATCCGACGAAATCGGGGTGCACGCGAATTCACGGTCTCTCAAGCACTGATCAGTTTCCAGTGAAGATTTGGTAGCCAGCGCACAACCAGAACAGTCCTGGAAAAGCTCCTTGATTTCCGAGATTTTGAGAAGCGAGTACACACAATTGCGTGCCAAAGCTTCCACCCCGGTGATTTCGGGATTTCTGCGATGAAGTTGATGCAGAACTCGGACATAAGATGAGAGGATAACACGTCCACCAAACAAGATGCAGCTATCAGATACAGAAAGACAGTGGATTCGCCAGAAATTCCGTCTCATCTCACCAGCAAGCCAATCCTGAGGCCATCCGTTGTGCCTCACACTCACGACCGTTTGGTCGTTGATGCTGTCAGGAGCAGGTTTTTAATTGTTTCCTCCGTCACTCAGTTCACAGCGTGATTTACCAGAATGGTCACAGCAACAGTGTCCTCGTTTGCCGTGGTACGAGAAGCGGTCAGTCGTGATGATACATCGACTTGTCTGGTTTTCGTTTTCGATTGATAATTAATGGTAAAATTTCAGCCATGGAGCGCAGTTGCACAGCGCTGGAAACAGGTTGTTACACATGCCGGAAAGCCCTTCTTTGATCCGATTACTGCAAGCGGCGGTTTGTGATCGGTTAACAGTGTGCGGTGATTTCCATGAGATATTTCGTGGAATTTCCCGCTAACTCTGTCCGTCCTCCTGCCACACTCCGGTCATCATTCTGGATGCGCAGATTATTTAGTCCTCAAAACCGTCCGGGAATCGACAGGCTATCGCTGTGTTGATACTGTAGTTTGAGGAATCCGTGGACATCGAAGTGAACAATGAAGGTTCAAGATGGGTTAGGGATAGAACCGATTCTAGCGTATCCATAGGGCGATCAGAGGCATTTTGGCATCCAGCAGATCAGTTCCACACCGTATTCTTTCGCACGAATTGATGTAGAGGTCCGCGGATATGGTGCATCTTTGGCAATAGTGTAGTGTAATGGATCACCGGTCCCGGTAATGACATCGTCGTTGAGATGTCGATTGGATGTGATACTTGATTACTTACGCCCACATTCTTTGAGCCCGGGAGGCGGCCATGTTTTAGGCGATAAGCTCCAGGTTTTGGTCGACTGTACAAATACCTTACACCTTACTGCACATGAATGCAGATGAACTTTTCGAATTCGGTTATGGACACGGTCAGGCTATCTGTACAATTCGCCACCATTGGCGTCCACCATACTGAAGTCGTAGAGACATGTTGCCAACCCCAAGGAAGTCAGTCGGCATCATGTTCATGATCTGCTAGAAGATAACGGACTCCGATTTAACTCCAATGGGGAGACTGTGGTGCTAAAACAATCCCCGATGGATATTGATGGTTAGCAGCTCCCTCAGCCTCGTTGACTTTAACTCGCAGACGAGCCCCAGCCAGATCGACTTTGTGAGGACATCTGCCACCAATGAGCTGTGCAAAACCTCCTCAGATATTGCTGGTCCTCTAGCGCGGGGCTTCAGATGCCGTTGAAAAACCTACTATCATCAGAATGGTGTATCCGGTCTTCGTATCAGTGACATGGTGGGTTTTCCAAGCGGACCGATCCGCTGGCTGGCTAAACTTGAATATTTAACTCTATCCAACTCATTGCTCGCAATCGCTGGAACAGATTGCTTGGGCCAGAATACAGATTTTGCATATGGACGTAAATTCAGAATTGTTTTCGGTTTGATGCACCAACCGACATCGAGAACATATCGCCGAATCTGTTTTGTAACTACTCTGTCAGGTCTTCACGAACTTGATGTGGTTTCTTCTAGTTCACTGGCATCATCAGTTCGTAAAACCTCTAGTGTAGTGAGGATGAATTATACCACCGTACTACTCATGGGAAGTTGGGTGTAGGCAAGTAATTACGTATTGCAGTGGTCACGAAAGAATTTCTGGCGCCAGTGTTACCTATAAAAAGACGGTAGTAATGCCAACAATAATATATATATATACGTATATATATCGCAAATATAAGTTGAAAAAAATCCGGATAGCGCGGCAGGAATGATGCTGGATGAGGCTGGAGTGGAAAATCCTCACCGTAGGACTGAATATTATTTAACTCATATGGCAGCATAAAGTAGAATGGGTTGTTCAGCCTGTTGTGTACCACTGTGCAACCATCTCCCTTGATGTACTGGATGGAAGCGTGTGACAAAACTTGAGTAGTTATTGTGACACATTTCGTGGCCAAGAACCATGTCAAACAATGTAATAGGTAGCGCGTTGGTGGCACAGACACTAACGTTCCTGACAGAGTTGGAACCGCTGACCGTGTCAAGCGTTGACCGTCAGGTGCTGTTTCAAGCATTCCATGCTCTATCATGTGTCGTACTTTGGTCAAATGAACACAGCTACTTTTTTAGGTGACGTTGTCCTCAAAATGTGGGGCAGAAGGTTAATAACTTAGAGACGCGTTACATATTGTAAACGTTTCTTCACTCTGGAGGTCCAGCATTTTTTGGTTCCGCCTGTGTAACTTCCGCCGTAATTACACATAAACTGGCAGTCACAGTGTGATGTGTGCTACACATGCAGTGTCGAACCAGTCGCTTTATTTGGCTGCTCTCTGATTGGCTCTGAAAACCTACTTGCCTTACATTTTATTGGCTACAATTCCGGACCCTTTTGTCCACCGTTACATTTCACCAAATCAATAAAGCGTGGTGTATTAACACGTGTTCTGTGTTTCTACTTAGGTTGCGGGCCGTGTATGTTTACCATCGGGACGTCGTATTATCGATTAGTAAAGTCTTATTATTTGGTGACGTGTGAAAAATGTTTAAAATGTTACATTTACCTGCACAGATTTGGTGTGTTGCATGCGAAAAACCTTCACTATCTTCTTGGAACCGTTGGAAGCAGACGTTTCTGGATTATTTGGAGCTTTTACCTGTGTTGCAACGAAATACCGTACTTTCAGAGACCCACAAAGTTAAATTACTGCGACAATTTCTGGGCGATGAAGGCCAACGACATTTTGATGCGCTACGCATTGGCAGTAAAGAGAACGTTACTGACGCTTTGAACGCACTGAGTGAGCTATGGGAAACACGCCAGCATACTTACACCGCAAGATATTGTTTCACGAAGTTACATCAAGCTCCAGATGAGAGTGTGAATGATTTCATCGCACGCATTCAACAAGCTATCCCTGATTGCCGTTACAGCGAGATTCCTGCCACCAAGTTCGAAGAAGAAATGGCTCTACAGTGCTTGATTTCTGGTATCCAGAATGAGCAGGTACGTGAAAGACTACTTTCAGAAGATGAATCCACTTTAACTTGGGATAAAGCTTGCGCAGTTGTTCGACAGCGTGAAAGTATTGCGAACCAATTAACCACGTCTTCACAGCGGACGAACACAAATGCTGTTCAAGTGATTGCCAAATCAACTGATGCTCATCCTGGTGTAACAAGAATGAAGGTCCTGGCAAAGGATTGTTACTGTTGGCCGAACTTTGACTTGGATATCGAGCAATTTTTGAAATTATGTGAGGTATGCCAGAGATACCAACGAACTAATCCCGACGAACCGATGCACTCTTGGCGTTCGCCAGAGAGACCATGGCAACAGCTGCACGTTGATTACTTTGGCCCGATTAATGACCTGATGTATTTACTCGCGATTGATGCTTACACCAAGTGGATCGATGTCTGTCCCGTCACACATACCGATTCACATTCTACGGTAACGAAAATCCGATCTTTGTTTGCGACATTCGGGATACCTGAATTAGTTTGTACTGACAACGGAACTCCTTTCATTGATAAAGAATTCCAACAGTTTCTGAGTAATAATGATGTGCAACACGTAAAGTTTGCACCACACCACCATGCCTCAAATGGTCTGGCTGAACGTGCATTTCAGATTGTCAAACAAGGCCTCCTTAAGCAGCGGTCTGGAACGGTACAAACTAAACTAGATCGGTTCTTATTCGCTTACAGAACAACTCCAGCTGGATCGACAGGGAAGTCCCCTGCCGAACTGATGTTTGGCAGAAAGTTACGAACAAGATCACATCCACTTTTCCCCAGTCTTTGCAGCTACGTCGAAAAAAAATATATGTGTACCCGGTCACATGACAGGAGGGAAATACAGGTGGAATCGGATCCAGTCTGTACCAGGTTATCTCAGCAGGCAAGTTGGCAGCCAGTTACAGTCAGTAGTCCTACGGGGAGCCATTCTGACATGCAACGGACTGACGACCGGATCGTGCGTCGACCTTCAGACCATGTCCGACATCACATCACGGGGCCGCTTGCGCCGAGTGTGTTAATAGAAAATGTCGATCAGCAGACAGATCCAGAGCAGTCTGTTTTGACACAAGTACTAACTAAGGATGCGCCAGCAAAGCTCCGACGGTCGCAACGCTTGCGGAAACCAGTAGACCGATATCCACTTGTGACATATCACGCTCGCTAAGAGGGAGAGGGGTGCTACGTGTGCAGTCCCGAACCAGCTGCTTTATTTGACTGCTCTCTGATTGGCCCTGAAAACCTACTTGCCTTACATTTTATTGGCTACAATTCCGGACCGTTTTGTCCACCGGTACATTTCATCCAATCAACGGAATGTGGTGTGCTAACACGTGTTCTGTGTTTCTACTTGGGCTGCGGGCCTTGTGTGTCTACCACTGGGGAGTCGTGTTATTGGTCGTCAAGTCCTTTTTAGGTGGTAATTACTGGCTAATCTACTGTGACTGAAGGCGAGCCTGGTTATTAAATCCGACCTCGTACGCTAAATATTTGTCTAATCGAATCTATTAACTTTCGTATTTTGACGCCTGCTGCAGTCCTCCTTAGGAGGCAATTCTATGTACAATTTTTCTCCACTTAACGGCAGGATGGCAATTCCGTTCTTCTGGTTCTTTCTGTGAATCTTTTCGGGTGGCAAATAGTTTGTAGTACGGATGTGATCGTCTCTGATTCCTCTGCAAGACTGTCACGTGTACAAATTCGCCATGCTCGTGTGAATACTGTATCCCTTGCGCGCGCTTATGAAGGGTCGATGTGAAACAGCTGGGGTTCAGGTATCGAACGGACCACACGGATTTCCTACACACAGCTCTTTTAATGGATCAAGCTTACCGGTGACTTATTTTGATTGGTGAACTGGTCAAACAGGCGATTATTCCAAAATCCAGCGACGTGTCTCTACACGGCGGTTAGAGATGGTTAAAGCAGACAGCGGAAGGATCATAAACAACGGAGAGATCGAACAAGTCATTACTCAACGGAGTCGGTCCAGTGGACGAGAAACGACACATGAAAGTTCACGACAAATATCTGTGGTCAAACGAATAGAAACAGGCAGAATTGCGCATGAAATTGAGATGGAAACTTCGCTGCTTTGTGAACTGGAATTTTGGTTCACCTACGTGAGCACACTAATGGCGGGAAACTGGTGATTCGAACAATGAAGATCTTGCGTTACAAAACGACTTTTGGCTACAATATGAGTTTGTGTAAGAAAAGCCTCAAATTCACACGTTGTCTTCATATTGGGATGACAACTAGTTAGGCACCGCATCAAGTTATCTATTGTCTGTTTGGGACTACCAAACACTATCACATCATCTATATAACGGTTGTCGTTTGAAAACCTTGCTGTGTATATGGCTGATATTTGGTCAGCCCTCTACACAAAATGTCGGCTAATATTAACCCGAGTGGACTTCTTATGGCTACGGTAGCGTCGATTGAGAAAATGGAAACTGACAAATTCACTGCAGGATAGTAAAATTTCCTGCAGAATACCGTTTGGGAGAGGTCAAACAATGAGGCCATTTTCAACGAACCCACAAACAAAACCGGTTTTCTCGTGTATCAGAATGTTCGTGGTCAAGGACTGAACGTTGCCGGAAGACATCATCTAATTAGCAAGCCTGATGTCACCGAAGTTACTGATCAACTCAAAAGAATGTTTAATAGGATGTACCTGAAATCTTTGTCTTAAAGGAGTTGAAACTATGACTAACCGGTATGTCATTCTATGGCATAGGGGATTTGTCGTTGTTATAATAGGTCTAAATGACATTCCAAACTGGTGCGTATTGGGGTAGTAGAGTTCAGGTATCGATGACCCACACGGCTCATCAGCTTTATACGTCATCTCATCAGTTATTTGTAATCGTAAGCGATGAATGTTTCATTCAATGCGATCTCCGATTTCAGTAACACTATCCTGTGTGTGTCCGTTGGATGAAACTTTGTTTGGTCATCTAATAATGACAGTATTCGCACATACGCGTCTCTGACTAAAACGACTGTCCTAAAGCCCTCACCTGATTTAAGTATTACTACAGTTATTAATTCAGTCTCTCTCAATAACTGCGGTTGGTTTTTGTGACAGAGCACGGGCAGTTGATTGGGGTCATGATAAACCCATAAGTAGTATAAGTGAGTGTGGTTTTAAATCAGCCTAAGTTTCCAGCAATAGATGACTGGAAATCAGACAACTGATCGAATATTTCGCCCACGTGAAGGTGGTTTCTGCTTGGCGGGCAATGTTAATGCTTCCAACTGGGACGAATTCATCAGTACAGAGGAAAAGTCCAATAGACACTTACTGAAATGCGTTGGATTAAGAGGTAAACCTGTAAATGTCACCTCACGTTGTTTTTGTCAGATTGTACGTAACTTCCACGAAAGTTACACAGCCAGAACCAAGAAATGCTGTACCTCCGATATGAAGGAATTTTTGTTTGAGTGGGCGCAAGAATCCGCGTCACCGGTGAACAGCAATGTCACTGAAACAAGCAAATAACCAGTGTCCGCAGTCCCTAAACTCGCTCTGACCACTGGGTCACGTCATCCACCTAGCCTGTACAATCAGCCTCCCATTCGATTATTCTACTCCAGTACTCTTGCGGTTTGCTGAGGCCGTCACAATCAACCAACTGAAGCTGACCCTGTGTGGTCAATGATGATTGATCCTGAACTTGATCCGGTCATGGACTTAGTAATCTTTCTTAACCCACCTAGTGAATATTTACCTCCTCCGTTTTTCCGATACACATAACCAAGTCATATTATCGTAAATTCCATACTGATGAGTCACTACAAAAAGATTATATCTACCGCCCTCCGTGTTCTGTTTTGCCAAAACTTCTGAAAGGTACTAACTGCTACAAACTGTCGTAACAGTTGAAACACGACTTGTTAGTCATCTAGGCTTTAATGTTCTTAGTAAACCAATTNTGTGAGCAATGATCAGGTTGCCCGATCTTCGAAAGAGACTGGCTGGAGAGTCTATCTGAATGCGAAGGCTGCGATCAAATATGAGCGATGTTCAACCTGAAAATTCATCGATATTCAGGTAGAATGTCGTTCACCAATCCTGTGGTGGTCGTGACGACGACTACCGTTGGACTTGGCTTGACGTTTGAGCTCCTTCACATCATGTAAAAACATTACGCATAAAAGCCAGCTGCGCGACCTCGAGTTGCGCTCGTTACTGCTGCAGAGTCAGTTTGACTCTTTTCGCCGGAATTGGCATTACTCGCATAGGTTATGTACCGCACGTTGTGAGTCGCACATTGTCAATCGTCCCTCACGACATGAGCTCAATCGAAGAAGCTTGATCTCAAATCAGGAAGGAGAAGCAAGTCCTACCGTTTATTGAAACGAGCCAGAAAAGCTCTGAATTTATGGTGCAGCCAATTACCACACAAGACGGTCAGGAAAGGGAAAGAATAAGACGCAACGACCATATACGGCAGTCATAGCGTTAGAACAAGTCAGGTCATGGGCGGGACAACAAGAAGGCGAGGAAAAAGTTAAGCTAAACCTGAAACGTGCGGACGTACAATCGCACTTCGGGTATTGGATTGATCAGTTAGGATAAAACAGAACCATTTAAGGAACTCTGAACCCGTCCCAGGCAATGTGGACGGAAATTTTCCAGGTTCACTTCGCAGAGTTGACTTACGATGCAACCTGCAAGTTTACACGACCTTAGTGATAGTGATACTCTCAAAGCTGGGTCGATCGGTATTGCGCAATTTAACTTCCCTGCTTCGTTAGGAAATGCGCCCCCTACCAGCTCACCCTAAACAGCATACTGAACCTGACATGCATACATCCAGGTGAACTACCTCGTGGGCGTGCTGTGTTTGATTTCGTAGTGTATTCCAACACTCAAGAATTTTTGTATCACATTTCAAGGTATAACGTGGACTATGAAAGCGGCCGTCTGTTCGATCAACGCCTGGCACACAACCTGACAATCACTGCCGGAAAAGTGCAGCCGCTCCAGTTCTGTCAGCAACATTGTTGTCGTTGCCACCGAGGTCACACAAAAAGTCCGACGTATTGCTTTATACAACAGTTTTTTCGTTTGTTGTGAAAGCAACGCTGTCAACCGGAAAAAAAGCAAGATATCGTTAAGTGTTGAGGAGGCCGTGCGATTTTCTTCCTGGATGCATGTGTTCTCAGTGTGGATATCATAGAAAACTTCCTGATCTGTCCCTTCAAAATCTAGATAGAACGTCTTATATTTACATAATGAAGGATCGGCGCTAGATTCAAATTGTGGAGGTAACAACTCCAGGAATTGCATTTCCATTTTGAGTGTCTACTTGATGATAACATTTGTACCTCCTCGTAAAACCCGACCGTATGTTTTAGTAACCAATGTCCACGATTATGTGTAGAGCTCGCCTGTGAGATTGATCAAGACTGTACGGCCTGTTAGTTTGTGCTACACCATCTACCTGTCGTGACTGTAACCATAGGTTGTGCTGCAGTGTATGTTTGCAGAAATGCAGTGGCGTGCTCCCAAGAAACACAAATCTTACAGTCTAAAATTTCTGACTTCGGCTTTTGAAAACCGTTATAGCCTCCAGAATTCATATATTTCTAACACTTTATCATAACTGCTGTTCTAAACGACCATAAAACGAATGAGTACAACCTGTGAATTCTGAAAGGTTAGATCTACTCAGTCCTACCCTCTGGATACATGATGGATTATCAGTAAAACACAGTTGCCAGTAATCAAAACATCGTATACTGATTTTCGTGAGTTCAATTTGATGAAAAACTTCACTCAACGAATCCTTAATTAGAGCTAACAGAACAAGTAACGTGTCTTCTCTCAAAGTGATAAACAACTTGTGTAAATGTGGTTAAGCATTTGCCCAAGTTGGTTCGGTTGTACCTAATGTGAGCTAAATGGCACTGAGTTGGACACCGTTGTCTCAACAAAACGTGGTCGGAATTAAGATGCCGGCAGCGACAAGGATGCACCACCAAGAAGCTCTAGTAATAGCGAAACTCGGGTATAGTGATTCGTCTGGGACAGAGTCAGTTGAACTGTCTGTGGGACTGTGAGAACCGCGATCGACTGTGACTTTTATGTGTTTATATTAATCAACTCCTATGTAATATGTTGGAAGGGACTAACACGTGGACACGAATAACTCGTAGACCCGGAAGGAAACTTATGCCCTGTACAGTTTTTGACTCTAATCCGTAGGGCACCACGGGACCGAGGCGACGCCCCTTCTCAATGCTCCGACAGACACAACGATTATGCACAGGGCAGATTCTGTGACGTTTGTAGGTGCCGGCTCTGCACGAGGCGGAACATCTGGACCATAAACTCCAATCTGACTAGTACAGACTAGGTGCAGGAAGTTCACAACGTGCACCACTATAGCCGTATCGACAAAGACGTCTAATTTGTGAGACGAAAGAAGAAGAGAACATTAGAAGAGATTCATTTGGAAAAGGCCTGGGCTACAGCTAGACGTGAACCAGCGACAGGAACAACAATTCCAGACTGAGCAACTGCTCTATCATTTGAGTCCATATGTAACGTTTCCAGGCTGTCTGCTTGGATTCGTAACACGTCTGGTACAGCACTTGCCATGTCCGAGCACGCTGTTTTTGTCGTTGATTACAGTCCAGCCAAAGACTAGATCTTCGTAAATAGATATGTTCAGATGAGTAGTGTGACAGATTTATGATGTTAGATGAGACCCAACTGTGAAAAATCGGGGCTTCGGCTGGATTCGAACCAGCGACAGACACAGCACGCCTCAACGTGGCAAGCGCTCTACCAGCTGAGCTACGAAACCACACCGGGAGCTCGGAAATTTCACATTTTGACTCTGTTACCCACCCGTCTCTCTGTCTCAGGAGCAGTCGATCTCCTGAATCATTTGGTGGATTCCATATGAGACAGTGGGACGGGTGGGTAACAGAGTCAAAATGTGAAATTTCCGAGCTCCCGGTGTGGCTTCGTAGCTCAGCTGGTAGAGCGCTTGCCGCGTTGAGGCATGCTGTGTCTGTCGCTGGTTCGAATCCAGCCGAAGCCCTGACTTTTCACAGTTGGGTCTCATCTAAATTCATAAATCTGCCATACTACTCATTAGTAATACAATTTCTATGCTCAGCAGTGGCGTTGGTGGATTCCAGCGTGAACTGTTTGAGAAATCGTGCCGGGGCAGTCGATCCCCTGAATCATGTTCTGAATTGACAAATGTTTTACGTTACTCGTTGGTAAGAGAAAGAACTGTATTCGGTGAAATTTCGTTCGATGCTTCACAAAAAGGTGAGAAGGGCGCACGGAATAAAGTGACAGTTTGCTCTTTTTTTGTTAGGAATCATTGTTCAAAGGCCAGTCGTTCACAAAGTTGGCAAACCGTTTTAGGTAAAGGTGCAGCATTTCTCTGCGGAACCTGACAGAGACTGAGATTGCTCACTGTTTCCCCCTGAACAATCATTTTGGTCACAAGCTGTTTTATCTGTACACATATATCTATTTGACATGCAACATTTGATAATTAGTCAATTCCCTCTGCGCCTTTACATGACACCATGAGGTGGTTTGAACAACAAGCTACTGTGTGAGTCATGCCTGGTGCACAAAACTAAGTAGGCGCAGTTTTAGCTACAGTGTGCAAATTGCTGTGCTGTATGCGTAGTAAGTCATGGTTGAATATCACTTGGAAAGGTAAGATCAGGTTGAAGATTATCGGTATGATTGACACTAATAAACCGGGATACTAAATTTTCTAAGTACTGAGCTAAATGACTTTTGTATAGAGACGGTAGATATTGTACGCTAGTGTGTCGTTCGTTAGACTGTAAATAGAGACATTCCCGAAAATGAAGATTACATCAAGTAGTGGCTGCTGATCCTGTATTTGCCTTGAACATTCCATTAGAAATGCATTGACACAATTTCAAGTCATTTTGAGATAGTGTAGCCTGAAAGCATACCAAAATGCCTAGACCAGGGTCTCTGCAGGGTGGCAGGCTTTGTACCCAGACACTTACTACGTTCAAACTCTTCAATGCTCTGCACTACCATACACTATATCTGGTTATGTCGCTGTTAGGTCCAACGATAAATCGGCCAAGCTGTGTAATGCCTTTGTTTTTCCTCAGTGAATTCCGTGTTCGTTTCGGCTGAATGGACAATAATCTTTTCTACTTAACGATAGTTGTCACCTAATGGACGGTTAGTCGCAGTGTTGACATAAAGTAAATCTCCTCTTATTTGTTGCCTTAGTTGTTGAACCAGGTGTGGAATACTTATCCACTATGTCACACAGGTAGTTGACCTATTCACTTTTGAACTTCGCTTTCGCTGATCCTTACTCGAGCAGTAGCAACAATTGCTCTGTTTGTTTTAATTCTGATTCGCAGGTTTTCACAATCAATTTCGAGTTCTTTACCCTCGATTGCTTTCTAATATGTGAATTCTATCTTCGTCACTGCTTAATCCGTGGTGCCCTTCCTCCTATCAAACCGAAAATCTACATCACTTATTTGCTTACCGTATGTTCCGGTCAACAAAGTTTGCTTTAAGCAGGTGTACTGATTCTCAATCGACTGATGGTGAGTGTCGGTCAGTCTTCAATGTACGATCGACAGATATCTGGCATTTTATTAGTTCAAGCAATTGCACATCCACACACACACAGTCGGTCAGTCTTAGTGTTCGTGAATTTACCGCTTCCACTGCGCGCAATCCTTGATTCACGAGTTTAGACCTGTAGTCGCGATTTTCATTCGAGTAGACATCGGACAAAAACGGTCGCGTTGATCGGCTGAAGTTGTCACTTCCAATCACGAAGCTGATAACCGCGACAATGGATGATCCTCTGTTAACTAGGAGACATCATATTTTTGCTTCAGTGTGGTAAAGAAAGCACATAACATTGTTTTTCTACTCGACTGGACCACTGAAAACTTGAAAGCAGAAGGACTAAGTGATGGTCAGACAAAGCTAATCACCAGTAAGAAGAGGCTAACTGACAACCAGAAAAAAGCAGTGTAAAATAGGTGAGTCACCGTTTCAGCGATGGTTTATTAAAAAATATATTATGAGGGAAAATGTAGTGCCAAACTATCCTCATTGATCTGGAAGTTAGATGTGGGCACTTGGTCAATGTAAACTTGTTTCTTTTCACTACCCGCAGTAATGCGATGGATATCATCTCGTTTTGAGAATGATGGCGTGGAATGACTGAGTAACAGAGAGTTGAAGAGAAAAGAGGTTAACGATATTTGGGACAACTGGTCCGTAGTAGGTAGTCCGTTGGCGAGCGACGTGATCGTAGTGCTAGGAGCAATTTTTTTGTCTCGGACGGCGTTGGCTGTTACTTTTGCATAAATGTTCAGAAAGATTATGAATCTATATTGCCGAGATGGTTAGTATAGTTGGGCGATGAAGCTGCCATTTTGAATTCCATACATGTTCATAGGTTGTTACAGGATGGAAAAAGGTCTCTGCTTGTATGTCCCTGGTCGGTGAAAAGTCATGTTGGATAGTATATAGGCATAAATAATTTTTTTTGTAACTAAGTGATACGTGGGTTCAATGAAGCTGCCGTCTGCAATCATTTCAGCAACGAACATTGAAACATTCTGGAACAATATTCGGTCAGATATGCGCAGATGATGATCTATCAGACTGCCCCCGTATAGCGGTTAGAAAACTCGTAATGTCGGTTGTCTTTCGTGCACTTGTCAATGGAGTAATATTTCAAAACTTTCAACCAGTTCAGCCGTGACCACACAGTTGGGCGATACGCTCCACTGTGATCAGTCCCTAACTATGAAGCAGTTCCGTCTACTAAGCAACTTGTCTCTTTCATTCCTAAATTTCAGCAAGTGACCTCTTAACAGTTCATCCTTGTTTAGTGGGAGGAGGTGTGCCATGGGATGACCCAGGAGGTTGAGTATTTTGCAGGTAAGACCTAAGTATCCCTAAAATGTCTGTAACTCATTGAGAATTGACCTAATACCGTCATTCCTTCTTGGTATGGGGTTTTCTTGAGCAACAAAATTTTTCTAGTGACCCTTCTCCGGACAATTTCAACAAGTGTCAAATCTTTCTTAAAATAAGGACGACAGGCCCGTATGTTCGTTTCCAGGTGTGAGTGGATTGTGGGAGTGAACATAGTGAGAAACACTTCAGGGTGAAATGTTCCACAAATTCCTCCTGAAAGGTCCAGGGTTATTTGTGCTTTTTTAGCCGTGACAGCAGTTTGTAGACAAACTCACACTGTCTTTCACTATGGTCGTCAGGTGTTTTTCGCTTGATGAAACGAAAAACTTTGTGTCGCCACTGCAACGGTCAGTACGATGTTGAGGGGCAAACTTGCATGATTTTACATCTGTTGGGATTGAACGACTAGTTATTCTGTATAGACCACTGATTTAGACGGTTCAAATAGTCTTGTAAGGTCAATAGATTTTCCAGATACTCTAAAACTTTGTGTGGTCGGCATAGAGCAAAATCGACTATACTGGGTAGTTCAAGAATGAATAGAATGAATGACTGGGGTCCTAAGATTGATCCTTGCTAAAGGGCGCTGTTGGCTGAGAACCACTCTACCTTGTGGTTAAAACTATGCTCAGTTAGACACCTTTATAGCCAAGTAGACGAGCGCCAGTCAAGGTCATAACTATTCAGTATCCACGGCAAGATTGAATGATCGACCACATCGAAGGCTTTGAAAAAGTGGGGGTAAGCTACCTACATGGCCCGTCCTGGGTCTGCAGCCTTTTTCTAAACATCATGAGCAATCAGCAAATTCGTGATGCATGAGTATTCCCTACGGAAGTCATGGTGCTCCTCGGTGATGAATTGAAGGTTTTCAGCCTTAACTCAAAAAGTCATCTAAAAAGCTCTCTACTATTTTAGGGACTAGTGAAAGCAACGCCGTTGGCGGATAATTTTCTGACTGGTCTCTATACCTACCTTCGAAGATGTGTGTTATTGCGAGCTATCTCCAGGCTTTCGGTGAACGGCCGGTTGATGAGGAGTGGTTGAAAAGTGCTGTAAGAGTTTCTGCTAATTCCATGACTCTGGTTTTCAAGACGACAGGAGTATCAGATTTTGAACGGGTGACTTATGGGTGGGTAGGTACTCTGAATTGACTCATTTGTGATACTGAAATCTGAAGTAGTTTAATCAAAATGCGGCCTATGCGATTATTAGTTATTCATGGTTTGCAGTTATTCACACGTATTGTTTTAACCCATAGTGTCTGTCGTCTCTGCATCTGTACTGGTCATCTCACAGGAAGCTTTTAGTTGCGAAATAGTAACCATACACTTTGTGTGTTATGTGACTGCTGTAGAAGAGTTTAGGATTCATCCTCACCTTCCCACCAAGACCGCGTTGACAGCAAAACTTGTCCTGTCTGATAGCAGCCGTCGTGTAATTGCGCCACTTGATATACTCCACAGGCGCAAATTCAGTTTGATTTAACTGGTACCCGTTCCAGGTTGAAGGTTTCAGTGTGACCATATGTTTAGTTTTATTGTGTAGGCGTCTAGGCCTTCTTGTAAACTAGAGACACCTTATTGGAAAATGAATGTTGACAACAACAGAGATTTCCTCAATGAAGAAGTGTCAGCTGAGTGTGGTAAAGGAGCTAGACCATATAACCTACGTAGGGTGCATTTTCATTTCTGCAAAACTTATCTTGTGGTAGGACTTCAGACCGGTATTGTAAGGGATACATTGTCTAGTTTCCTGTAGATAGCTGAATTCTCATGATCACAACAACTAAATGCAACTGTAACATTTGGATTGCTTACTATGTCAACCTCATTGGTGAGAATGTAATCCAAACAAGACAGCGCCTGGCCCATCCGTCACCTCGTATGGTGCTGGACATGCCACAATAGTTCAGCTTCCAATACCGCCACAGCAGAGGAAAACGTTACACTACTGACTGAATGGTTCTTGAGGTCTAGTTCCGCGTGATTAAAATTTCCCGTTATCAAAGTCTTAGCATAAACTAAGGATGGTATTCTACTCAGAACGTTGTGCAAGGCGGTGTAGACATTCTTGGGCATAGGAGGTGTTCTGTGAAGCACATCAACAGAAAAATGAGGCTACGAGGGAAGTTAACTACCTACCAGACTGATTTTGGAACATCCAGAAGCATCCCGTTACGAAAACTTGAGGTATGTAGGTTCCATCTCAAATAAACAGCTACAACACAATTAGGATTTTTTTATCAATTCGGAACTCAGTCACGCCAGGAATGGACGATTCGCCATTCGAAACTATAGTTTCCCGTAAGCAGTTTGAACAAAGCAGTAAGACCACGAAAACTGGTAGATGCAAGCATTTCATATTGACTCATCAGTACCAAATTTACAATAACATGGACGGGTTTTTTTT
>QNGE01000170.1:76070-122715 GCA_008508345.1 Paragonimus westermani | reverse complement strand
CTGGAAAGTCTATCTGAATGCGAAGGCTGCGATCAAATGTGAGTGATGGTCAACTTGAAAATAAACCAAATCCCTGACTACTCATCAGTAATAAACAGAATTGACTACTGTGATTGTCCTAGGATAGGCATTTTTCCGTTTCCTCAGTGTTTTAATGGAAATGGCCGTACCCAATGAGAACTCAGTACTTTAGCTCACATTCTACCCCAGCTTCGGCATAAACTAGTACAAACACGTTTCTGTTTCTCGGCCCGGCAACATTTAGGCTGGATTTAGCGCTCAATCACACCAACTGAATTCGATGCACTGATGCTATGGCTAACACGTTGATAAGTGAAATTTTAGTGAGCTCAGCCGGTTTTGGTGAGCAGGGCATGGACACGTAGCAAGCGCGTCGGGGATAGTGTTGCAAGTAGTCGTCCAATCGAACTATCGATCAGCTGTAGCGTCGATGGTGGCGTCGCCCGAATCTGTCGTAGCGTGACAACCGCGCAATTCTGGGTTGTGTGGGTGAACGTTCACGCTATGGCGAGCCCGGGTTTTCCCCCAACACGGGTGAGCTCCGAACCGCGCTGAATACGAACGGGCGCCTGCTTTGCCTTTCTTTTATACCGCACTAGTTAGGGTTGTCCTGTTAATTGCGCAAAAGCAGAAGACATGTGCCCTAGTTCACATAGCATCCGATTGAGTCATGTGACCTACCTGGTTGGTTAGGCCAGTAGGCTTTAGCCTGCTTACCCATGTTGTGGCCCCTGCACGATCCACGATTTTACCGTACAGTCGTGCCTATTTGGTGCTGTCTGCAGTTCCTCTCATGCACTTGTCCTCTTTGCTACAGTACAATAGTGTTGCTTAACCGTGTCTGCCTTTTATGTTCACGACACAGCAGTTACATAGTTCATTCGTTACGAAACACACGAGTCAGGTTACTGACCGATTTGTGCATTTACGGGATACAAGAGCAATCGGATTTCGTGTGATGTCCCGTTCACTCAAACTGATTGTCTACGGTGCAGTTTCAATTGAATTGAGGTGAAAAGTGACTGATACTTCTTTCTGCTATGGGATATCTACGTTTCAAGGGCTTTCTAAGCCGAGGACGCAAACAAGAAGTTGCCCAAAAGTGTTCTATATGGCTGGAAAGCATTAGTACAAAAGTTCTTTAGTCTTAAACAAGTTTGTGCACGAAAAAGCGAAAAACTAATGTTGACTTCAGTGAGTAGGGTAGTCGCTGCGAATGCCAGTAGTCTTGATCAAGAAAGCTGGCGTACGGTTGATTGACACCAGTTGCTGCAACAATTAGTAGGATAATTGAGGGTTTGCAAGTTTTTACTGTCCGATCAATAGAGTCAAAATATCACATCATTTCATCGAATACTCATCGTCTGCACACGGTGAGTACTTCATTCCAGGTTGGATTGGTGCGCTGACAGATTGCAAAATAAACGTGCTCTCCCTGTAGGGGAATATGGACGGCAACTGGCAAATCATGATATAAAACTGAGTAAAGAAGAGGACGCCAAACAGAAACGGTCCGTATTAGTACAATTAGTTAGGCGAAACGCTATGGCAAAAAATGAAATAATCTTCATAGCACATTTCCATGTGATTGGCACCGTCTTTATTATCACTGTCTCTGATGACCGACGCTATTCACCTGGAGCTATCTAACGTATGTTCAAGAAGGTCACAAGGTTTCTCTAGTCGTGGTATGTCCAAGAAAGCTAAACCAGGTGTCTCAAACGTAATCACTTTCCCGATGCGTAGCAGAATCCCAATTTGATTTTGAAAGCACACCAATATTACAACAATGTGGTGACGTCAGTTCTGGGCGTCCCACTATGAAGGCTAAAAATGTGGAGCCATGGAAAGGCGAATTTCGACCACAGTCCAAAGGTCTATAGAGATAAAATCCAGTGTCACCAGGTTGCCTTTAGTGTATTTTAGTGGACATCGTAACAAGCTTAAAATAGTAACTAAAACTTTCCCTTAATCCACAGACAAAACACGGGAACAGAATGCAACTGGTCAACCGCTTGTACAATTATTAAGGTTCAGTAGGACTGGCACGTCCATATCCTGCGGCCGCCACTCTCTATCATTGTTCTACGGACGCCTTCACAAATGGGCTACTGACTTCCCCTAAAAAATACAGTCCTCCGTCAGGACTAACTGAAATTAATTTCGATTCGTCTCTTCAATTAATTCAGTTTCACAAGATATCGTTTGATTCACTATTAGTTTGCTGTATCGCCTTGTTAGAGAAGTACTCAGATTGCATACCCATACCGATTAAGCCCCTTTCAAAACGGCATGCAGATGCCAAGAGATTGTTAATCTCAACCAGTCTGTAACCAAAAGCAAGCCGTTTCAACTTCGTTCTGTTCAGATGGTGCCCGCTTTTTATACCAAATTGTCTGTCTAGGTCAGTTACCGCTATGGGAGCGTTTGAAACTACGATGTTTCTCCACACACGGCATTTATGAAAGTGCGGCTTTTTGGTCAACATTCAATGACCTTTTTTAGCAAAGCCATTTGTTGAGCGCAGCTAGTGTGCATCGAACGTTGAAGGCAGTCAGTTTGGCCTAAGAATGAAGGGGAATTGGTTGTACGGGTAACTGAACGTGTTTTTTCTTATACAAGAATGAGTCATCATACACACTCAAAGTCACTTGACGTTAATGCATTCCGCTGAACTAAAATGAATCCCTCACGAAATAGACTGCCAGATAGCTGATAAGAAGAGCTACACATTGATTAAGCTCTCGGAAAAGTCAGATTAGAATTCTTAGGAGTGCACGTGGTTAGTTACATTGTTGGACAGAAAAACTGGAGAGACCGGCTCCCAGCTTGCAAGTATCCATCGCAGACCTGACACAAGTGTACGGCTCCTGTTCACAACGCCACATCGAAACGGTGATGTATGCAAACCATTGTGTAACTTCCATTTACACCAACCAACGAAATGTCATTACGGAATTACCTACAAATATAAAATAAATATATTTCTATCGGGCGATTACGTAGTCGACCAGCAGAACACCACATAAAGTTAACTACTAAGACGGAATTGTACTCTTAAGCAAGAATGCACAGGAACAGTAATATCGGTTAGATGGTTCGGAGCTGACATGAGAAATTTACAGCCCGTACTCACAAATGCCCACACTTTTACGTGTACGATAGCTAGTTATCCACCCGTTTGGAGTGGATGAAGCAACCTGTCTTTGCTGATTACGTCTCGGTACCGATCATGTACGTGTCCTGTGCTGAATGCGGTTCGTTCACTTAGTTAAACAATTATTCGATTGAGCACAATCTCGTTAAGCTCGGCGTGCTGATCATCAAAGATCAAAAGTTGGCGATCAAGTAACAGGCGGAAAGCAGACTGATGAAGTGTGATTTCGCCGCAGAGTTAGGTGGAACAGCGGCCGTTTGGAGACGACGGTGTACCGTTATCTGCTCAGCTGGGACAAGCGGGTTAGTCAACTGTCAACTGTCGAGACCGATGGGCTAGTTCGAGATAATGATTCTCGGACCAATGGAAGGAGCATTCATAGAAGTTCACGAGGTTACGCCAAGGAAACAGCTAAATCGTGCCCGCTGAGTTGTTCATTTTTGGTCTTGTGACGTAGTTTCCATTTGGCTGAACAGGCTACTGGTTCAGCGGGTTCAGGTGAAAGATGACTAAGTGAGGAATGAACGGTATGTAACAAGAGCAATCCGGCCGATGGATAACGAGATGCGAGTGCATGTTAGTAACTGTGCATTGATTCGAGGGCCAAAATCGTGCTTTAACATGTCAAGTGCGAACCGGTTATCCGTTGTTGATTGACTGTAACCATGTGTGTGACAACAATTGCGCATGTATATGTGTGGTCTGTGTGGGTTGAGCACGGGAAGCCGCCGTGTTCATTTTTGTCCTAGTATGTGTTGATCATATGAATTGATATAATTGTCCTTTGTAGCCTCAAAAATTCCAGGTATATTCTAACGAGTCCACACGCACCTTCTTGTTTTGGACAGTTATGTTGCCCAAACGGCTGGTCATTTCCACTAGCTGTCGTATGTGCCTACGAGGTAGATTGGGCCACTTATAAGAATTCAGAACCTTCCGGTTACTAACCTTCATCTAAAAAGTACACTTTCCTAATGGTCAATCTTCTATCACTCATTGGATCAGGTGTTTATGTGGACATCTTGGCCATAGACAGCATGGCGTTTGGCGAAAATCCAGTCTGAATAAATATTGGGTTGGTCGTATCCTACTGACTGTAGTCCAGTAACTAGTAAAGTGACGGACAGTGGATGACCTGTGAGACGCGTACAGAAAGACCATTTTTGCATACCTGACCCCCGTTGCCCAATCAAATGACATTGAGGGTTTGGATTCTGGCGATGTGTCAGCTCCTGATGGTAAGTATAAGTTCACAATGCTTTATGCCGTCAAAATGTCCTGGTCGATTTTACCTAAATTCGAGCAACTCACGGTGTTCAAGTACAGAAAAGTAGACTGCCTGAGGTCAGAACTTAGAAGGGGAACTTACATAATGGGACATCTACAGTGGACAAAACTTTCTGTTCTGTGCATACATTGGTAGGTTTGATCAATGGCAGTATCCAATTTTATTCAAACTACTAAAAATTTGCCGATTCGGTGTATTGGAATATATTTCGGCAGTATGACAGTAGCTTGTCTCTGCCTTTTTCCATTCGACATGATATGCGCTTGTAGTCAGCTACTGAAGTAGTGACTCGTTCAGTTCACCACAACTATGGTTGCCATCGTGGTTGTCTTGGTGTACCGCATACCTCCAATGCAATGGACCGTTGTGCATGTCCAAAGTGAATTATTGTTCTTTACAAAAGGAAGTACATACATGTGAAAAAAATGCTATGACCAAAATGATTGTCTACGGAGAACAAGGTTGACAATATTAGTGTCGGTTGTCTGTTACGTTCCAGCAGAACAATTTAGATTCTAGGAACGTGAAACAGATATCCTGCACCTCTCCCTGGCAGACAGTGCTGAAGAAAACCGGCTTGCCAGAGTGATTACGGTCAATGTATGAGAGTATCGATCGGTAATTCGATGTTTGCGGATGCATGCATCATACTAGCCGGTGGCTTTGCGAGAGCAAAGGAGAGTAGCGTTTATTCTCCTGAAGCGTTCACACTGCCGGTTATTTCTGAGTGGTAAAGCGAAAGTCATCGGGATTCTATAACTCATTATCGCACGTTCCATTTGAGTACTGTCCCAAAAACAATCGAATCGGATCGTATATTGCACATGCTTTAGGTGAGGAGGACTTTATTAATGACCCTTCAACGGAAGTTGGTGAACCATAAGTCCCTATCAGATATCGTCCAGAAAGCTCATATATATTTTCTTCAGGTAATTGGTTCCCATATTTCAGTGACCCGGATAGTGTAGGTCCGTTGGGTACAGTAATTTGGGTGTGATCTATGTCAGAAATTACAGCCAAACCATTACAGAGCTCTATTACACGATGAAGTAATTTGTCCTCGGGGAGTTTGGATACTGAGACACGATTAACCGCAAGCCTGCTTCGCAATTTGATTGTAACCGAAGATCGGGTAGTCTCGTCAATCGGTACGCTCTACAGACGTGTGAGTCACCCAGATTATGACAGGAAAAAACTCACATTGGGTTAGCATTTACTTCGACTTTAATATGGGTGCTGAAAATCGTCTACACATAAGGGTACGCAGAGATATCCCGCTCAGGTGAGCGATGAAGGGAGTGAATGAATATGACTGCGAATCAAGAGAACGCAATTGTTAACAACTATAAGATTTTCCATGTCGTGCTGTTATAAAGACGGGTTGCATAAACCATGCATGTCATTTACCAGTTTTGCAGCTGGTTTCCTGAAGAATGGTATTCTATTCAAGGCCAATATTTCGAGAAAGGCTAGTCGGGGCTGTGGTAGTTAAGGATAACCAAAAACATGGTTGTTAATATCACCCGGTGGAAAAAGGTAGCCGTAAGATCCGTCCGTAAAAATGTAGGGTGGCTGCTTACAGTGTTGCAAGAATAGATCAAGCACTACATAAAGCAGTCGTAAAGTCCTGGAACAAACAAAATCTCCCTAAGCAGGATTTTGAAAGGGGTCATATATAGACCTTAATGAAGATCTCATTGGAAACAGCTGTAGGAAATCACTGTTTACAAACATCCTTCCGTTTTGCACGATAGTTTGATGTGATCCATGTTCGGATAACCTTGTTCATGTCGTTCATTCGTGATCATTGTCGTCAGTGTCCGTGGGCTATGTCAGATTTGCATTAATTTGACTACAATGGAGTCTTAGGTGGGTGTGCATGCGTACCGAAGGTGTTAATGGACAGTGCCGTTGAATATGCTGGCTTGGAGTAGAATGATAGGACTCTGAAGTTATACTATAAATCTGGGTAATATTATGCACAGACTAATATTTATGTCATATAGCTTAGAATATGTGCAGTAAATATTCGAAACGGTACAGCACTGACTAGACGAAATTTGGACATCTACACAATAACGTATTCGACTTATTCGCAATAAAATGTCTATGCTCAACAGTGGCGTTGAGGGCTTCCAGCGTGAATTGGCTGAGGAGTCTTGCCTGGGTAGTCGGTGTACTGGATTACTTGATGGGTTCCATATGATACATTGGAACTGGTGAGTGACAGATTCCAAATGTGAAATTTCCTAACACACAGTGTGGCTACGTAGCTCAGCTGTTGGAGCGCTTTCCGCGTTTGGGCATGCTGTTTTTGTCACTGATTCGAGTCCAGCTGAAGCCCTGAATTTTCTCAACTGTCTCTTTTAAACTAACTAATCTTGTGAACGATTTAGTAGTAATAGTACAATGATAAAGTTTTCTACTTTCTGTGTAAATAATAAATGCAATCAAAGCGAAGAATAATTTGAGAGAGGATGCTTGCAGACAGTTCTAACCGAAGTGAATCCCCAATAAGGCCCTTCTGGATTTATCTGGTTAATTGCCAAAAGACATTTATACAGTGAGAGCAAGGTTGTACCGTCTACAAAAGTTCAACTCTCTGTACATACCTGCATCTTTTGTCACCATGCTGTGGAGCGCTCGTCTATGCCTGAAACCCATCTATTTGAGAAAGCCGGACCTAAGACGAACTATTTGGAAAGAAGGACTTCGGTTTTATTATGACTGTACATGTATTTGACTGAGCGATACTCATCGTTGATAAGGCTCTTGTGGGTTATCTTCAAATAACGATCATTGTTACCAACATCAACAGCAGCAACATAGTGGTTCATACTGATGTTTAGCGGTCTTACAACCGTGGGAAGAAGAAAAGAGAAGGATATTAGTTAATAAATTAAAAGGAACGGAAGAACTAAGCAAAAAACACTGCCTAACAGAACTATACAGTGACCTCATCTTTAACCATATTTACCCTATTCACAAATCATTACATTTTTCAAAACCAGCATGAATTGAGAGGTGACCCAAAAATTACAACCCCACTTAATCATAGTGATCATGGAAAAATTAAATTATTTATGCGGAACCAGACAACATATTCTGCAGTGCATGAATCTAAAGATATATCATGAGAAAAACTACGTAGAGATAAGACACAATGGGACTGATGTGGCTTTATTTTCATTTTTGGCCTGGTTGTATGTCTGCAACGTATAAGCACCTTGATGCTGAATGCCTGAGTATAGACGTAGCTATTCGTTAGTGGTTAGATCGATTCCTCTCCCTTTCTTTTTTTCTCTCTTCGTGTGTGGGGTTTGTTTTCGTCTTCAAAGTGTGATTCGACTGATCTGCATAGAAGGGGAGAATTAAGCTCTTAAAAAGATGTAGCTAAACACACACGTAAGTGTCAAGCGGCCCAAGAAGGCGCGAACTTTGTTTCTGCTCTCAAGTTTAAAACGTTAAGGAAAGTCTGTCAGGCAAAGCGAAGAGAGGGTCAGCAGTTCTACTAAGATGGCATACACTACGACTAGTTGCTAATGAATTAGAATAGTTTATGAGTAAAAACTACAGTTACACTTAACGGCTCCCTAAGAATTGCGCAGACGCTAAACGTAGCCTTTGCCGAAGCGGTGACAAACACGTAAGAGCTTATTGTGAGAAGAAATTGCTTGTTCGATTTACCGACAGTATTTCATTTTCTGTGTTTGATCATCAGGCTAATTACAACACAATATGAAAACAGTGACTAGTGTGAGTCAGAAAAACGCACAATACATGTCATGGACGGCGTGCTTATTATCAGTTACGTGATCAATGTTCAAAATCGTGGGCTCGATTGATTGTGGGCCAGGGGAGATTGTGTCCGCACGAACTTCTACTGAGCGCAGAGTTGCGCAATCGGATGCGGATGGCTTCGGCAAAGGTCAACATTCGAAATCTCACTATTTTTGATCGATTCTTTGGCACTAGGTAGACAATCCGAAAAGCATCTTGCTTACTGACAGAATGGTTGGAGTCGATCAAATCAGCAACATTCGCGCTTGAAACCGTTTTAATCACACCACTGTTCAACCACGTAGGATGGTGTTCACGCACTCTGTCCGACAATTGCCTTGCAGTACGACCAATATGGTTGGCGGCATCCGATTCGGATTAGCCTGTCACAGTGACCGAAGCCAAAGGACGCCTGCGCCTATCCATCACTGCAACTGGCTTGCGCTGCACCAATTGCAGTTCCACCAACACACCACATATCTAGTGTAAACCCGAAGGAATAAGACTGGGAGGTGTGACAGTGGGGCCTTTGTGTCCAGTCGGCCAATGCTGGTTAGCCACTTGATTGGCTAATAAGGAAAGGAAACCCCTATCTCTCGGAAACTAAACAGAGAGAGGCTGCAATGACGAGATTTACACTGAGAAGAAGAATTTTTGAAGTGTAATACAAGGAGCGTTGCAGTATAGGATTGCATGTTAGTGCAGCCTAAAGAAGATGGGGATGAAAAGCAAATTTCTCGCTCAACTATGAAAAGCCAGGCAGACCATTCACCATACAATGCACCAACAAAGCCGAAGAAGACAATGGATAGAAGTCCACAGACACTCACACATCTGCTTTTTGTCTGGCTGCTCCCCTTCGGCCAATCTGACAAGGTTGAACCCGCAAGGACCGAAGTCACAGTCAGCACAGCCCTCAGGATCTAAACAGCACGCAAGCCTGACCACCACTTCAAGGTAGCAGAAAGGGTCAGGACGACCAATATATGATGCTCAACACGAACAAACAAATGAGTACACACAATAATTGGTTGTGAAACATGGAAGTTTGTCTTTGAGTTGTGACACGATAACGGGTTTTCATATTTATTGTGTTGTAATTAGCCTGATGATCAAACACAGAAAACAAGTCTTGTTCGCTACTCTGTCAAAAGAGTATTTCATTTGTCTGAAGCATAGAGGAAATACTGACTTACTTATCAAGAAGAAGCATACTCCAGTCAAAACGCTAACTGCATACATCCGTTGATCGTATAGGAGGAAGTTTCAGTCTTTGTTATGAGTGAATTGGTCATAAAAGTTGGTCAGTAACTCTCGTTCCCTCTTACTTTCAGATGCTGAAGTACTTTCTGTTATTTTCTTTCTTCCAAGTCGGCAACGAATTGTAATCTTCCAACAGAGTAACGCCAGAGCTCACGTGTCGGTTGACGCAATGGTACAGTTACTACTTCGAGAGATGAATGACACTACACGATACAAGGCTAAGATATTCCCCGGTTAAAACCGTTCAATACAAGTCAAGCTGTATGACGTGAACAGTACAAGTGGAAGACGAAGTAATCAATTCACGCTCAAATCCCTGGTAATGCCTCACTCCGCGACTGTATCGTTCATTAATTGATGACATATATTCAGTTCCTAAAGCACCAGGTGTCTACTCGACCGGTGAACCAACGAATCAGCCTAAAAGCATTAAAACGATCAGTCGTTACATTGAGTCAATCTTTCTAGACACTGCTTTTCCGAAGACTTTCTGTTGTGTCTGCTTCGAGCTGGATGTGATTTGGAATCCAACAACACAGAACGAGTCACCACGCAACCGAATTTGAGTGGTGTTACCAAGTGAGCATAAATGAGGAAGAGAAGCGATTATCTGATATCGAAAGTGAAACGATTGTATTCGTCCTGTCTTTAGGGATGCACAGACTTAGATGATACGGCCGTGCACAATTGATGCCAACTATTCGTCTGTCGCATCACAGCTGACCGGTGTACGTTCTAAGATAAACACCTTACCACGAAGAAGTGAGAGCTATCAGAATTAGGCCAGCCAGAAATGGGGTGTTCAGGACTCACAAGATGTACAGTTGAATACATCAGGAATATTCAGGGTGTCTGAGTAGCGTGAACGCTAATACTGTTAGTTAAGAAATGAGTTAGAAAAACGGAGCAGTGAAAATCGCAAGGTAGCTGTTTAGTGAATGCTGCCTTACTGTCCTTTACAACCCGGTTATTTCTTTTCAAGGTGTAGGCATACTGATGTTGAATAGTTAGGCTTGGACAGGGATGTTCTTAGTGAATAATGTCCACTACGGTCATATTCCTTTTTCTATAGACAACAGCTTTTTTCGTATGACTGTACAAGGGTTTGCATCAGCATCATCCACTGATGTTCTGCTGTCTAGTGTGATGATGACTATTGGAATCTCTGTATGGAATTATCCGTGTACATATACGGTCGTCTCATCCTTAGGGAGACCGCTGGTGAGCTCTTCAGAAAGCTGCTGTCTTTCGGGAGGCGGTAACCCAGCTCATGCACTGACGGTACACGAAACGTCAACAGCGAGTATATTTCGCTGTTTAGAAGGTAGGTTCGTTATCTTTTATATGGCGGTCTCTCGCTGAATATCGGGTATTTCGTGTTGTGGTTAAAGGCAAATAAACATACTACCTCTGTACACTACAGTACTCTGATGGAATACTGGGCTGTTTTATGGATGTACCCTTTTTTCACATATCATATGGAACCACCCGTACAGGTGGCAATTTATGTCGTAGAATGTATACATCCAGTCTCAGCCACATATTCGGTGTTCCAGAATGCTTCAATTTGGTTTCTGTTTCTCAAGAGATTTATTACGTGACCCTAAAACGGCATCTGTCTTGGCTGATCTACCGACTGATGTCTTGTGCATTAACTTGTTTACGCATCACGAATCACACGGTTACTGCGTTCGTGTTGATCAGCCTTTGCCGAGGTTCTGATTCACCTCTGTACATGATTTGCGTTGTTACGTTGCCTGTTTAGGGCAAGACTGCAACTACTATTTATTGAATACCTTTTGAACTGGATATATCACAATTAGTGAGCATTCTGTTAATGTCTGGCTTGTCACGCTTCATTGAAAAAACAGGGCAATATTTGAGGAACAGGTATCTTCTTTGGCGCATTGCCCCTAGTAACCGTGTGCCAAATTTGATCTACTCTGCTTACAACGAGTGGCTGGGCATGTTAGTATTCTTGATGTTTCAATCCCATGGCCACAGCAACGTACTTCACTTGCGGTGAGTACAGTCGGAATTGCACATGGGCATTGTGACAAAACCGTCCACGATATCAGATAGGAAGTACGGACTGCACCATGTAACGAAGATGTGATCAAGGCAGGTTATCAATAGTTCAATAGGATGGACATCAAGTGGTGTCCACAGGTCAGCATTGGTCATTGAAATAAAACGTCACAAGGTAAAAACTCGATGAGACAATGGTGTCAACAACGTGGGACAATTCGGGCTGTCTACAGAACGGAAAAGTCAGCTACCCCAAGCAGACTGAACCTCAACTTTCCAGGGATAGGACTGATATGGTGGCTACTGTGGCCTGTTCAGGGCTATCGAATCAACTGGGAACGAGTGCTGTAATTCGTGGAGAGAGCTAAGAATAGTCATCCTAGGACCATAAGTTTTTATAAAAAATTATATCACCTCGAATGAAAATAGCAACTTGAAGTGACTTGTTAGGAAAGATAATTGTGTAGAAGTGCACATTTTTGACAACAAAACTATAGGACCACCATACGGTTTACAGATAATTTTTGGCAACGTGCGCAACTGAGTGCCTCTAATTTAGATCGCCCACGTATCTTTTTGTCGCTTGAGGAAAAATGTGACCAAACCGACGGCGATAAACCATGAGACGGTAGTCCGGTGAAAAGTAATGGAACGGAGTTCCTTAGTAGCGGTCCATCGTCATCGTCATAGACAGCAATACATCAGTGGTTCACACTAATGCTTAACTTCTACACAACCATGATGAAAAAGCAAACCACCCTATATAGGAAGGGAGCGAAGGCAAAAAGAAGGGGACGGGAAGGGAACTAGTGAAAATAATTACGTCCATATTCAAACATCCAGCATCAAGGTGCTTACACTTTGCAAACAAACAACTGAGCTGCAAGTGAGAGTAAGGCGTCATCAACAACACAACTTCCTTACGGCTTTCACTACCCCGCGTCATTAAATGCACTCACTTCACAGACAACTCGGCCAAACAACGACAACATTCAAGCCACTGAGCTCGATTAGACGTCATCTCACCTAAAGTCTCCAGCCACCGGCTCTGTGAGTCGCGGGACCCCAGCCCTGGAGACGAACACGACCAACAGTGGCCAACCCCTTAGTGAACGACTTCATTTCCCTGGTCATTATCTGACCACCTTACACCAGTCGGTCGCAGTGTTACAGCGAACAGTGCTCGGTGTTGAAGACGACTAGCTGGCATCCTTAATACGTGACCTAACCATCTAAGCCTGTGAAAACGTAGGGATTGAACATACTGTCATACTGTATGCAAACACACTCGCGCATCCGTTGGGTGTCACGACTATCCTATAGGTTAACATCCGAGCAGACCATCGTCCTAGTTCTGAAGGCTAGTCTAGGACTTTACATTCGCATCATTTTTGACAATGAAACCATTATCCCATGTGAGCTATGGGAGCACTTATTGGTGTTAGCAGACGAATTACTACTGACTGATGTTATGACCAGTTGAGTATGCCTTAGGGATCAGTAATCCGGATAGGGCGCAGCACTCAGTGTTCAATAGGTGTTAAATGAGATTAATCACTGGAAAGTCTTGACTGCAAATTGAAGAAAAAAATGCATTCCCCGTCTCTATTCAAAAAGACAAAAAATCCTGAGCACACTTTGTAGGCGATTGATTCTTAGTGTTTAACCAGTATGAGACCCTAAGGCTCAGTGTGAGATTGGTGGCGTAGTGATTAACGTTCGTCTCATAAGCAACTGGAATGTTGAGGTTCTGTCGTCAGTTTGAATTCCGTACTACGATTGGCACAGTGCATACGGTGATCCTGAACATGTGCTTATAGTGGACAGTCGAAATGGCCACTGCTGAAGCACAGTTTCTTGTTCAGAGGGAATCCCATAGATGGTTTGTAACTTTTACAATGTAAGATGTTTTGATGTCGATCTATGATGTCTCGGGTAACTGGGTCTAGGAGAGATAATTCGGTTTAATCACTGCATCTGACAGGACCGCGTCCTGTTACCCCGTATTTTTAGCCTAGTTGTGTTCGCATTGGCCCTGTGTTGTAACGTAAATCAGAACGCAAAACGGGGGTGATGAACGCAAACTAGTATGTAGGTAATCTGCCCAGTAGGCGTACACAAAGGACATTAAATCAGTGAACGAGTTAGAATTAAACCCATCATAGTCGCGATGCATCACGCGAGCGTTAGTGGCCAATCATATACGAGGTGAAAGTTCTGGCCTTGTATAGGACAAACACATACACACACATCACTCCTTTTCGGTCAGCTTCGAATTAGGATTAGACAAAACGGTCGACCGATTTCGGAACCCGTGATGAGCGATGAGGATTTGAGGGGTTTGCAACGGGTTGCTCTGCACGTGAAGGTAAAGTGACTGCCCGGGTTAATCGTCCAGTGAATAATTGACGTTGATTGACTTTCTTGTTGTTGTCCAACTAGTATGTACCGGGTCCGAGAGTATGCTTTATGGAAATCGGGGGTGAAAAGCTTGTTTTCCCTTTTGTTATGTGACTGATTCTTCAAACGGACAAATGTTTCGGGTGTCAGAGGTTTTGCTGACTTAGCATAGGTCTTTTGGTAAGTCTACCTCCGGAACAGCTCGGTTTGTTTGTCTTCATTTGCAGGCTGGTGAGCTGCATTAAGTTTCGTACTTAGAGCTCTCCCGAACGTAAGTTCGATAGGCGTTCTTACGGTCGCTCTATGATGGCTAGTGCGATAAGTGAATAAGGCCTGAAGTACAGAATCCCCCCACGTTTCCCCCTGTAACTGTAATGCCTGTAAACACTCCTTCAAAAAGCGATTCAAACGTTCCACCATACAATTACTTGCGGGATTGTAAGAAACAGTCCGCGAATGTTTTATTTCCTGCCGACGTCAAAAACTGTTCAAACTCATAACTGACAAACTAAGAACCACTATTGGTGACAATCTCTTCAGGAATCCTGAAACGGGCAATAAGGTATTTCATCAAATAAATTACTGTGGTTGACGTGACATCTCCACAAATATGTGCCTCAGGCCATTTACTGTCGTAGCAATTGGCGACCAGTATGTTACGTTTATTCCAAGTAGCTGTTGCGAAAGGTCCCATAATATCGACAGAAGGCTTTGCCCACGGGCGCAAAGGATATTCCACTGGCTGCACAGGGACAACTATAGGTTTGACTGATCCATCAGCATGTTGACAAGGGACGCAATCATTGACAGGAGTCTCGACTGAAGAAAATATTCATGGTCACCAACACCATTCGCTAGCACGACGAAGAGTTCGCGTTATTCCAGGATGTCCCTCATGAGCACACAGCATAATCTCACGTTTTAACCTAGATGGTGGGACATCCCGTAATCCACGCATGATGTAGTCGTCTATCACAGAACGCTCCTCTCGCAAGGGGTAATAGTATTTTAGCTCATCAGTGATACTTTTGACATTAGACCATCCGGTAGAAATGTATTGTTTCAGTTTTTAGAGCTCACCGTCCATTTGCGTATGCTCTCGCAGTCGCTCTCTGGTTACCGCATGAATTTCCAAATTATCAATGGCAGCCACTATTTCGAATTCATTCATATCACCTGTATCAGTTTGTATAGGCAAAGGTAGGCGGGAAAGTGCACCAGATACTTGATTTTCTGAACAACGGCTATATCTAATCCCGAAGTCGCAATTCAATAGTCTCGTATACCACCGACCGATCCGTAATGGCCTATGGTCTTTAGTTACTTGACTCAGAAGTGTCGCCAATGCTGCATGATCAGTTCTCAAATTGAAGCGTCCACTGAAACGGTATATGTGCCACTTCTCACAGACCCAGACACAGGCTAAAGCTTCTTTTTCACTGGCTAAATATTTACGTTCCGTACCAGAAAGTGTTCGTGATGCGTATGCGACAATCTTTTCCTGTTCATGTTGCATTTAAGAAAGAACGGCTCCTAGAACAACATCGGAGGCATCTGTTGAAACGAACGAAAGGTATTGACATCGGGAACGGAAACAATCATTTGCTTCATGCGTGAATAGGCATCTCTTGGGTGTCGGATCACTCAAAGGGAATATTGGATCTCGTAAGCAATCGTAATGGCTTGACCACGGTGGCGAAATTCGGAAGATGGCTTAAGTTGTATGAACAGAGTTTGAGGTAACGTTTGAGTTGAAGTAGATTCGTAGGTTCTTGAGCATTTGCAATAGCCTCGGTATTTTCCACGTTGAGGCGAACTGCTTTATCAGATATGATATGGTCAAAGAATGATATTTCGGTCACATAGAATACACACTTGCTCATGCTCAAACGCAATTTCAAATTACGGAGACGACTTAGCACAGAGTGAAGATTTATACCATATTCTTCTTTAGATTTTCCGAGAACACATATCATCCATGTACACAATAGGGCCCCTGCATGATAAACACTGAATCATGAATCTTTGCCAAACTTTTGGAGTTGAACTTAAACCTACTGATAAAACTTTGTACTGGAATAGACCTTCCGCAGTGAGAAACGCAGTGAAAGATCTGGAGTTGGCTGTAAGTTGCATATGAAAGAAAGCACTTCTGATGTTCAATTTTGGGAAAATTTTGCTCCGGCAAGTTTAATTAACAGTTCATCTTGATTAGACAAAATGAATTTTTCAACCTCGATTTGTTCGTTAAGTGCTCGAAGATCTGAGCACAATCAAACGCTACCGTCTTTTTTGAAAACTGCGACTAATGGATGCACTAAAGCCGAACATGTTATTGGCCCAATTATGTCATTTTGAAGCACCAGGTTAAAAGCGGCAGAAACTGCTTCCCGCTTTGCAAAGGGTATCGGTCGCGGCTTTGATAAGGACGGTTTTGCATCCGGCTTCAAACGAATTTGGTGAGCCACGTTGACTGCACGACCATCTGAATAAGCAAATAATTGTGGATATTTATGACGTAATAATGACATGTCAACAGATGCTACTATCGTACGTTCAACAGAAGATACCAGGTTCAGAGCAACAATTACGTTACGACCTAACAATGGTTTTCTGTCAGTGTTGCATCTGTACACAGCCACAGAAGCAGGTAGAGAAAATTCAACACACAGTTGGAGGAATATATGTATATATATTGTATATACATGTATGTGTAAAGTACATACACACACACAACACCACGCTACTCCGTTCACCGTTGAAATCCAGACGGCCCATTCGGGAAATCCTAAATTCGAAAGGCTATAGACCTGATAAACTGTGCTCGCAAGATCAGAAAATATTTTACATATGTAACAACCGGTTCCTGCGACAAATGCAGATGAATAGGGTGAGTGGGATCATCCGTCCTTTTTGCTCATATTCAAGATGAACTGAAAGTTGAAGTTAGTTCTGACAAACCTACCGACTTAACAAGTTGTCTCAGCACAATTCTTTTTTATTTCTACCAGCTCCTACTGAAGCTCCACTGAATCAGACAATTGAAGCTGTTACTTTTAAGCAAATGGACGGTTCGAAAGAAAATGAGCAGAACAAAAGTCATATAAGTCGATTCACCATCGATATACCGATTCCACACTTGCTGTGGTTGGCTTTCTTGACGAACGCTGCTCCACTTTCCTGGCTAGTTGGTGACCCGCGCATAATAAATACCAGTCTCAGTTGAACAAGAGGTGATAAACCGCAAACTGCATACTGATTCACCGATCGGATCATCCACTTTTTCACTTACGCCTGAAAGTGTAGAATGAGCATTTCCTCTCCGACTTTCACACCCGCATCAAAGCTCACTAGGTGAAAGTAAAGCTACATAAGCAATGTAGGCGATTGCATAGTTGGCCGAAATGGTGCACTCGTTGGGCGACCTGGCTTTATGTGCACATTATTGTGAAGGATACAAGAAACAAGGAGTTTGTCGCTGAAACTTGTAGAGGTGGTCACCTAAAAGGAAAACCTCAAGAAACCAAACAGAAATGCTTCATGTTGAGTTCATCTATACTGATCTCGAAAGCGAATGCATTGCCAACTAAAGCTCATGCTGATCTTCTGCAGCTGTTCTTTTGTGAGTGCCAACCAACTGGGCCTGGATAGTTCGAAGACACACGAACAAATCGTCTTCTGCTATCCAACTAAAAGCACAGAAAAAGATCAGGAAAGAAAACCCAAGTGAACTTCAAGTGTCTGAAAATGTGGTGATTCGCGTGCGAGAACACATAAACGAAGCTTTCTGATTCAGATACCCGCTATATCCACCTAACCTTATCCGCCAGTTTTATTTCTCAAGTTGTGGAATTTATGTGAGTTAACGTTTTGTTTTGTCTCATTACGTCGCTCTCCTCTTTTGTGACAAATATAATTTATGAGTAGAACAAGCACAATTTGACTGTATCTGCCACGACAGGAGGAAGAGGGGAATTCATGTGGCGTGGAACAATCGAAGTGCCCACGTTCCAAAGTTATCGATCATCAGTGAGTGAACAGGATTGCTTTATTGCAGATTAGATAGGCGATAGGATGCACGCCCTAACGTAAACTCTAGCAATAATGGTAGATCAAGTGTAGTGCCAGTGGAAGAACCAACAGGAGCCGAATGGTCTTGAAGATTGATAGGTTGGATCAATATGCTAGGGCATTTCACAATGCAGATACAGCGCGCATGTGCGAAGCGATATGGCAATCATAGGCTAATATGATTTAGATGTGATACCCTGATCGATTAATTACCATGCTATGATCAAGTGACCCCACACTCGCTGCATGGAATGAATAACTTTGTCTGGTCTTCACGAAATGAGCGGCGCTCAGTTTTGGTGACCCGATGTTTAACAAATCAAAAAAACAACAGAAATAAGGCCGACTTGTTGACGAATTAGAGGATGTCGTTGGGTCCTTTTGTACACGCAGCAACGGATAGCGGGGCGCACCACGCACGTCACAGTGGAGCAAGTGCACAGCTTAAAAAGCTTCAACATCCAGCTCGAGGCAAGCAACAAGAGCAAAACAATGGCTATGGCTAAGGGAGATGTTTTTTAGCAGCTTGGAGGGCTTCCTTTGAAGTGGAGTAAACAGGTATCTATTTCAGACATAGATGGCGTAACCGGTAAGGTGCGTTGCGTGACCAGGATTGTAAACGAAATGTTTGTGCCAAGCATATGGATGGAGCTAAACGATAGAAGTGGATGATAGAAGCGCGCTGGAGCAAGCACACAGGACTACAGTGCCAGTGTGAGTAGACAACCATGACCTAACTCAAAAAGACGTGGAAAACGGCGAAGTTGATGGTTCACTCGTGTACCATGAATGATAGACCATGTGACTACGTTCCTTCTAAACACAAATAGAACCTACGATACACGAACAAGTGTCAGAATGGTATTTGGGATACTTACTAGACCAAGGGATGGTAGCAACCAGAGCTGAAGAAAGGTGTGTGAGTTACACATCTCAGCTCTTACACCACATCTTACTTGCCTTTCAACAACTCCGAAGGCTGCGATCTTGTGGCATAATGGATAGAAGTGTGGAACGCCATTTCCGCGAACTGTTACGGAGATTGAGTTCGAGTCCTATGTGTGGAGCTGATAAGATGCAACAGAATCGAGAAAGCCGTCTGCCATTTCATTTACCGGTCACCGGGGTTAACCGCCTACACGGAATCAGTCTGTTACAACGAAGTCAGGTTTCGGATGGTGACTCACAACACGAGGTCTAAAGGTTCGCGCATGCTAAATTCTACCACGTATAAGCCCACGGCACGAACAATGTAATTCCAGTTCTGTAACCCAGAACAAACCAACAGAAGCCGTGTGTGTATTACGAGGTCTGACTTAGTGTAACTGGCACGCAAAGACCCGACGCAGAAGTATGTCTAATGAAATACAAACTAATCAGATGACAAAGTGACAACCAACAAAATCACAGTACACAATGACGACCCGTCCAGCCATTTCAAACGCAACAATTGTAGGATACAACTAACGGATTGTTAATGAGCTTCTTTAGTAAGTCTTCAAAATAGAGCGCGAAACAGAATTTGGGAACTTTTCTGACTTGTACAGGAAACTATCGGTAGCAAGTGAACAATACCCTTGGCGTGTACAGAAACTTGTTCATCAGCATCGGCTGCCCTGGTGACCGAAATGTACCATCATCATAGACGGCAATAGATCAGTGTGAACCACTGATGCTTAACTGCCACACAACCATGAAGAAAAAAAGAAAACCCCACAGAAAAAGAGAAAAAAGAAGGAAACGAGAAGGGACATAAGTACTCAGAAAATAGCTACGTCAACTTTCAAACATTCAACATCAAGGCCACTACATCTTGCAAACAGACCGCTGGGCTATTAGTGAAAGTAAGGCATCATCAGCAGAACAGTTTCCCTACGGCTTTTACTGCCCCACGCCATTAAATGCACTCAATTCACAGACAACTCGGCCAAACAACGACAACAATCACGTCACTGAGCTCGGTTAGCCGCCGGCTCACACAACGTCTCCAGCCGCCGAGTCCGTGAGTCGCGAGGGCCTCAGCTGGGGAGGCGAACCCAATCTACAGTGACCAACCCCTTCGGGAACGACCTCATTTCTTTACGCCAGTTCATCATCTGTTTACTTCGCACCTTGCGCTAGACAACCGCAACGTCGGCGAACAGTGTTCGATGTGACAGTGACTCAGTCGTTTTGCTTCATGTCTGCTGAATACAGATGAAAGTGATCCCACAGGCAATGCGCACAGCACTAGCGATGAATGAATAAAGCCTTTAACTCTGTGGACTACACGGAGGCCAGGCAGTAGTAAACTGAAAAGAAAACGGTTTAGTTTACAAGGCCCGTAATCTATGAAACCATCGGCTCATTCAACAAGTGAGTAATGATGTACTTTAGTATTTTGCGACTATTTGAATAGTGCCAGACTGCGCCGTTGCGATGTCGCATGGGGCTCCAAACAGCTCAATACACGGCTCATTCTAGACTAGAAAAAACCTGGCTGTAAACACCACGTGCTACCATATGAAGTTTGCAAACCACAGAACTTGGAAAGTGTTTGAATGATACCATGCAGATGATTGAATTCTATACCAATCAAAGTAGACCAGAAACCGCGGCCCTGGAAATTCAATCAGAGGAGGTGATTTTACCATCCCTGTAGAAGCAGTGACCTGAAACTACTTTCAAACGGAGGTTGTCCACATTCAAAGAATATAGGGCTACTCACATCGAATACAAACATCGAAACCCCAACAGGGTGCAATAATAAAAGCAGAACTGCAACCTGCTGATCAATTGCTCAACGAAGCAGAATGTCAAATATGTACACTACAATGGCTGGCACTTTCTCTGTTCACTGTTTCATCATCGAATGGCCGGCATTCTGATGGACTTGAGAGAAAACAGCCGGATGGTTGAATCATCCGAGGCAGATGCAACGAACGGTTCAACTAACGTATCACCGGTCGATGAGCCAGACTGACCATAGGACATTACAGAAGAGGAGGGAGGTAGCGCAAGGTCCAATACCATGGCTCGATGACCCCAAAAGACCGCTAGAGGTTCCGGAGCTTTGGTGAAACCGGCCGCATCGACTTCCGTCAGACCACAAACACCGGGCCAGCTGACCACCGCGCCATTTGTGGTAGTTGTGAAGAAGATGGGCATTGTACAACTCCATTTCAAGCAAGTCAAGCCAACAGCTGATGAATTCTACAAAAAATGAGCAAACAAAAAGTGAACGACAAACAGTTGCTGCGGTGAAAGCACAATAAATTTATGTTCCCATAATACCAGTTATCAAGATCAGGCTGTTTGGGTTGGTTTCTAGAATGAAAAGGTTCATCAGAGAGGAAAAACAGGCTGAGACTCTAAAACACACGTTTGTCAGTCACTGCTAGCCCTACGTCCCAACCTGAGTAAGAGCGCCAGTCCGATTTAGACTGGTCTGAAAGTGCGTACGCTGACAACACAATAGGTACGTTTTCGACGGTTGTCGTGAAAAGTGGGTCCAAAAGATTACCAAAGTTACAATTCCGCTCACTTAAACTGGAACTAGAGTTTTCCCAGTGTTGACTAGGAGAACGCCAAACCAATACACATATGGGGGCGTTCCGGTTGTTCAGTTTATGTACGAATACGAACTACGAACAAAAAGATAATCGACTGGGCGTATCTCGACAAAACACTTGAAGCTGTTGTCCTGTGAGCAAGTACTCATGGTAGTTCGGTGGTAATTGTAAAGATTGGATTAGACGAACTCATCAATGGGGTCAGCTAGTGATTCGCGGAAGGTTACGGCCAGTCAGTGTCGACAACCCGAGCAAAATGGCGCCAGCGTAATAACTAATCCGTACGATACATCAGTGTAACATCAGATTTTGTTATAACCAGTATCGGAGTAAAACAAGTGCGTCAAACGTTAGAAGAAACGAGTTAAAAGCGAAGCCGAATCGACCAATATGAAGGCTGAGACTTCGGCACCAGTTGTAATGTATACTGCCCATAAAGTAGCCGATAGAAACCGAATAAAACTGAGATTTGCTTAGTACCCCACACAAAAGTATGTGTACGGTCAATGCAAAGTCATCACAGGGTCGAATTACAGTGGGACACCCAACACTATGCGGATATGGTCAGCTGGTAGCAAGTGATCAACCAATGGGCAACAAAACAATAAGGAACAAATTCACAACGTGTCAATGAGAAATGAAGAATGTTTCAATCAGAACACGGCTAACTATGCGGCTCTTGAAAAGGAGCATGAATCTAACAGAGAGCGAACAAAAATATCGTAGCTGGTTGTCTAGTTTGACACGACTTGACGGTATCTAGTCCTTGCGCGACAGCGTACATGCTGTGTTACATAAAGACTGGAAAACATTTTTTACTTCATTGCTGGCGAAACTCAGGAGCGGGCACGACCCACAATGTGTAGGAAATAAGACGGAATGATAATGCACAGATCAGCAGGTTACTGGACGTCTAGACATACAGTAGTCGGTTAATCACTGGAGTGAACAAAATACACGGTCGATGAACTACAAATTCGATACTCATTAGATATGGTAACAATTGACCAGCTACTACAATAGTAGTACGCAACCTGACATTTACATAGCCCAACCAGCCTCTGACAGTAAAAACAACACACCTGATTGGACGGAATTAGCAACTAACCACATGCGTATGTCAGCTAAACCTACTATACTGCACGCAACAATTCGCATATCCACAGTTATGAGCAAGGATTCAGCGTTGACGTTCTCTAAATCCATATGTTGTACTTACATACGAGGTCCGGAAGTTATCAGATATGTCAAAAGCACATGCAATTAATTGTAAAGGGTGAGCTTTATGAGTAACCGTAGCAGCGCCTCTCAGGTCAGCGACACGATAACGCGCCGAAAGCTGTTTTTATTTACAACAATGCACTGCAACGTTCAGTAAACTCTATCTCTTCCACTTTATTGCATACACTAAGAAGTGCTGTCCTGTGAAACATCCAGAAAAATGGATGTCTACATCATTCACAGTGACTGATTATCTGACTACTTCGCGCATTGCCTCCAATGACAAAAAAGATTTACGAACGTTTCCGGTACGAGAACGACTAAACAAACTGAAGAGAACGAGGGTGGAGGGTAAATGGCCACTACACAAAAGGACTAAAAAACAATCGCATCCCGAAGAAAGCATTAAAACGGTCAACTTTGTCTTCTTTGGAGAGACACCGAAGTACCTTAGCAATTAGCGTGCGAATAGCATAGGGACAGATAGCTTAACGATCGGATCCTAAATAACGTCTCAATCATTGTTGGACAGAGTTGAGCACCAGACTGTTGTATAATAGGCAGTTTCCTTGTGAGTAGTATACTACTCGCAAGTAATGTACTACCCACAGATGACATTCGGGAACAAAAGGACAAGCCCCGAACACGACGGACAAGAAGAGACTATCGGAACAGTGTGTACATGTTGTGTGAGAACTTTCACCAAGGCGAATGACAACGTACTGTCACCCAATGTACGTGAGTACATGTCTGTCGTGCAAGTAAGTGCACGCGGCTGTGGTTTAGTTTTTGACATGACCTGTACGGAAGTTTGCGCAATAAACCAACTTGCTGGCCAAGCGTCTTTTGCGGACACAACAAGATGAACAGCAGAACGTGCATACCGCAAAAGAGGAAGTGAGTCCCAGCATGAGGTTAATAAAATGGGCTGCTAAGAGTGCGCTAAAATATCTAACAACGTTCATGCTGCCCCATCTATTCAGCGAACCGTCAGCAGTAAAATTCCCGGATACTAAGGAAACAAACACATCAAAACTCTCACATATCGCGTCCGCGTCTCCTGCTTTGACAGTAAGTGGGGAAGACACATTTGATGGTACCGTTTTCATTGTTGTTTATTTGCATTTTTTTATTGTTCACATTTCATTCCCCCACATCGATCCCGTGAATTGCTATGCTGTTCTTCAGGCAGACATTGCATTGTGAGTCAGATCACACAAATTTGTTTTAAAATAAAACAACGATGTTCATCATAGAATTTTGTTGACTACAGGCAACGCATTTGTTGAGGGAACGTAGGGCCACCATGCCTATCTTCTTATTCTGAGTTGTCGCAATCCACATCTACTTTCTGAACGCGACAATCATACTGGTTGTCATAAGTACGGAGAGAAATGTACAAATAAATCAGCTCCCGAATTGCATGCGTGTTATTTCACTAGATATCACCTGAAAGAAAGGATCTCCCGCAGACCGCTTCCCTGATCAATCATCATCATCATCACAGACAGAAATAGATCAGTGTGAACCACTGATGCTTAACTGCCACACAACCTTGAAGAAAAAAGAAAACCCCACAGAAAAAGAGAAAAAAGAAGGAAACGAGAAGGGACATAAGTACTCAGAAAATAGCTACGTCAACTTTCAAACATTCAACATCAAGGCCATTACATCTTGCAAACAGACCGCTGGGCTATTAGTGAAAGTAAGGCATCATCAGCAGAACAGTTTCCCTACGGCTTTTACTGCCCCACGCCATTAAATGCACTCAATTCACAGACAACTCGGCCAAACAACGACAACAATCACGTCACTGAGCTCGGTTAGCCGCCGGCTCACACAACGTCTCCAGCCGCCGAGTCCGTGAGTCGCGAGGGCCTCAGCTGGGGAGGCGAACCCAATCTACAGTGACCAACCCCTTCGGGAACGATCTCATTTCTTTACGCCAGTTCATCATCTGTTTATTTCGCACCTTGCGCTAGACAACCGCGGCGTCGGCGAACAGTACTCGCTGTGGCAGACGATTAGCCAGTATCCATGATACATGACCCAACCACCTGAGTCGGTGAAAATGTGGGGAATGGACAAAACTCGTTTGACCATCAGTGACAAACACCCACTTTCTAACCTCCTCGTTGACTGCTCGCTGGTGCCACCCGTGGCGAACGATTGAACGCAGAAGTCGATGGTCAAATACCTCAAGACGGTTCACCTACCCTGAGCTGAGAAGTTTCGCCGTTGTAAAGCAATACAGTCATGAATGTAGTCAGATATACGCGAGCCTTAAGCATCACATTGACCAACATCGCCCTAACCTTAGAGATACGAATTTCTACTTCATTCCCTACACCTCCGCAGCTGCCGCTGAGGCACCCACCAATCTAAACAAACCGGTCAAAAACCTCCATGACTTCATTATCTAACATATAATCTACGTAATCACAGCTATCTTTCAGAAACACTTTGCACTCTGAAGCTGCAAAGCGCATTACGAAGTATTTAGCAGAACGCAAAATAGCGTCTAGCATTCTTTGCGCTGCTTGAAAGTTGTCAAACAGCAACACCTTGTCGTCAGCAAAATCAAGATCAGTCAATCTGTCACCAGATAGGAGGTCCACGCCGGCATCTTGTGAGTGCCAGAGACAATCCTCCATTATTTCGTCTATGACGAAATTAAACAAAAATGGTGGCAGCGGACAGCCTTGACGTACGCCGCTCATGGTGCTGAAGCTGTAAGTCAGTTTATAAAAAGCCCGAGCTGATGTATAGGGAATAAATCGCCGATAGTATGTTCACATACTTGATCGGCGCATCCCAGTGTTTAAGCTATTATAAGTGTAGATCAAACCACCCAACGGAACGCATCAACCTTTACGGTCGAGAAACACCGCATTTGTTGGCCGGTAGTATACACAACGCTGATCCAGAATTTGACGAAGAGTAAAAATGTGATCTATACATCCCCGCCCAGGGCGAAACCCTGCCTGTTCTCCCTAATGTTTATCCCCCCCCTCCACCGAACTACAGTAAGTCGACGAAATATGAATGCCAAAACCCTAGAAATGACTGGGGTCCAATTAATTCCCGGTACGAGGTTAGCTGGACCAGCAGCGTTATTACGTCTGACAGCCGAAATGCAATTGCGGACTTCAGTCCCAGTGGGTGGTTCAAAGTCTATCGACCACGGTGTTGTGTAACACTGCAAGTTTGTGGCGGCAACACAGTAGAAGCAGGAGACCGGCTAAATCGACCCTCAAAGCGTCCGTCCACCGCTCTAACCCTCTAGACTTATTGCAGATGAGTGTCATTCGTCTAGCTGAACGGCCTCACTGACAGACGGTCCCCTGGGACCACGGATAAGCTTAGAGTTTGCCGGTTTTCCCTCAAGCAAAACCGGTTTCCATTTTCTTAACTTTCTCCATGAATCAAGCGTCACGATACGCTTTTAGAGGACGTTTCAGGTTCTTACGGACATCTCTCTCAAAACTGTTGTGTGAACTACCAGGAGGAACGTTTCGGTTGGCTTCTGACAACTCCAGGGATTTTCCCGAGATCCAATTTCTGTTCAACCCATGTACCCCCGTACTGCATGCTACAATACCTGCTTCTCGAATGGCCCATGCGACATGAGTCAAAAAGCTACTGGGATCTTCGGAGTGAGAACTACTAAGGCGGTTCCCAAGCTGGTTTGGTACTTGTGCTTTATCGATAGTAAAAGCCAGTTTCTTAGCAGCAAGTCGCTGCTGTCGGTGGAGTCGTTGCCCACTAATAGTAAGAACAAAACGACAACGTACAAACGCCCGATCTGAATCCAAGTACGTGCTCCAACAAGAACGACAGCCTGGAATGGAACCCCGCCACCCACAACTAACGGCTACGTGGTCTATCTGAGACCAGGCCTGATTCGGAGAACACGGACGCCAAGCACAGCAATGATGCGCACGATGCCTAAAACTAGTGCTGGTTAAAAACAGCCTATGCTCAGCGCACAGCTGCAACAGTCGACCGCCATTATCCGAGCGATGTGATGCTATCCCAAACCTGCCACCTGGAAGAGATGCGGCCTCACCAAGGCGCCAAACCTGGGCATTCATATCCCCGGCCAGAATGACCATATCAGAACCGTGCGTCGATTGAAGGAGAGCGGCCAGATACGAGTAAAACGCGTCCTTGACGCCGACGTCACTACAATCGGTAGGAACGTAAAAAGATTTCTGAAGATTTCGCGTCTACAGCTGGCCTTAACAGAACCTTCTCAGCGGACGGCATAAAGTCTACTGTTATCAGGAATCCAATCTACTAATGCGGCTGCGGCCGTCGTGCCGAGAACTATATCTACTCCAGCCTGACGGGTAACGGTGGCCATGAAGTCACCCGAAGTGTATAACCAGTATCGGGTAGACAATGCGGGTGCTGTTAGTTCCATATGTTGACTACCGCCCTGGATTCCAGTCTCCGAGATACAGCAAACATCAGCATTTCACGGGTCAAACGTTCGCGCGAGAGCGGCCCACTGTTCTATCCATTTCAGCATACGAACGCTGAAGGCACTTGTATTAATTCGTATTCTAGGTCTAGGTAAGGGCGAGGAAGGTCTCAACTTGAGTGGCAAGAAAGGAGGCTTACCGGCTCAATGTCACTACGATTAGCTTTATTCGTCGTGCGAACTGTGGAGTAATTATCATGAATGGAGGTTGGGAGGAGCGTGAGGGTTAAATTTGATATGACAGTGGAGAAGCGGTCAGCAATAGCATGTTTTCGCCTATCCACCTTGCTGTATGCAGCAGATAGGGCGACCCGGTTTATACTGCGAGACGGCCGATGTAGTATGGAATGGTCGCTGTTGTGAGTATTCATGAATGTATGTGGGCTGAGATACTACGACGACACCCAGACCTAGATAGGAGAACGATTCGGATTCCCAACCAAAGCCTTTGGCTCGAAAGCCTGTACCGCAAGGCAGCGCAGCGGGTGGGTGGCAGTGTACCAGAACTGGTACATTTTTCCGGAAGAAAGATGTCAACCTTCTTCCAACCCCCAACTTGGAGGACCAGGAGAATGTGGTTAGAGACTGCCGTTAGACCTCCACCTAATGATCACCCCACACCGTCCAGTTTAGCCCAATAGGTCATCTAGATGCGCAAGCCGTCACATCACGTTAAGGTCCAGTATCCCTACTCAATCAATACTAACTTCACTCACAAACTACTCATGTAAAAGAATGTGGGAGGTAAATGTTTTTAAGGAATTTTTCATCAAACCGACACATTCTCAGTGGAGGAAGTCTACAACTACACTGAATAACAGGTGAGTATTACGTCCGACCCTAGAAACCAGTAAAGTGATTTGGAGAAGTTATCGGTATTAGCTCACTGCTGCTGATGTTAGGGATCAGTGTGTAACAAGCTAAAGGCAGAGTTCGTAAGAAATCTATTCAAGTCCTTAAATTCTTGTGATGCACAACCTTCTACGCACTAACCCTTGCACCAATTATGATGAACAACCGCCAAGATTGTCCCAACCACCTCGATGGTAGATTAGGAAAAATTGAACCTTATCCTAATAACTGACGATAACTGATTAATTTTTCGATTAAATGGTATATACTCCCTCTCCATAAGAAATATGTCGTCCTAATGATGGATTCCTTGAGAATGCTTATCATGTTTTATCTATTTGAACATTCTAACGGTTGCAATCACAAGTTTATGTTGATATACATATCGACGGGGTGTATAAAGCCTTTCGTGACCTGACTTGTTCACGTTTGAAGCTTCCGTTTAAGTACATTTTGCAACCAGCAACCTACTCCAAGAACACGCATTGATCAACCAGAGTTACAATGAGCAGTTACAATTTTCTCGTGATTTGTCCAAATTACCCGGGAAATACTTCCAAGTGAACGAATCGATGCAGTCTAACAGAGTGCGCAAGATGGCATTAAAGCCGACCTCACATTTGCTTACCTCGTCTGTGTAGAGCCACTTCTGTCGCATGCGTAATTTCACTGTGTCCACAATCCCAATCATCCCACCAACAGTGGCAAAGGCAAAGAACGGATGACTGAAAAAGGTGAGGAGGTTGAAAAACATCCAAGGATTGGAACCTTTAACAAATTCAACTTTAGAACAAAGCTTGACAACCGAATATGCGGCAAAAAGGAACAGGTAAAGCAACAGCTACTTCTGTAATGTTAGCGAAAGAAGGCCTCCCGCTGAAACACTCCTAGTGATCGGTAGTGGCACAGCACAGGAAACACGTCTAGCGGTCAGGCTCGATCGCGTACAGTGCGATGAGCGTGCTGAGTCAACGATGCAATAGCCAGCTGTGAGCGCACGCCCTACGGTACCAGGCCCCAATTACGGCTCGTGTACACAAATGAGGATACTGAAGAAACAAGGTATGGACTTGTTCATGACCTACGGTCAAGTGATTCACAGCACACTTCTTTGACACTGTGGATGCAAAGTTCAAAAGAGAAAGTGATCTTAGCTAAAGTATCGCCTGGATAATTTAACGACCTTCATGCATGCCATGTATAGGAACCAAGTGGATAGGCCCCTACTGTGACGTAAATCTCATCAGAATCTAGCCAACACAAATTGTGTACCTAAATTCACATCAACTACAGCGTGTCGAGTTTAAACGGAGAATGTGATGTATTCTGTTTAATGATAAGATCTGAACTAATAATTTGTCGGCAATATCCACTTATTCTGAATATGAACCCTCTTCAATCGTACGCTCATACAGTATTCGCTCACCTGACCACCGACCAGGTTACCAGAAGTAAAGAATAAAACGATCTAGACAGCAAATCACAAGCAGATTCAAAACAGAAAGAAAGGCCGTGAACGTGTTCACCAAACGGGTTGAAAAACGCGAATTTTAAACATGGAATCCTGGAAGTGAGTACCCAAAAAATACAGGCACCAGAGGAAACCGACTGTGTCAAGCAGCTACGAAAGCAAATCTATCTGCACATGGGTTGACGATGAACAAGAATCGGTAGGTCTCACTGACCGTACAGTGCGAAAGCCTTTGAGTACTGGTTTTGAGAAGCATAGTCTGGACCGATCAAATCACGAATTTTAATAGTTTCTAAAAACATATAGGGCCTAGTTATGACCGATGATCAGGTGCGGGAGTATAGACACCAAGAGTTGAGATGTTCATTTACGTGACTCAACTGCAATCATGTGTACCGTGCAGAGTATGGCTACCACTCAGCAGTACGGCTATTCGACGTAGGTCGGGCGGTGCAAGTACTGGATCATGCGATCAGATACCGTGGAAGTGGGATTGCTTACCTAAAGTAGCTTTATTTGGACTAGTGTTCCATGTAAAAATAGTTCTCATTAATCTCCTTTCCGGAATGTGTTTTTTAAGAGGCATTTTCCGACATTCAATAGAAGTTTCCAACATTACAATCTGGCAGGTAGCGTATAAGTCATCTGAAACAATCTAAATCGACGCGATCGAACAGGCTCTTCGTGGAGTACCCAGCGTTCGGCAGCTGTATAGAAAGATCGACGTCAGCACGGTATCACAGTTCAGAAATGTCACTCAACCTAGAGCTGATTTTTTAAAAATCCCAACAGACAATCCACCAGTGCTAACACAACTCCGAATTTGAGATATTTCAGATATAATACCACTCGCGTCTACAGCTAGGGAGGGTCAAGAGTCTGGGTATTGGCAACATGGCAACAATGTTTATAGTGGTGTCCAAGAATGTGTTACCTGAGTTTAGAATTGGGATGCCCATGGAAATACGGATGCAAAAATAGCATGTTGTGAGCAATAATGATACAAATTCAATGACAGTCACAGATTGACTAAGTGACAAAGACGGTTGGGGATATTGTCTAAACTGTCACGAACCGACCAGGCAAAAACATAGTGAAAATAGAGATGACACAAGTAGCTTACGTCCAAGCAAAATCCACCGCCTCAACCGAATCACAGTCGCCTGTGTCAAATGCGGCAATGCACTGAGAAAGCAGAGGACAGAATTGTTTGAAAAACGTTAGAACATGAAGAAACATGTAAACCACAGAAAAGACGATGACCGGTGTGCTCCACTGCCCAACCTAACGGCAACAAAAGTGAATGGGTGACGCGGTGAGGCGTATGGTACACAATCAATACGAGTGGTGTTCAGCAGATGGATAGGATTCGAAGCGGATACTTACAAACAATTATGCAGTAGGGCTCTAATGGGTTTTAGGTTCATTGTTGACGCAAATACATGTAAGCAGTAAGAGATTTGGTCAATGTAAACTGAACGTCGGTTACAACTGATCACAGCTGTCGCTCTTCCTTGGACTTTCTAGCCAGCCTCTTTCGAAAGAAAGCACTGTACTATTATGTATGCTGAACATCAAACCACACGTGGATTCCTAACGGCGGCGGCGGACACTAAAGAAGTGATTTCAACCGAATTGACAGTCAACGAACAAAACCGCACCACAAAAAGGGAACTGTACTAGTCCTTCTTAAGAAGGACCATGTTCCTAGGCAGAACAATTCCGTCTAGTCCGATGAGGCTACCACAGGAAGTTATGCCATTAGAGGGACCAAACCCCCGAGTACAACACGGAATAACAGTTCAGGCTCTGCACAGATCTCATAGGGCAGGAATTCGATCTAAATGAGACAGCCAATCAGCTCATTCTGCAGACATCCTCGGTTGTCGCACGCCCTTAGTGAAATTGGCTTTACGCAAACAAATGTCACTTCTGTCAATCTGGAGGGTTTCAAACAGCGGACTAATGGTGGGATGTGGAAGTCACCTGCCCTCGGTGTTGTTAATCAATATGTGGCCCGTCGGTACGCCGTGCTTTTACTATACATTATTTACCACATAAGCTAAGTTAAATACAGTGCCCATACGACATTAACTATATGCAACTACGGTGGCTCATTGATCCTAGGACTGAAACTTCTAGACAATTCACTTACTCTAACAAGCACTGTAAGCGTGGGCTTTATGTGGTTGGTACGAGTAAGTTTCTGTTAATCAAACAGCATTTTGCCTCAAACTACTTCAATCATTTTTTAAAGATATCAAGACCACAAGGCTTACTTTCTTAAGTCATAAACCCAGGAAGATAATCCGTGAATTAGCAAAGGCAACGACTTAAAGTGGCTGAATTTGCTGAGCTTGACAAAAAAGTCTTCCTCAGTTCATTTACGATGTACTGTCTCAGTGCGAGTTACGGTTAACACTACAAGGCATTCGCTATCATGTGAGATACAAGATCACTTGGAGGCTGAATATGGTCAGACTGTCCAGACACAATAAGAACACTGACCGCAGATGGGCAGGAAACTTCGACCGGAAAGCGGCGGTCAGGCGCAGTAACCGTCGAATTACCTGCAGCTCAGATCACAAAACAGTACCAGTCATTCATCCGCTTCAAAAACTCCTCCGTGGTTAGGCCAGTTGTAGCACCTAGCCTAGGTCACGTGTCAGCAAATAATTTTAAGCGGTGCGTAAAACGTTTCCCAATGAAATACACATGGAGTGAACTCGGGTAGGTGGACCACATTCAGGAACTCTGGCTACCCTCCGGCATTTTCGATAGGCTAGCAAATTGCAGAAATTGTATTCCGGCGAGTGTGTACGAAACGCGTCCGTTATCAATAAGCGAAAATGCATGGCCAGTGGATGACCTGACACACACCAGGTCGTTCCTCAGTTCTACTCATGTACGAGTACAGCTCGACCCAGTGAAGAACAAGAAAATCTTAAAAAGACAAAAACGACGTACTAGTACATGAAGTGTTAACAGACAGGAGAGCAGTTAGTGTTATACTGGGTGATAAGCAGCCAAGTCAACTGACACCAACTCACTTTTGCCGACAACGGGCAATCAGCAGGAGCGGATTCTTTTACCACAACTACGTATATCGTACCAACTCCACCCACAGCCAACAAGTCTCGATCGTGCGCTGCACGCTCATACGAAGAACGTAACTGCGGGCATGCCAAACAGAACACCTGCGGATTCGATGACGTTAATTCGGAGGTAGATTCATCGGCGGGTACCAACCGCAACGATGCGAGGGACAATTCGGTTTTAAGGTCCCACAAACGAAGTTCGGAATTCTGATACAGTACTAACAACTTGGGACGATCTGTCTGAACCGAGGGTAGGTAATAGATGGCCGAAGTGGCTGCAACGTCGAGTCCTGGAATAGACAAAAAAATGCGAATTAAGGAAATGCTCAGGTTGGCAGAAAAAGTGACGGATAAGAACGCACCTACAATCGCTGTATGTGCACTCTTGTACATAAGTTGTGTATCAGAAGGCAACTTTTAAACGGTTAGAATGTATATGTACAACGCCGCCCCGTCAATAACGCAACGTCCCGACAGAAAATCGAAAAAACATTAGAAGCGGCTTATGAATTGTTTAAACATTACAATTTGATCAGATATCTAGAAAGCTAAATACCTCTTCCTCGCAAAAATCCAGCCTATTGGAACACAAGTGTGCACTGCAAACGTGAGTCTTAACCGACAATCTGTTTGTGCAATATCGTAGATTAAAGTTGGCAGGTGCACCACGTGCGCCTATGACCTTTAGGTCATACGCATTCACGATCAAGTTGAAAGCCTACCTGTCCAGTCTCGCATTTGCAACTCAACGTGGACTCTTTGAAACAATAGGGACAAGAATTCCGTTCATCATGGTGGCTTGGGGATTGAGATAAGCTACGTGGCTCGTTGATTGATCATTTTGGCAAGGTGAACAACGCCCACAAACAAGACCAAACTCATATGGTGAAACAATAAGAAAATGAGGAATTAAGGCTTCTGATGGATATTCAGAAAGGAGATGAAGAGAATAAGTCCATATAGTATATTCTTAGAATGATGAACGAGGAGTGCATGATGTTTGCTGCTGAAAGCAGGACACAGAGGTCAGAGATTGACGAGATATCGGACTTGAGCTTCGTTAATCCAATAACCAGAACGAATTAATTTCCAGTTTCACAGTTATCTACCGGCTTGAATACCAATTCACTGGAGGCGTGTATGGAGGCGAATAGCTATATATTTCTAACCACCCGGTCCAAGGTAATTTAGACGTAACAGTAGAATGTGGTAACACGTTGCAAATCCGGGTAATTCGGCTGTTTCTGATTATTATCCAGCCCTCATCTTTGACCTAGCAGACCGCATTGAAGCGAACACTGTGGTACATGGACAGGAAACGTAGTGTAACTTGACTGTAACCAATTAGTTTGTCTTCACTTTCACTAACAGAGGACAGTTAACGACATTTAGGCTGAAAGTATGACACTACTATTGCAGACGGTTTAAAAGCAATGAGGGTCGTGAATAGGCCGAGACTAATAGCACGTAAAATCATCTCAAACCTCTTCTGAAGTCTTAGTGGATGTCTATCAACCTGCAGATCGACCAAAGATGGCTAAGAGTTCAGTGGGAGGACAACGGCTGAAGATAATTCACCTGTATTCTTGTAAACCTAGCAGCCGTGATCTCTTGGACTAGTGGATAAGTGTCTAGACTGTCATTGTGACACCAACTCACAAGTTGTGGATCTCGGTCGCCGGCGTGCACAGTGCTGAGATCCAATAAGATCAAAATAACTGGTGTTGGCTGGGACCAACTGTTCGTAAAAACACTATTAACTCATTCTAAAATCGTGATGGATGATTGCTAGTTTGCCTGCAGAATTAAAAACAACTGATGGGTCCCAGTCTATGAGGAAAAGGGAGTGTAACGGTCACTTAAAGTGACGAAACAGCAGTTAAGCAGGTCGATAATGGATGCCCGTCATATGAAAGGGCATTTTTCACTTGAACATGGGGGAACGCTTTGTACAATGATTGTGGATGTGAAAACCATACCTGCTGAGAGATACTTTGATTGTTTATTACCACCAGAGGATGGACGAGAGTCAGCACTGATAGACCACACAGTAATCAGGCCATCCGCGTCCCCGGCAGCCAGAACCGCCGAAGAGGACTTGGGTCGAGAGGCAATCGTCGAGGGTTGCCACCATATAAGCCATGATAAATCGGCTACTGTTTCTGAACGTAATAAGGTCCAGGACCGACCATCCTCTGGTCGTAGCCACACGCGAACTCCCCCAGCCATGTCACCAGCGGCCAGGAAGTTCCCATCGAAGCTAAAGGCCACACATGTGACAGAATCTTCCAGTTCTGATTAAAAAAATGAAATGGCAATCAGTAACCGGCACGGCAAACAGTTGCTGACTGAAATGACATGAGACGAACGCTCGGTAACCCGTGCCACAAACATTAAGGTCAATTTAACAGAGGGTAGTAGTTCAACGCAGATGAAAGATGATCAGACTTCCTTATAGAGTCTGTATCGTAAAAGTGAACACTGTCATCCAATAAACTGATAATGTGGTAATCAACGACCGTGTGGTCCACCGGTGCTACAAAAGGACACTTATTTGTGTTATGCGCGACTGCCACGAGAATCTTTCAAAGGTACACAATACTATGCTCGGGTGTGCCACTTACTGTACGCCGTGGAGACTAGTGAGCAGTTTGAGACTCTACGAAGAACACCACAATACAATGGCAAATGCATCCAACGGTTGTGCATTTGGCGTGAGCGACCTAGCCAAATTGACAAGTAAGTTTGTAAACCAGTTAAGAATAACCTACATGACCTACAACCACAACTTTTTAGATCAGAAAAGCACCAAAGATTCAAAAAAATCAGTGTTCACAAGAAGAAGAAACAAAAAGCGATTCGCAAACAAAAACCAAAACCGTTGAACCATGGCTTCCAGTTTGTTCACCCTTGAGGACAGTGAACGTGGTGACAAGGAACAAGAGGGTTAGGCCAATAAATGTTATAATTCAACGTGACGTTTCATGCAAGCGGGTGGGCAACGCGCAGCCAACAAATTCCAGTTTTTCCTGGGGTAGTGAGGGAGTGTACTCCCATTGTAACGAGACCGAAGTTGATATAGTGCCGTTTCTGTGAGGAATTTTCCCTGATAGACGATGTTCCTTATTGAAGGGTTCTTTGTACGAAGGAGGAGGGGCACTGTGTCCGTCCTAATAGTAATTAAACTGTGTTCGGTTAACGCTTTATCTATAGTTCAAGGTGTCTCCTATTGGAGACTAAGACAGCTGCCGAATCATCATCACTTTCAAGAGCGGCAGAAATACATCAGTTTGACGCTGATGCTTGAATGCTGTACGACCATGAAGGGAACAGACACGGCTTAGTGAAGAGAAAGGGAAGAGACTTGCTTATGGAGAACCCAAATATACGAGCAAAAACGCAGCATCCATGTGACTGTACCGTGGGAACAAAAAGCGGATTGAAATTGAGAACGAGGCGCATTTTTAAAACAGCTTTCTTGCGGCTTTCACTGCCCCAAATCATTGGTCCGGGTTCACCCGCTAAATCAAGTTCAATATCCACAAACGCTGTGAAGTGTTCTTCTTCGGAAACTCACAACCATATTCAAACCTCGTTTTCAGTAAAAGATGAGATCATTCATAAGGATGAGAGAACCAACTAAACAAAATCGCATAGTTCATATGCTCGTACAACAGTGACCGCGTTTCCCACGGATGTGCTTATGGGAAGATTTCTGTTGAAGCGCACTTCAACCTGAAAAATAGTTCGGTATAAAAGAGCAAACAAAACCAAGAGGATGCTGTTTAAGATTTCGCCTCCTAATGAGTTGGCTAGAGTGAAGTGCACTCTTTGACGTGATATCCTTGAATATGCCATGAGTGCGAATTTCTGATGCTTTGTATTCGTCAAAACTGTAACTGTACTGGCATCAATTTCAGCGGGTTCTCGTCCCTTCTTCAATTTTTGTTTCTTCTGCTATAAGTTACTGCATTTGGGTAATTTTCATTCGGTCTGTTCTTTCGATTCATGTTTTCACGGTACTTGGTTTTGGCATAGGATATATATTGAACCACTTCTCTGATGACAAGAATCAAAGTGACAACCTCCTGCACCACGCACTGACTGTAATCAAACCATCTTTCAATGCCCCCACGGTAACTACTTTGTTGACAAAAACTACGTTCAGCAATTGCACGTCTACCTGAAAGAAGTAAAATTGGTTGAACCACCCCCAATAAGTCAGTCCATTCGATCTCTTTAGCCGTATCGATGGGGTAACTGATCAACTGTGTGCAGCTGCCACCTTTCACTTCAGTACCGTCACTTCGGAAGCGGGGGTAAGAAAACCTTGAAAACTGTCCTTCATAAGGATTGCCGATTTCCTCGACATACTCCACAAAGGATGGTTCGTGTACTACGTATCATTAAACGCGTCGGGTTGTTCATCTCTACGATTGGCTGTAAACATAATCTCTGGATAGCGGGGCCTTTTTAGTAGGAGCGATTTGAGGAAGCCCCTATATTATATCCTGAAGACGCACGTGGTTCTATCGAAAGCCTTACAAGGAACAAAACTTCAATTTTGCGTGTCTCCGGTTGGTATTTCAGCTCCAATGTTGACATGGCAAACAGTTGTGGCATCTGAGGATTTGCTTCAAACAATGCCATTCACCCGACTTTTTAAGTAGATCAGCAAGCCCTTCGGGTAAAACAAGTATCAGTGACTTGTCTGTCCGGTGTAAGGAAAGAAACAGTTCGGCTGCCTCCGCAACATGCGCGAAAAATTCTAGTCCAGAAGTGAGGTCGGCTTTTCGGCACTTCTACAGCATCCGTGTGGTAATCAAAGTCGGGAGTATGTTTTGGACCGTTTTGAGAAATAGATTGATGAAATTCGAACGGAACGTTTGTGATGGATCACTCCACAGTTTGTAAGCTCCAGATATTTTCAGTTAGCAGAAACTTTCTAATATTGTGAAAGTCATACCTTACTGTTACTAAGCTTTTTCGGTCGGTGTAAATCGTCTGATTCATTGTACTCCCCAAAATAACTCGCCAACACAGCACACTAACGTCTCGGGAAATGGATTACGTGAACCATAAGAGCACCAGCCTAGGAGAAGAACAAAGTGGAGTGACTAACCAACTGATAACAAAGTGCGTACACTTAGCCCAGCCACCGGAGAAAAGTGATTGTGGAGACCGCTAGCGAGGATAGTCTTGTGGTGATGATGACTGGGGAACGGATAAACTCGTTCCAGGGAAGGTTCGGCTCTGCCTAAGACGGAAGATACGCTGTTTCATCAACGGTACGTGCGAATGTGAAGAACCTTCATGACGATTATAGCGATTACTAAGAGTGGGGTCGTAAATTACTGTCCGAACTATCCCAGATGCTACTGACTACGCCTGAACAATCACTTGCCAACAGGTTGAGGTGTGGCAAAAGGTTTCACTTTACAATATGTTCCATACCGTGTGTCTTAAAACGATGAACGCAACTTCAAAGTATCTAATAACATAACCAGAAACTTATTTCTCACATGAACATGACCTCAACAACACTCAATTCGACCCTAGGTCAGCGACTATCCGGAATGGTGTGTTGACCCGAGTGCAGCAGTTCCTCTTAACAGAAAATGTCTTCACTTAAGAGAAAGAATGAGTATGAGGACCTTCCCAACGCATGCTCATCCCTTCATCTGCAAAAAACACTTTACATCGACTCTTTTCTGTTAAATATCTAAGGATTACTTTGAATAACAAGACGACAGTTACTTCATGTTACTGGTGTTCCCATCAAAATCAGAAAGGTCCGTTTATATCCAGTTTTTTAAGTTTTCCTGTTTCACCACTTAGCCAGTCGATTTATCAGCGCCTGCCTACACCCATAATGGATGTTCACCACGGTCTGTTGTCACATTGTAGTGGTATTTCCCCAAAGAATCGTTCGTATCGTTGTTCCTCATTAATCCACAATGTATGAAAAGTTTGCGGCAAAAATCACATCCAGTCTTATTATTCTTCTGTCAATCCTCGTGTAGTTCAGCATCTACATAAACCCCATCTTCTCATTCTTGAAATCCTCTTGAAACTGAATCAATCCTTACTTTCAATTGATACTGATAGAGGACGTTCGTCAAATTTTCCAAGAGGAGTTCATGACGATTGTGATGTGTTTGACTCAAACCCAATAATTTCATCGTTTCATATACCGAACATCTGAGTATGCAAAAAGCTGAGAATTCACCTTCCAGGGTGTATAAGGCTTGCTTTGTAAAGGCATCCCATGATTTCCAATAATTTTTAGGCGTGTTGAAGAGAGAAGAACCTGATCAAGCTTACTGTTATGTAGTCGAAAAGTTGATCGCCATAAATTGTACACCATACGAAGTTGACGGCAGATTCTAAATTCGGATAGACTTTCCAGCCAGTTCTTTTCGAACAGAGACACTAAACTCAAAGATCCCAAGACTCACTAATGGTGCCAACTTTCGTTCCCACTGAGATTTTAACTCTGAGTTGCTTGAGGGTTCCCCTGAGACAACAGCATTGACCACTACGCCATTGACCTCGCATTAGCACCATGGGATTGTAAGACAAGCGTCTCGTAGCAGTCGCTCGTGAGTGATGTCTAGGTTGTCCGATCATCACAGAGATTGATCCACCAACTCTAGCCAATAAGCCAATGGCCAGCACTTCTCAGTCAGAGTGGAATTCACTAAGCTTTTTGAACGTTTTTATCGTTGACTTTTCTAAGGGAGATTTACTACAGTGTTTATCTGAGTGAAGTGAATGACGTTCAGTGTACAAGTGGCACTACTGGTATGAACCAAGACACGTGGCACACAGCTGAGTTCACTGAGTGAACCCAGAGATTTAGCTAGCATTGAAATAATTTGCACAATACATTACTCAAGGTGCGAAACTGTTGTCGGCAACATACTCATAAACATGGCACACTACTCAGTTGACCATTTCTTCTGAGCTTGTTTTATATGCTACACCCGACAATTCATCTGCCTGCCAGCGCAGTCAATTTCTTGGATCATTTGGTGGAAAGCCACGCCGGGAGCTCCCGGCATTGCTTTCTAGCTCAACTGGTAGAGCACGTTTGGGCGTGCCGTTTTTGTCACTGATTCGAATGCAGCTGAAGCCTGACTTTTCATAATCAGGTCTCATCTACATCATCCAACCTGCCAACGTACTCACTAGTAGTACAATTCACCCCTGGTACTTGTTCCTAGCATAGTTCAGACGGTGATAGTGTAACGACTATAATACATAATATTTTGATAGTCGCATTCATCTGTACATTTTCGATGATTTTGTTTTTGCAACTGCTTTTGTTTAAGTCAAGCTACCCATTTTGTAACATCCGGCCCGGGGCTACAACATAACTTGCTCCGTCCCTCGCTAGGTTGACCTATCTCTCTGTACACTCTATTTTCCAGGGTCAGTAATAATACACGGGGTCAACGCACTGAGTTCTGGTTTTTCATTGTCGATCGATTGTTGGATCAGTTCCAACAATAGTAACAAAGATAGAGGTGGTAGAAAGATAGTGTTCCGGTGAAATACAATCAACAAAACCGAAAAAATAGTGACAGCTGGTGTGTAGTTCATGCAACCCAGTGATCAAGACGCTAAATGAAATCACAACCATACTGTAATCGTGTAGGTCATCGACGAGTGAGAGGTGCAGGGATTGTCAACTCACTTTCAGTGGTAAACATAATTTCTCCAGTTTGCAAATTCCACACGATTGCCACATGATCTTGACCACCAGAAACAAGGTAGGTACCTGTCGGGTCGATTGCGACGCAGAAAACGCTTTCTAAAATAGAGAAATTAAAGGATTCTGGCCGAGTTGTTCAGTTACACTAAAGCTGGACTTACCATCATCACAAGACCGCATGTAAACCACATAAAATAAGGCAGTTAATAACTAGGAAGAAATAACGAGAAAGCTCAGGTTCCTATGACACAACCTAGATGACCTCTGTTGTTGATCACGAAATTTACATTCATTCGTTTATTTACAACGGTCATGAGTCCGGGCTCGAGCCGTCACCTAACCGCAACAATGGCGTGGAATAATCCAAAAGGATATAATTTTGCTGAAAAGATTAAAACTTGAAAAGACAGTGTCAAGCAGAAGTGGAAATGATACGAATGCAGGTACGCCATCGACTGCGATCCAGAGCTGCTCATTCGCATCATGGAAGTTCACTGCCATAATTCCAGTGCTATTAGTAGCAGTGGACCACCTGATCAATGTTGTAATTAACTGTGGACACACAGATTCATTTGCTAACCCTTATTACATGGTTTCTCTCCAACCACTATTGTTTTTCATATAACCATTAAGTTAACAGGGATGCAAACGTTGAGGATGATGTTGAACGAGACATTTTCCGAAAAAATAGCTCACAGCCTACCTTTGTGACCCTGCAAAGTCATGGCCGCATCATCACGAGGAGGCGAAAACACTTCCGGACCCTCAAGCTCCACAACATCGGCATCATCTTCAGACACATTATCTGTAAATGGAGAAAGCGGTTTGACGATTTTAAAACTACATTTAAGGACGTGGAAGCAAACTTCAGAAGCATGGATACAATCCCTGTTTGTAATTACCCACTGCATTGCCTAACAGGTACTGTTCAGGCTACAGAACTGGAACAAACACTCAATGTCTCCAGTCAGAGTTCAACTAAATCACGAGGTTTTGTCCAAGAGAGGAATACGACTTTCCACTTTTAAATTACCAGGGACAGCTTTCGTTTCACACTAACAACTCATCGTTTGGCCGCCGCGTACCCTATGCCAATTGGTGAGGGCTCGGTAAACAATGCGTCGGGAGATGAACAATTAGCTGCAATCTCAAGGATTGGATGAGTAAACTCGTTTAGGACTATGACTAGGAACCCGCCTCCTAACCTTTTCAATGCTTATTAGTTGCAGCATCCAGTATACGCTACCGAACACGAAAATCGGTTACCAAAGGTCTCAATGAACTTAACATACTCGACCTACAATAGCGACATCTCGTAATTGTGAAGTATGACTGCTCCACCTGCGATCCCATAAACGTTGGTCTTAGGTTTATGAGATGTTACTCTAATGCCAAAAAGGTCCAAGTTGGATAGGCTGTCCTTAAAAAGTACTTCAAAAGTACCACCTCCGATTTCGCTTCGGCTTCGAAACATGGCTTCCAAAGTGAATGAAACAGTGAACTTACGAAAGGTCATTGTGCAGTCCTGAATGAGGAAGGCATATCTTGTCTTGAAGCAGACGTTTGTAACTGGAAGCTGCAAGGCGTATCTCAAATAACTGAGCAGGAAGATAAGCACTATTCAGCAACATCCGTGTCTCTCAAAAGTAGTAAAACAACAGTACTTTGTCGTCAGCACAGTTCAGATAAAGATAGCATCCTCCTATTGAGGATGATAATGACGCCTAAATACATCATAGACTCCCTGGCGCTATCGAACAGTGGGAAGGCAGGCAACCCTGACCGTTCTCTGTGGCTTCAGTTCTGGTCGTGGTGTGTGCCACATTGAGTGCTCACGGACTGTCATGAGAATAAAGACATAGGCAACGTGTTATCGACACTTCAGGTTGATGCAGGTATAAACAAGGAGCGAAAAAGTAAGACAAAAATACCAGTCAAAACCTTTACAAGGAATCGAGATTGCTGATCAGTACTTCAAGCCCTTCCACTGGATGAGTCGCACGAGTCAACCATCGGTCCAGTCGACTTGAGGTCAGGGCGGAGCCAACCCCTAAACAAACCGTGCTTGGTGACAACAATAGATCAAACAGCCGACAGCCTCGGCGGTGCAGTAAGGACGGACCATGATAGGTTATGTCACGCGGCAGATCACTTGAAAGGTTAAATCAACGTTCGCTCATTGTTAGTTTTGGGCCAGATGAGCGAGAGTTGTGGTTTTGCATATTTGCAGCTAACCGCCTCTGCATGATTCACCAAATTATCGGGAGAAAACCTCAGAATGCATAGCTTTCAGCGCCGTGGATGGCAACACGGCAACCAATAACAGGCCGAAGGGTCTTGAGTTGGTAGTCTTAATCGTGACCCCAAAACTGGATTGTCTCAGTCAACCCAACGACAACGAACCGAAGACGTTGTCAACTCACATGCACCTTGTAACGTGATCAAACAACCTGCATAACATTGCTGCTGGGTATTTAAACTGTTTTCGATTACTCAAAGCTACCCTATGGTTCACCCGGTGTTACTGAATGAAACTCTATGGCGGACACCCGAAAGTGACTTTGACACCTGTCCCGTTGAACTCAAAAGGGATCAGATCTGTTAAAATAGAATTAATCAGAAAGGTGCAGGTCGGGTACATCTTTGAGGAATTACCTTTATTGCTAAGGAAGTCTTAGTGCGACCGTTCTTTAATCCTATCCCGAAATAGCATTTTGAAGATACCTCGTCGTGATTGACAGAAATGTGCAAATGAGTAGCAAACCATCACTATCAACCTCACTTATAGATCATGGCCTGTGGGTTGTTCAGGCGCCAACGCTTCGCTGACCTTACCATAAAGTATCGTCACGAAACAAGGGGTCATCCTTGGAGGGTCACATGTGTTGTATTCGCTAAGAGGTTTTTGGAGTACGTAAGGCTAGGAAGTCCACTTTATCGCACACAGCCAGTCGCCGCCGTTACATGTCGGTCAAGAAACAGTTGATGATACGCTTACAACCGTTAGGTCAGGAAACGTTGGACCGCTCCCTGTGAAGATAGGCAGAATCACAGAAAAAACGCACGGATGTGCTCCCACATGTTTGCAACCCCGAGCCGTGCACAATGAAGTAGTCTACCAGTGGCAACCGATCGGACGGGGCACTGCGGGACACAGGCGCGTGCAACCATGTTTGGTCAGGAGAAGTTCTCGTTCTCTCGACAGTGGCATTATTCGCCCAATACGACCTTCTCCTACTATTTAGCCCCAAATCTTCTGCCTCCCATGCGCTTTCGGGCGATGGCTGTTTTCTGAGGCCAGGACAACTGGTAAATACTGGCGCCTTCAATGTTCACACTTCCCGACAATTCGGTCGGCAAGCTGCTCTGGCAAACTCTCTCAAGCCTGAAGTTTGGTGTGTTGTGCCAGAGACGCGAGTCTACGACCCCAGCACGGTTATCCATTTGAGCTCACCTCCAGAAAACTGCCTATCCAAGCGCTTCTCTCTGGTGACGTCGAATCTGAATCGCGTGGTGAAGCTGGCGTGGGGACCGCATTGAGTTCCAGATCAGAACATCGATTGATCGATTGGACTCCAGTGAACAATCACTTGTGCGCTGTCGACCGCAATACACTGTTTAAAGTCTGTCGACGTGAACCAGAAAGTCCTTGTTTATTCATTACATCGGCATATGCTCCAAAGGACGGCTGTTCGAATGCGACCAAGGATGCGTTTTGACACCCCTCTGTTGACCTTCTGAGGCAAACTAAACACTCAAATATCATTACACTGGCAAGCAATATGAATACTCAGCTTGGTCGTCTTTCATCGGAGGAGGAGCTGCTGGGAGGGATGCTTAGTGTCCCGGCACAGGGCACTGACTATGGCGAAATACTGCTGCAGCTTTGAGCATCCCACGACCTCTATATTTCGAGCACCACTTTCGAACACAGGAAGTGGCACTATGTTACACGGAGACCTTCCTGTGCTTCTCAGCAGTAGACACAACTCGTTCACATGGTCAGTTACAGGTGGCGCCACTCTGTCAAAGAATGTCGGGCATTTTGGATCAATCAATTGGACTCGGGTAATGTTGTTGTGCATGTCCGTTTTGTTATCATTTGCCCGGAGGGCATATGCTCGTAAACGCAAGACACTTCACTGGCATTCGAGTAAGGAGAGTGTAAAGGAAACTTACCAGGAAGCGTTGGTGAACAAGTTGCCGAATTCGAATCAGGTGGGAGACCTTAACGAACACTGGAAACAAATCGCGGCAGCTATGAAAGCATGCTGCGAGGAGGTATGTTCCGAAGGAGCTGTTGAGTTGCGGTAGGCCTAGATAACTATGACGTCGATAAACCGGATGAACAAGCGTCGCACTATTCCACTCGGCACTGAATATGATGGCGACCTTCGAGAACCCAAACGCAAAATCACTAAATGCTTGCGCAAAGACCGTGAGCACAACTTGGTCGAACAGTCAAAAGAGGTGGAAAAGGCCTTTTAACTGGGAATAACATAAGCCTTTTCCCCCTGACCTGTGGTTTTACTTGTCGTCGTGTGGGTGTATGTGAGACCGTATGTGAAAAAGATGGTTCACTTATCACTAGTCACTCGCGCCCACTTGACAGGTGGGCTGAACATTCCGAAGAACAGTTCAGCTGACCTCAACTACACCATGTGGACGACGAGACCCGAATGGTCAGTTACTGTGTTCCAGACGGTCCTCCGTCGGAAGCAGAAGTGACCCTGGAGCTTAAGGTTTTGAAGCGTAACAAGGCTCCAGGATCAGACCTCCTATCTCCTCCTCATCCTTTCAATGATGGCGAGGAGAGGTTGAAATCAGAACTCACGAAACTCCTCCAGACGATTTGGGAGAATGAAGAGATATTTCGTTATTAGCGCCTATGGACAGTAATTTTCGCTTTCAAAAAGGGAGCCTGGAATCTGTGACAACCACAGAGGCATCAGTCTAGTGTCTGTTGCATCTAAGTTATTCACCGGCCTCATTTTGCATCGTTTCACTGAGCCCAGCAAAAATCAGATACGCGGAGAACAGGCAGGATTCCGATGCGGTCGAGGGTGCGTTGATCACAGTTGTACTTTGCAATGTATCCCGGAACATCGGCATTTTTACAGACAGCCAACGGTCGTGGTCTGTTATAATATTGTATTATCTGTTTCATCCTTGAGTTGGTAATCCGTTTACGCTTTCCATTTTAGCTGTTATACGCCAATTGTTAGACGAATAAAGGTTATCATACGGACTTCCTACTCTTCTCTCTCTGACTCAAGATCGATCGTTTGTGCCATCGAATCTGATTATTCATAACAATTTATTCGTCTAAACAATTACGTGATGGAACGGATCCTACGCCCTGAGAGGTTTGACGTCGACCCCAACGCAGTTAACGCCTCCAAAGAATGGAATCACTGGTTCTGTACGTTCACTAATTTCTTGTCGTTTATTGACAGTTTTCATCCCAACAAATTGACTAGGTTGACCAATTACCTCTCGTCCTCGGTCTTTGAGTATATCTCCGAATGCGATAGTTATGATGATGAGGTCTACATACTACGGGACCTATATGTGAAACCCAAGAAAGAAGTACTCGCTCGTCATCTGTTAGCAACTTGTAGACAAGAAGGTGGACAGACGCTGGACCAATTTGCACAAAGATTGAGGTCGCTTGCGAAAGACTGTAACTTTAAAGCCACTACTGCCGAGCAGAATCGAGACGATGCAATCCGAGAAGCTTTCATAAGTGGTCTACTTACTAACCAGATTCGACAGACTGTTGGAACAAAAAGTGTTGAATTTCCAAGCTGCTTTCGATCAGGCCAGATCGCTTGAATTGGCGGAAAAACAGTCTCAATTATACCAGTCCACTTCGACTAACACCTACACGGCTGCAATCGAGGTCTCAGAGAACTCGCCCAACCCTACCAGAATGCCTGATGTGGCAGCCTCCAGCTCATCGACTGGCAAGTGTTTCTTCTGTGGGTATGACGAACACCCCCGTTCGAAGTGCCCTGATAGAGATGCATTATGTAAAGGGTGTAGAAACGAAGGGCACTTTCAGCAGGTCTGCATGATGTCCCGGAACCGACAATCCTGCTCTTCTATCACTCGACCGTCCATTTCGACTGCCACATCGGCGGCGGCTCCGGAATGTCTTTCGAATGCTGTAGTTGATCTCGAAGTTAACGGAACTTGCTTACAAGCTTTGATAGATACTGGCAGTTCTGAAAGTTATGTA
>QNGE01000170.1:43871-74229 GCA_008508345.1 Paragonimus westermani | reverse complement strand
TTTTTCTCGAAAGCTCGAGGTGAGCTCATAAAAGCCACACAACCATTCGAAAGACTGTCGATTGATTTTAAGGGTCCCCTTCCATCAGTAACCCGCAATCGTTATTTATTAACAATTATTGATGAATATTCTCGAGTTCGTTTTGCTTTTGCATGTCCTGATCAGACTAATGAGACCGTCATTAAGTGTTTTTGTCAGTTGTTCTCGTTGTTTGATACTCCGGCCTACATTCATTCTGATCGTGGATCGTCGTTCATGTCGTCAAATGTTCAACAGTTTCTTCATGAAACGGGAGTCGCGACAAGTAGAACACCATACAACCCCCAGGGTAACGGGCAAGTAGAGCGTTTAAATAAAACGCTTTGGAAAACTGTGTTGCTCGCCCTGAAATTTCGCAACTTGGCCATCAATCAGTGGGAATTTGCTCTTCTTGATGCTTTGCACTCCGTCAGATCACTCTTGTGTACGACAACTAATGCCACACCGCATGAGATTATTCCTCTACAACCGAAGGTCGACCTCTGGAACAACCCTCCCGATACGGCTCACTAAACCTGGACCGGTGTTGTTTAAGAAGGATGTCAGACAGTCTAATTATGACCCACTCATCGAAGAAGTTGAATTACTTCAGTGCAATCCACAGTACGCGTACGTTCGCTTTCCTAATGGCATGGAGGGAACAGTTTCTGTTCACCAACTGGTCCCCAAAGGAGAAGTCACGTCTGAGACCCCCTTTGCAAGGATTGTCGACACCTTCGATCGAAGAGACCTCATCTGTACCCACTGATTGCGTCACTATCACAGAGCAGCATAACAACATTCCCTCAGCTGACATACACAACACTGAAGTATGATTCCCCAAAGAACGATCACTCACGTAATCTTGAAACGTTAATCAAACAACAACAGCGTGTTCATCCATATTGTCTGAGAAACAGACGCATAAACCAATTACATATTGACGCTCACTACCAAATATTATTTCAACGATCAGTGTACACGTTCAATTACTCCCTTGTAACCTACTATTTTTGTCTGCTCACATTTCTTGGTGGGGGGGATGGTACAATATTTTGTTATTTGTTTCATCCTTGATTTGGTAATCCATTTAAGTTTTTCATTTTAGCTGTTATACGCCAATTGTTAGACGAATAAAGCTTATCATACGGACCCCCTACTCTTCTCTTTCTGACTCAAGATCGATCGTTTGTGCCGTCGAATCTGATTATTCATAACAGTCTTCTTGGACCTAACGGCTGCTTTCGAGTCAGTTGCTCGTAACGTTCTCTGGAGCTGTCTCCTTCGCGAAGGAATATCAGGGAAATACGTGAATCTGTTAAGATCATTGTATGCTTACTTTACAAACAGGGTGAGTTTATGGACAACTGTCTCGAGCGTTCATCACTACTTCTGGTGTTCGTCAAGGGTGTCCGATTTCCTCTTTGTTCTATCTTGTCATGGACGACATTCGGGAGGGTGCGCTTGGGGAGTCCAGTGAGCCTGATGTTGAGCTTACTGGCGTTCGGTTGACCGATCTAGAGTATACGAATGACATCACGTTGTTTAGCCCCTCTGCCAAAGACATGCAGTTCAAGCTGGGCAAGACGAGTGGCCCGGCAAAGTACTGTTTTGGTATTGATATGTTCGCCGAGCTTGGCATTTAGGTTGCAAACGTTTCATCACCAAGCAAGGTGACATCATCAGTGATGTCACCTCGCTTGGTGATGAAAGGCTTGCAACCGAAATGCCAAGCTCGGCGAACATATCAATACCAAAACCATCAACCCGAGCTACGAACAACACCACCATTGTTCCCAACCATCAGAAATGCAAAGTACTGTCTCAAGACTGGGGAATTTCCACCCCCAATTCCCTCATCGCAGGTAATCCTTTAAAGACTGTGTAGTTTCACATATTTAGTCAGCCCATAATACCGCTGTTGAGATTTCATCGAGGACAGTAAAGGCACGAGTTGCCTTTGCCAAACTGCGTCATCCGTAGCATCAAAAGGACGTTCGGTTGTCGCTGAAAGGGAAAGTATATACTTTTGTGCGTTCTGTTTTGCTCTATGGTTCGGAAACGTAACCTGTTCGCAACGAAATTACCAACAGAATTTCTGTTTGACCATCGCTGTCTCTATCAGTTAGCCTACATTAAGTGGACTGAGCGCATGAGCAATACGGCCGTTCGCTTGCGTGTACTCCGGAACACTGAAGATGCACGACCAATTGGTCAACTACTCATGTTGCACAGCCTCCGATGGTTGGTCCACGTACTCTGTATGCTATCTGATCGTTTACCATGCCGGGCATTACATACCCAAACCACCAAGAGCTGGGTGTGACCGCGTGGTGGTCAAGTAAAAACGTGGTCACGAAATATGAAGACCCCAATTGCTCCATTGAGCAGAGTGGGTAGGTGCAGCCCGCCTGGTTGGGGTCTTCGTGATCACTAAAATCGCTGGTTAGAAGCGCTTTTCCAAAATGGCGACGTCCGTAGTCAATAGCGTACCTACATTCACACCATTTCTAGTTCACCCGCTTAGTCTTCTTTCAATAAATTACAGCTTCTTAGTAATGCTTTCTTCTAGGACATTCCACATCACTGTCGAGATGAACGGCAGCTCGAGCCACAGCACCTTCTGGTCAAGCACATGGCTGATATGACGATGATGATGAGTCCACTGACCGAAGACGGATTCAACCATTACGGCTCATCGGACACAAAGGTAGGCCAAAGGTTACTGATTCTGGCTACTACTATCGACAAACAGTTTAGAGGGTGAGATCGCAGCTTGGGCAACGAGATCAACAATGACAAGCTCTAACGAGGGGATATTTTGAACCACCAAATGTTAGTCACCAGAGTGGAGTATGAGAGCGACTGTTTCAAAATGCAATTTATTAATGGTGCAATTACGAAGCGTAACACAGATTGGAAACGCCCCTTATTTCATTAGTTAGAGTAGAGCGTACCTTAGACAACCTATCACTAGTCCTAATTAATGCAGACGATCCTGATTCCGTAGCCCCAACCCAAAAGTGATTTGTCTCTTTTAAACAGCAATGCATTACGAGTCCCAGAATAAAAGCTGAAACAGGAACACCAAATGTTACAGGAGGGCGAAGTCCCTAAAAATCATTTTCAACAGAAGGTGGTATCCAGAATGTGTTAACATTGTAAGTCTTCAAAGGTGATCTGTAAAGCAACGAAACACTCAAAATGATGACTTGGTTATCGCGGTATCATACGGGTCGGCTAGGAACTGTTAGCCCTGGGCATAGTTACAGAACGACACGCGGACGCTTATTGTCAAGGTGCATACGAGGGCACGTCTACTAAGGAATGGAGTAAGATGTCTTCGTTAATGACACGACTGTTAGATACGGCGGTTTTCAAGGTTGGTGATATGCATGCCGTGGGTCCTGATACTCAGCGTGGGTAGGTAGGGAGAGCTACAGCCCTACAACACTACCAACGAAAATCCCCCCCCATTTTTAATTCCTATTTTTACTCAACAACGACCTGGTAGTATTTCTCGTGTCAATTCACGAATTCAACGTGATTACGCACACATCACAAACCCTGCATGGATTTCCCTAATTCTGGTGCAAAAGCGGACAATGACTTGTGTAGAGACAGCCCTATACAACCAAACTACGGTGGTCAACTGGCCACAGATCCGTCAGCTACAGATGGCACCACTGATTTGAATAAGATCGTTTATTTTGAAGTCAGCCTCCCGGTACTACTTCGAGTTTGTATCGGATACGTGTTGCGTCGGTGGAACCATTAGTGGTGTGACATGTCACTTTTGGTGAAGGTTATGAGCGGATGTTCTTTGAATTCGGTCAGTGTAACAGAATGCCCCATAACTATGCACAGTATGTACAGACAGTAGCCGTAGGTAGGCGAAAAATGACCAACTGGAAAGTGAACCGAAGCCAAATGGCACCACGGGCAGGCTGTTCAGACCAAAACACTGGCGTTAACCAGACGACCACTGCAGAGAAATTTCAGTAGCAGTGTGGGCCTACCGTGAAGAAGTACGTTCCAAACAACTAACGCAGAAAAGAAGTTATGCCAATCACATGATCAAACAGTCTTCCCTCACTCCGGCTACGACAAGGACAGTCATTAACGAAGACGTAACCATGCGGTCTACGTGGCCAAGCAACCTAAACAAGTGGGGGAGAAATCAAATGCTACCTTCCCTGATGTCTGGTTGCACTGACAAGATGGTTCACGTGTTTACAGGTGGTCGTAGTGGGAGTGAAGGCCGGGCCAAAAACTTTGAGGAGCTATGCAACTGGCTCGGACTAGCTTACTCGGCTGTAAATAACGTACAAGGTGTATTACGCTGACACCAACAAACAACCTTCGCCGGAATTCCAGGCGGCTTTGTGGCCTAAATAAATTAAACGCCAAGGCCTTATCTTGCTTCTGTCAGATATTACGATGAGAGTTTATCGTCTGAACTCGGCGTAGTCCGTTCAGCATGATTAGGGTGTCGACAGTCATCTTCACATGCTGAAATGGGATAATACCACGTAATAGAAAATAAATTCAAGTCACGCAATGTGATAGCTTCTAACAGACGCGACAGACAGGTAGCCGATTAGAAAGCGGATGTACTGATAATGGAATTATTGGTGCTATGAGTATTCATGGCTGTATGTGGGCGGGGATACCTGGGCAGGAGAACTAGATTTCCCAACCAAAGCCTCGGATTCAAAAGCCCGAGTGGGTGGCAGTATACCAAAACAGATACCTTTCCCGGAAAAAGACGCCAACCGACTTCGAACCCGCAACCTGAAGGACCGGCAGACTGCACTGTCTCTGCCTGCCGCTGCTTGGTACGAGTGACACTGTCGGTGTGCTCACCCAAATGACCAGTTTAGTCCAATAGGCCATCGAGATACGCAATCCGTCACACCCCTTGAAGTAGACGTGGACCGTCCGCGACTACTTGACCACCGATATCTGCCCTCGGTTGCTCGCATCGGATGCGACAGACATCTCAGACCGAGTTGATTTCCACACGTACTATCACCACGCACTTGACATGGCGGGGTCACATCGTCGTATTGCCAAGGTGTGTGAGACGCGGTAGTTTACACGGTTAAACACCGAAAGCTTGCCGGATTCTCCACAACAAAATGAAGCCTTTCCTGACTGCTGTTTTCAGCTGTGAAGTCGCGGGAACTTTAGTCCATCTGTTGGCGCAGTGGTCAGCTTCATTCTTCCCAATACGTACGTTCTTATTGTAGCAGCTGATCGGACGTTCAGAAAGTGACCGTGTTGATTGCTTCTGTAGACGCTCGTTAGACTCAATGTCTGTCTCAGAACAGTTCAGATCTTGCGGATGCGTGTTCACTCCGGAGTCGACTGACAAGTGTCGACGAAGCGAGAGACTTTTTCCGGTGGCTTCCTATTTTGGCACTACGAAATACTGTCTAAGTCATGTCTACCATGGGTTTCAGTTTGCGCAAACAAGCCTGGCTGAGGAGAACTCGGTTTGTCGGAACTGATTTTTGTCGCGCTAGCGACTGCTTCAGCCTCTTGGGTAGTGTAGTCATCTTTGCTCTTTTCTAACGTTCAGCTCAATTTGTCAAATACTCGACGATGATTTCTACGGTGATGTGGGGGTAACATGCAGACCTTGATCTGTTGAATTAGCCTTCCCTTATCATTGTCGTGGTGTTCAACAACTCAAGCTGAGATGTCTGTCGCATCCGGAAACAGGATAAGCTGCACACGGCCTTATCATCACCATAGATAGCAACACATCAACGACTCTCACTGATGCTTGACTCCCACACAACGGTGAAGACAAAATCAAGCCCTAACCAAGAGGGGAAAACAGAACAAGAGGAGCTCAACTAACAAAACTAGCTACTTAGAAATTCAGTCATTCAATATCAGAGTGCACACACTCTGCACTGTCACTGAAACCAAGGCACTATCAGCAAGACAGGTTCCTTACGGCAATGAACTGTCCCGCGTCATTAAATGCACTCAACTCAGACAACATTCATGCCACTGGGTCCGATTAGCAACAATCTCATCTAACGTCTCCAGTCACCGACTCCGTGAGTCGCGTATGGGAGCCCGATCTACAGTGACCAACAATTTGGTGAGCAATTCTCTCACACCACGTCACCACCTGGAAAATTACGCCACTCGGTCGCAGTGTCGGCAAACGGTGACCGGTGTGGCAGACGACTAACTGATATCTTTAGTACATGACTTAACCATCTAAGTCTGAGCAAACGTGAGGATTGAACGAAAGAGCTCGATCGACAACCGCTACCAAATACCTGCTCCCTAGCCTCTTCGTTGTGCACTAGTTGGTGCCACCCGATACCATAAAGTGACAGACTTCACGAAGTCATTATACGATCGCAACCCACGGGTGGTAAAATCCCCTCCACCACAAACTAACTCGCCCAACTGACTTCAAGTTTTCATAACCGCACAACCAGCAGCAGGATAGTCACTGAGGTCAAGCAAACCTCGCTCGAACCACGTGCGGATGGAATCCCACGCCAACACACCCCAAATTTCAACTAGATACCATGCATCTGCGAAATACACCGGAAATTTCGATCGGCAAATGTGACCCAGGACAGCACGCCAGCCTCCTCAGACGTCGAAAACTCGTTAGCCGCTAACTGGTTGCACACTTTGTACACAACCCGTCACTACTCGATTTCAATTCTAGCCTTCGTCAACCGTTCCTAGTTCATTACTGTTACTTTCAAATGATTGTTCATTACGTGATTAACAGTGACGCTTGGTGTGCTCTGCATCAGCGCCGCCAAGCCTCATTCACGAACACAAATACGCTTGGGCCGAGATTGCCCGTTTACAGCTCCGGTCAGGAGAACGTGCCACAAGAGCGACGAGGGAAAAGGCCACCAACTTGCCAGTCATGTGCGACACTGAAATTTATTGGCGAAAGTTTAGACTAGCCGCTCCCACAGCAACTAGTCCACACAAGTTTTTTTCGTGCTGTACACAAGCTCATGGGTTGAAAATTATCTTGCCACCCAAGTCGACCAGAGCAATCCAAGATTCACTCCAGTGACTGCCTGCACGTGACAGTACAGCTCAAAAATCTCGTAATTAAACCAAAGGCGATGCCCGTGGTAGGAAACACGGCGACGACAAGAACTCCTCATACAGAAACGTGCCAGAAACACACAACACCAAAGATTGAATAACCAGTGAACAGCAAAATACGCTCGCCGTGACAGTGACATCGGCTGGTTAAAGAGCGACGGCGCACACCGGGAGAACTAATGACAGGTATTGCACTACGCGGACTGCGGCAAATAGCACAGTATTGCACGGCAGACGTCAATCAATTCCTCGATCAAGCAGCCCAGACTTCCAGGTTAAATTTGCTTGGCTTTGGGCAGCAGTAATGTCGACATAATATGCCATCATTCACGGTAGCGAACTAACTCTGGGTGGAAGTTATCAGGCTGCGCACGGGAAAATAGGATGAAGAGTAACAAAATCCACAACCTTCGAATTTTGAAACAGGATTTTTAGGAGAACGCCTCTTTCGCAAATCCAAATTAGCTATGGAATAACAATAACAGCCCAAAATAAAACCTCAAGTACCACCGCGATGGTGGTACCCTACTACAATAACCTGCCACCGAATGCAGCCTGCGCCACACATGATGCATACCATTAAATGATTAGCAAAAGTAGCATGAGTTATATGGTCTTACATCTTCCACGACGATAGCGTTAATAAGGGGAGGTGTGGCACAATCCTTCCCTAGTGCCAGCATGACATCGAGCTGACCGCGGCGTCTTGGACTCATAACCTCGCGCTATGCAGGTAAACACTGGCTAGTTTCAGCAACACCCGCCGACATTGTCAACACAGTAATTCAGTGACCGCTTGCTAGGTCTTGTAAGAGAAGCGGCTAATGAGCGAGTCACTCAGAAGAATCACCCAACCTTGTAACCCAACAAGCCACGGCTCAAAACTAACCACCAGATTCCGTTTTCTAATCGCACTGAGTTGATACGGAAACAGCATCGAGTGGGAGAGCAAAGACAACTTGAAAGGACACCGCGACACCAAGTGCCATAACCAGTTCACTCAGCAAACTGACTACAGCCAGCCTTAGCGCCAACGAACAGGAATCCAACATGACAACCGGTGACCAACTGAGGATAAACCAATCTAGCAAGTGTAAATGACGCAGAACACCACCCCACGCTACTCGCGGTGAAAAGCAGCACCCATATGCAATGAAAGGGTCTTAAGCATGCATGATGGCGAAAGTAGAGTGGCGTCCGTGAGCACATACAACTCCATAGTGGAATGAAAAAGAAACTGGCAAACTACCTTGGCCAGATGACTCCGAAGCGATACTGCACTGATCGACGTCAACCACATCCAAATCACCGCACAAGTAATCCATGACCTCTTCACCTGGAGGATCCATTGGGTTCAAATCTATAACCGAAAAACAAAACTAGACGCCAAAAGGTCCCATGGCAGAGAGTGGCAAACCAAAAATATCCCGTCAGGCTGGAACGACAAGCCATCGGAGTAATAACAAAGAACCAAATAAATACATTTATTGATATGATAACCACACAAGCTTATTTGCTCCTGTTCCTCATCTTCCTGCGTTTCCGCTTCAATCTCCTCATTCGCTTTTTACGCCACTTCGCACGCATCTGTAATTGCAAAAATCAGAACTAGCCGCAACTCACCACGCCGAGCAAGGACGGATACGACGCTAGAGCGCCACTCGGCCAGGAGGTTTTAAACAAATATACATTCGCTAAGGAAAATGCCGATAAAATTAGTGGTTTCAAATTCTAGAGTGCGGAAGACTTATGACAATTCCAGTTTGTGACTGACGATGGGTGAGCCGAAAACTGGGCGGCCCATTCTGTTTACTGCAGACTGTTGGAGTTCTGATTGACATTTATGCTCTTTTGTTCCGAAATTTTCTTCGTGCTCAAATGTCTGTTCGAAAGAGTATGGATACCGAAATGTTCGCCTCCCACTACTACTTACGAGTCACCACGCGCTCGCTTATCGTGCCGGTGTTTTTTCGTTTCATCTTATTACTCGCCAGCTCGCACGTCGAACTCGCGCGTCAGCAATACATCCTTCGTTTATCGATTGCGCGATTCTCATCCGGTAATCTACGGTTTGCTTGATTCTACAAACTGGGGGACGTCAGGTAATGTAGCCCTTTTGTTTGCAGCTAATCTAACGACCGCGCTAGCTCCACCTTCTTCTGGAACCATATTCCAGGAAGAACAAACAAGACCACAGAAACTAATTCTCGTATGGTGGAAACGACTACCGATGGGTCATTATTCCATGCTAATGATCCACTGATTTGCACTGCCAGCAAACTGTAAGGGAGACCTGGTAATGTGATCATACGTCCTCTATATTTTTCAAGTCATTATAAAATCAAATTTCAGTCGTTGATACCCTTATGGGAACAGTCTAAATATTAATGGTTACGCTTCGTGAAATGAGGTTAACCTGACCTGCAGCTGTCTTGGCATTCAGCCACTGGATAGTCTTAAGTAAGACCGTGATCTTTTTCCGCTGTGAGTTACATGCCGGGGTGTTGACTGCTAACATCGAACTAACTAGCACGCTGAAGTGACGAGCAAACCTCGTTACGGGGACGTTTCCAAGCGTCTTGCTTAGCATAGGAAATCGGCTGCCAACCTCCTAATTTAAGGCGGTAGTATCATTACTCAGGTTGGTGTCAGACGTCACTCGTGGGTGGAGATCTATTTCACAGTTTACTGTAAATAATGCGGCGTCAACTAGTCTACTCGAGCTATTTCCCGAATATTAGGTTTGCCTGATTTTCCTATTTTCCGCGTAAAAAACAAACAAATATACATTCGCTAAGGAAAATGCCGATAAAATTAGTGGTTTCAAATTCTAGAGTGCGGAAGACTTATGACAATTCCAGTTTGTGACTGACGATGGGTGAGCCGAAAACTGGGCGGCCCATTCTGTTTACTGCAGACTGTTGGAGTTCTGATTGACATTTATGCTCTTTTGTTCCGAAATTTTCTTCGTGCTCAAATGTCTGTTCGAAAGAGTATGGATACCGAAATGTTCGCCTCCCACTACTACTTACGAGTCACCACGCGCTCGCTTATCGTGCCGGTGTTTTTTCGTTTCATCTTATTACTCGCCAGCTCGCACGTCGAACTCGCGCGTCAGCAATACATCCTTCGTTTATCGATTGCGCGATTCTCATCCGGTAATCTACGGTTTGCTTGATTCTACAAACTGGGGGACGTCAGGTAATGTAGCCCTTTTGTTTGCAGCTAATCTAACGACCGCGCTAGCTCCACCTTCTTCTGGAACCATATTCCAGGAAGAACAAACAAGACCACAGAAACTAATTCTCGTATGGTGGAAACGACTACCGATGGGTCATTATTCCATGCTAATGATCCACTGATTTGCACTGCCAGCAAACTGTAAGGGAGACCTGGTAATGTGATCATACGTCCTCTATATTTTTCAAGTCATTATAAAATCAAATTTCAGTCGTTGATACCCTTATGGGAACAGTCTAAATATTAATGGTTACGCTTCGTGAAATGAGGTTAACCTGACCTGCAGCTGTCTTGGCATTCAGCCACTGGATAGTCTTAAGTAAGACCGTGATCTTTTTCCGCTGTGAGTTACATGCCGGGGTGTTGACTGCTAACATCGAACTAACTAGCACGCTGAAGTGACGAGCAAACCTCGTTACGGGGACGTTTCCAAGCGTCTTGCTTAGCATAGGAAATCGGCTGCCAACCTCCTAATTTAAGGCGGTAGTATCATTACTCAGGTTGGTGTCAGACGTCACTCGTGGGTGGAGATCTATTTCACAGTTTACTGTAAATAATGCGGCGTCAACTAGTCTACTCGAGCTATTTCCCGAATATTAGGTTTGCCTGATTTTCCTATTTTCCGCGTAAAAAAGCTCCACACATTCTCTTCCGTCAGAAACCATTAGCAAGCTACTTCGACCCGAGAGCATAATAGAACAGTACTTGAGAGAATTCGGGCTTTCCCCTCAGAGATGAAGAGAAACGGAACACCCTGGTCTCGGGACTGACACGATTGCTTCCGTTAAGTACACTGAAGTCCAATGAAAAGGCCATACAAAAACTCCTTCAATCTGCACCAAAACATGTATGTACGGGAGAGAATACAGGGCATGATGATTTACAAACATTACCGAATCAGAAACTGGAAAACCAGACTCTGAAAATAGAAGTTAATTTCACTAGGACACCGGTAGGTATGGCAGAATATACATCGAGTGTGTAAAGAACAAGAAGCCTACCACCCATCAATACGTGTTGCCCAGGTGGACGCCGAGTTATAGTTGGGGCGAAGCTGACGAACTTGGATGCACATTCCGTCTTCTGCGGCAGTGCTGTCATACCCTCTACAGCTACCACAGGGTGTGGTCTCTGCTTATCTGTAGCGGTCCCAAGCATACCACAAGCCCATGATGCAGCAGGCACCTCACATTACATAGGCGCGTTCCTGTGACTATCAGGAAAATCGTAGAGTGACTAAGAGTGAGCTGGGGAAGGAACATTCGAGGATGTTCTAGCGCTATCAACAGAGTAGGTCATCTTTAATCGGCAGCCGAATGCCGGAGATCGGCGGGTGGACTGTCTCCAACAAGAAGTGGTTTTGAGGCCGAGTACAATGGTGCCGTTTTGCTTTGGGGGAGGCTCGAAGTGATTTGCAACCGGAAGAACGAATCCATTCATTAATTGCGGTAAATCCCATCAGCCTGTCTATCGCAAAGTGGGGATCAGAAAGCCCCGGCCAACTTGCAAAGGGATTTGCTCGCCTCGAAAACAGAAGTTATCATGCATTTTTACTTCCCAACGACTAGTAATTTGATTATGTGCGCTCAACCTACTCTCCAATTCTGTCGATAGACTGGAGCTAAAATAGTCGCGTCTACGATGTGGCGAGTATCTACTAATGCTTCAACTCAGTGAACAGTCGATTCCAACCTAAAAAAATACCGTCGTGTGAGCTGGCTTCTTGATAATAAGTTGTTAACCTACGGGAACATTGGTGAGTACTAAATGAAAGAAAACAAGAAGCCTCGAGGTGGAATCTACCGACCTCACAGGGCCCATGACTGAATATTCACGCGGGCACGATTAATCGCGCCACACAACGGCGAGACGATGAAGTGAAAATGACACTTAGGATACGCATAAGCAGATGTTCAGCGGTAGAGAGTGGGAGGTGATTTACTGCTAGAAGGCATGATTCGACGGGTAAACATGTGTTTAGTCTGAGTAACGTGCGGAGGTTAACGTTCATCGGGAGAACAATTTGTCAGACGCTCACTTCGAGTGGCCCGATCAGTCTCTACAACGAAGACTCACGGTTGTTACCAGGAGTACTCCGAATGTGTAATAACGATTAATCACACGGAATTAAAGCAGGATGTAGATCGTGTTCACTAGATTGGTATTATGCAGATGGCCCTCGCCAAATACACAGCGTCGTCAACTGCTTCGACAGTTTTCACTGCACAAGAATTGTTTTGATCGACGGTGGAGAGCCTCGAGGTAATCAGACTGAAGCTGGCTTTTTTACGGTCATACGGTGAAGTCGTTAATGCGCGTTTTTTTGGTTTCCGGTATAACTTCAGAAAAACTTCGGTGGGGTTTCATCCCAAGTCTTCTTGTGTTTGTTCACTTCCCAGCCGAGAAGAAAGTTGGCAGTACGAATAGCCGATGGAGTCGTTTCATGAAATGAAATGAACTACTACGTTGAGGTCATCCTAGAAATCAGTGCATAATAATAATGTTTAATTTTCAAAGCAAATTTGAGAAGCACACTAGGTTATGCGCGATCGTTGCAGATAATTACAGGGGATAAAATCAACAAATAATTAAACAGTAATACAAACGTGTAATCTGCTACTAAATTGGCGTGATCAGAGAGGGGATGATCGTAGTTTACGAAACCTTGACACAAGCAGCAGGAAAGTAGGTAGTTCGCCTGCTCCACAGGTTCTGCCAAAAAAGATGTCGATGTTTCAAGTAGTTCAGGGTCACTTTGGGAAGTAGATCCAAGTGCATCTTCAGGTTGTTTCGCCATTATGTGATATAACTAACGTTAGAAAAGTGTTAACCTGACCCCAATCAAGAAGAAAAATGGTTGCAGCGCAAAGAAAGTCTCACTTCTGTCAATCTTCGTATTATGTGAACAAATTTCGGGTGTTTTAACGGCTGGAAGAAGAAAAGGCAGAGGCCAAGAATAAAATATAAGACCACTCACTGTTTTGGAGCACCCTAATCACAAGTAAATGCATCACAGAAAAGCTCGACTTAATGTGTGGAGGGAAAACCGCAAAAGGTAATAATTCTGCTTGCTCGTGGATAAAGCTGGAAAATCATATTAACAAAACGAGTAACTCGACACTAGTATTTCGGCAGTGCACCACCTACTCAGTGTGCGTCCAGATATCTCTGAACTCGTCGACGAAAATCGGTAAAGATGGGCCTGTTCCAGTTAATATGTGCCCAATAGTTCCGGTCGCCATTTGGAAATCGAACTAGTGTTGACGCGAAAATTCATAAACTAGAGATCGGTTGCTCCATTATGGGTACCAAAGTGACCCACTGAACGCCAAGTATTGGATAAGCTCACAAAACGGAGTGGATACTTGATACTCTACAGAAACTTGAGGGAACATTTTGTGAATATGAGGAATGTTTTTAACGGAATCAGCCAATCTTTTGTTGGATGCCGGTTGTTTTCACTGAGAGAGTAGCACATTCGTCGTTAGGGCAAGCTAAGTTGCTTGACTCACTTGTGTATCGGGGGGTTTCAACGGTTCATATACGTGGGGCAATAAGCCTGAAATTTTGTCGCGAAGAAACAGAACGCAAAGTATGCCGACGTACTGTTTGGCCAGGTCTGCATTCGATTTTTGTCCAATGGGGAAGTAATGCAAGAGTCTTCTACATACAAAAATTAACGTTTGGTTGTTTTAAGAAAGCAACGTTCCATAAGCGTGGCAACACAATCAATGTTCTTTCTGTTCAGCCATTTGTATTTTGCCCGTGACGCCTAGTTAGTGGCCAGTAGAGACCAGTTAGCTCCACGGGCCCGAAGTGTTTCCGAGGTTCAAGACGAATAAAACATTGTGCGGCCCAATTCAGCGTGCTCCATGCTAGGCGCAAACTTGTTATTACTAAGGTGCCCTTTTGGAACACCGAGAGAAGTATGTTGACATGGTCGGCAGCACGAAAAACGGACCAGTGCAGCAAGGTCGATATAGTTCTAAGTGACAAGTAGGCTTTGCCAGTTTCACCCAACAGCGTTTGTTTTAGCTGTTTGAAATGAATAAGCATAGACGTTCATTCGGTTATCAGTTGTAAGGACCGTGAGTTATCTTTCTTTTAACCGCACGCTTGTTCCAGGTGCGTCGTTCACAGCGGACCTTCTGCAATTATACAATATTATTCTATGATAGGGACGAACATATCACCTGGAAGGGCGCCCTGAAACCGAATGCCTTGCATCACCAAGTATTAGGTTTGCACATTGTGGTCTACGGCCAACCTCCGATAGTTGTCCCAACTTGCGTTGGTTATTTGGCATTCTTGCCAAGTTTCCCATGTCCGTGATTGACAATGCAGGGTATCCCGAGCTAAAAGTTTGCTACCAGACCGGTTTTATTATAATTGACCCCGTAATATTTCTCGTTTGCAGTCACCTGCCTCTGCTGCTTTGATTTAGGTCAGATCTAGATCAAACAAAGTGTTGACGTCGATCACAAAATGTCCCAACACATTACGTGCTCTTAAAGGCTTTAGCAACACGTAAACTCGGTCATTATTGCGCGATACGTCACTGGAGCGGATCAGCACGTCGAATCCAGCCCCTGAACTTCTTCTCAGTCATTTACTATCGAGACCGTGCCTACGGCTGGTGTTTGTTACATCTGGCTAGCTTAGTCTGAAACTCAGGCGCATTTAATCAGTAATTCTGCTTTCAATCCCCCACGTATACTAAGGGGTGCACACTGCTTGAGGTTCTTCGTCTACTTGAATGTGTTGTGAGATCACCTTTGACGTCCCCAAAACCTCAAACTCACTGTGACGAGTGAGTAACCTCATTAGTACCACCGCACCTTTTCACACTAACTTATAAGTCGAAATTAGCTAAGAACCACTAACGTCACAGTTAGTGTGCCGGCCTGAGTATCGCAGCATTACTGGTGGATGTAAGATGAACTTGCGCCATCTTCACCACTGTGGGCTACACTCACCAAAACAACAATGTGTTAGCTATGCAAGACACCAGAAAGTCATTCAGAGAAACAGCACACACTATGTCCTACGTTGCAGATGGAAACGCACAAAGTCTGTCTCGCAAAAGAGAAGAGTCACGTGTTAACAGGAAACGTGTGTTAACAACACAGATACCGAGAGAGATTATTCTATAGCGTGTCTCCGTGTATATATATATATGGGGACCCACGGTTCGGGAGTTTCCACCAATCAGACGTGGCCTCACATTCACTGACCGCCGACCCGGGGCTCTGGTTGGTCACCTCCTCAACCCGTTGCATGAACGCGGCCATCCCGCGTATTTGAGGATCTGAAAGGAAGCGGAGGGGGGCATGTGTGGCGGAACAAAACGACGGCGCACTAAATGCTACTACATCTATTGCCTTGAAACGCCGCCCAAATAGCTACACGCCCGTTTGAGTTCTGAAGGTCGACTGGAATTCTTGTCGACAGTTACCCTCCTTGGAAGCTGTAGTACGGTTTCACTGTCACGTCCAACTCCTTAACACCATCACTTGTGTTCAGGTTTGCTTGTGAACGGCGGTTAACCAATAAATATAGTGTGTTTGCAAAACCATTTTCTCATTACATCCGCAATTACGTACAAACTGGTGAACACAATGTAATTTGGTGCCAGTAGGCTGATCTCCTTTGAATGAAGGCACTGGTAGCTCCTGAGTCCGAGCGATTACATGTAGTTCAGCCGCATTAAACGATCGTTCAATTGAATTTCTTAATCGCTGTGCTGTTTGGTGCATTGCATAATCACCCATAAAACGTATTTCTATGCATATTTTTTCTCTACAGTGATCACCTCTTCGGGCAGTAATTTTCGTCTACTGTGTCTATCAGTGAAACTTCTTGGTTAGCCATTTGATTGTAAGACAGACGTAATCAGATCTAGTTCCTCCGCGAGGCTGTCTGGCGTGCGAATTCGCCTTGCTCTGGTGAAGGGAGAATTTACTAGTGCTTTTTGTATTGGACCGGTGTGAAACTGCTAACGTTTGGGTATTGACCTGACTGTGTCGGATCCCTATCCATGATTTTCCTGACCGAGCCATCTTCCGGACGACTTATTAGGATATCTAGAAATGACGGGCAGTGGCCGACCTCAAACTAACACGTGACCTTTAGATTAGGATGACAAACATTTGAACGTTGCACCAGGTTTTCTATCATCTGTTTTGATAGTCCGAAAATTGTTGTCATCGACGTAACGCTTGTAATATGACAATTTTCTTTATCGCCGTAGCCAGATGTTTCTCAACTTTTAGCATGAAAAAGTCTGCTGAGATGGGACCTAGTGGACTTCCCATGGCTACTCCGTCCAGTTGACGGTAAGGCTGTTCAAGAAAACGAAAACTGACATTCTCAGTACAGAGCAGCAAAGTTTCCTTCAGTATGTCGGTAAGAAATGGTAACGAAATGTGACTCATTTCAACAAGCTCACAAATGTAGTCAATTGTTTCATGTAGCGGGACATTTGTGAATGGTGAGTGAACATCTACGGAGCACATCAGTTCGTTAGCATGACTGATTCTGTCCAGGTCATTGATCATTTCAAACGAATCTTCGATGGAGTATGTCTGAAATTTCTGTTTTACTGGGGTTAGGTTAGTGACCAGCCAGTGTGCTAATTTGTGGTAAGTTTTGTCATTGCTAAAGTTGACCTAAGTGACATCCCAGACTTGTGAGTCTTTGGTAGGCTGTTAACTTGAGGTGTTGAGCCTACAGCGATTAAGAAATCCAATTAAGCGAACGTTTAATGCAGCTGAATTACGTGTAATCGCTCGGACTCGGAAGCTACCAGTGCCTTCAGTCCAAGGAGATCAGCCTATCGGCGTCAATTCACGCTATGTTTACCAGTTCGTGTTCGGGATGGTTGGGTCACGTGCTCCACACACCAGCTGAGCGTTTACCGTACCGGGCATTATATACGGAGGACACCAACAGCTGGGTAAAACCTCGTGGTGGTCAAGCAACAGCACGGTTACAAAATATGAAGACCTTGACTGCTCCATTGAGCAAAGTGGGCAGGCATCCCCTATCTGGATGGGTTCATCGTGATCACTCAAACTGCTGGTTAGATACGCTCTCCGAGATGGCGATGAGTCATAATCAATGGCGTACCTGTATCCATAACACTTCTAGTTTTTCCGCCTCCTTCAATACTTGTTGGCATTCTCAGTAACGTTCCCTTCTAGGATAATCCACGTCACTGTTCAGGTGACCGGCGGCCCGAGCCAACGTACATTTGGTCAGGCTCATGGCTGTTATGACGATGATGAACAGCGGAGAAAGTTACATGGGCAGAACCTAGAGATGCTTGAGCTCCAGAATGAAGGAACATTTACCTAAATAGGTACAGAAGTCCGTGTTGTCGGAGAATGGCAATGTTGCTGAAACGCGTAAAGAGCCAATTTCCTCGGTCGCTAGACACGTACTGACCACCGGTCACGTTATCGATCCATCTTGTGCGTTCAAAATTATTGTACGTCACTCCAACCCGAGATTCTTACGATTTGCTAAGGCAGTTGCAAGTAATCGACTCAAACCAGCTGCCTGTGTTCAGAAACAAATGTTCGTGAACTTGACCCTTCCCTGGACTTAATGTCTTATCCTAACTTGCTTACTGTGAATCCATCCCTCTAGTCGTTTACTATAAAAAACCCGTCCATGTTATTGTAAATTTGATACTGATGAGTCGATACAAAATGCTTACATCTACCAGTTTTCATGTTCTATCTGCTTCGTTCAAACAGCTCGTGGGGACCAATTGTTTCAAATATATACTTTTATCAACATCTCTAACCTATGTAACATGTAGGTTGTTCCTATAAAATCTGCTCTGGTGCGAAACCTGATAAGGTCTCCGTCAGTGGGTTCAGTCACTATACATCCTACCTTGATTCTGTGATCGGCACCAAGTACATGCTGTTGATACCCTCGGGGTAAAGTCGTTGCAGGGCGGTTATACGGGCTTGTTGTAGTCACGTTTTATTACGATTATCCTGGCGGGTTACCCCAACATCCACGATTATTGCCGAAACAGCCTGATGTTTCAGTTGCTCAACATTACCATTTAATATGGTCAACATGGCTGGTCAGCAGGGTTAGTGAGATTTATCTGCGGTCATCCATCGTTTTGCCCAAAACAGCGACAATTCCTCCTCAGAAGGCAAGCAGAAGCTGGACATTCAACGCTTTTCTAGCATTAAATCAAATAGCGAAGTTTTCCCCCAGGTAAGCCATTTTCTTTTTTTGCTTCACAGTACCTAAGGGCAGCATAACAGCACAATTTATCACCACGGTAAGAGCGATCAACGCTCTAGCTTGATTCCAGCGAAAACTCACGGTCAAATACCTTTGGTTGCATTCAAGAAATGTGTCGAATAACATGGTTTCTTCACAGTGCGGTCGGGTAAACGCTGCCTATCTGCTTACTGCACTCAGAGAAAAGCAGGTGGCATCAAGTAGCGGCTTCTCTCGGTGGGAAAGCTATTACGGCGAAACAACACGGTGAACAGTAGATGTTGAGGCGGACTCCTTCACGACTAGAACGGCTCCACTAGCACTAGGATCACGAAGAAAATGGTCGATTTTACAATCATGGTTTCGGTCAAAAACGGTTGGCTCAGCAGCGATTGACTAATCAAGTTTTGTGGGACATCTGGACAGGAACTCGATGAATAATCGTTTTATGTGCGCAGCAAACTGACAACCTGTAGTGGATATCTTGATCTACCGATTATCCAAACCCCGACGCAACAGAAGATCTGAGAAACGGCCAATACAAATATCGCGTTAAAGATACAACATGAGGATTGGACGAACGGTCTCAGTGTTGTCTTCCGTTATTTGCCAATTCATCTGTTCCGTATTCCACCAATTAACATACAGTTCATGATGTTGCATGTGCTAATGAGATCAGCCAATGAAAAGCTGTGATTCCTCTTAAACTGTTGTGCGTCAGTAAATTCGGCGTCTCAATTCATGAATAACATTTGCTTACTGCTACCAGTACCAGGTCTTCTCCTTATTACTTGCATGGGAGGTTTCGATTCAAGCACGATTCCTAGGGCTATTCGAATTCCCTAATTCTGAGCATTACACAACCGTAACAACTTAGCCATATTGGACGGATTTGTCCAGTTCTGACGAAAATAGGTTCAGTAAAACTTTGTGAACGCAACAAAATACGGCTCATGAAATGATGAACGCAAACTCTGTTAACCTTTTAAAAGAGGTATAATAACCAGACTGTATGTGGAGTTTACCGTTTTGGTTAAAAGTGTTTAGGTCAGAAGCCACTGAACAGCTGTTATGTGTTTGGCTGGCGCAGTGCAAATCCCCAGCTACCAGTCTATTTCCATCTCAGAGTACCTCGGCGATGATTCCTACAACATAACACGGTCTGAGGCAAATGAATCACGCCAACACGACCCACTGAAACGAATCTCATGGTAATGGTAAATAAAGGCGCATAATAAACCACAGGTTCACACAAATGAAGTAAACCGGTAGAAACCAAAAACGTGTTAAAAACATGGAGGCAAGACTTTGACAGGTGTGCGAACCTACGTCTTCGGAATCCATCCTAGCTAACAGTCATAGGAATGGCAAATCGAAAAGCGCAATTTGAACAGTTGGTTCAGACTCTCCAAAAGAGGCCTAAAGCTATTACAACGAGGGGTTAAATGCAACAAGGATAATTGGTGGTGAAGGGATAGACAGCTAAAAGAAGCGGGACCATTAACACTTTGCAACGCAATCATTTTACAACAGAACCCTCTTAAAAGAATGCTTGGAAGCGTAACGATCACCGGAGAAAAGCGGGGTATTATGAAAGGTTTCAATGTACCGTTAAGCAAACATCAGTAGGTCTGAGGCAGTGGCATATGAAATGTGCCCAAAGTGCGCGAATGGGTCGCGGGAAATTAAACGGTTATGACGGACTGAACTGATAAAGTTAACTTGCAAATATGTAATCAGTCAGTCGAAGGGAGCAGTATAATCATGTCTTCTGTGACGTACGTTTCTATCACCAGTAGATCGCACAGGACCCTCGAAAAATATGCAGGTTGGAATGTTAGACTGTGTTCAAATCTCAGAAGGAAGTTACACGCTTGAGGGCAAAATACGGAAGTAGGGTCATCAGAAACCATCGTGCAGAATTTTTTGACCAGTTGGGTGGCTGTCCTTTAAATTACCGACCGCACTTCTTATTGCAGTCGCCGCCTCTAGACGTCATCAGCATTGAACAGTTTTCACAACGGTAAATTTTCACAGCGTGCCGTCGCTCACTCGACTCAAACAAGGATGATCGCAGCCCGCAGCGGACCGCTTTGCACATGAAAAACGTCCTACTCTATTGGCGAACCGACTGACGTCGAACGTTTTGAATAAGGTAGATTTTCTACATAGCTGCCACCCCGTATGTCTGAAACGGCATGGACGCCTAGCAATTTCTTTGAATATCTGTTTCAAGTGACCTCCCACCCAGTAGTCAGAGACGAAATGAGTGGTATACTTTCCAACTAACACCGTTTCATGTGCTGAGCCTTGCATTCGGGATATACTCTATAGGACACGGACGGTGCACGCCTCAGATCAAAAATCCTGATTCAGTTTTCGCATTAACAGTGCGAATTAATCCGTCGAGCCGAAAAATTACCGCAATATCGAGCCGGTGTGCCAGGGACGTTATCGGGATTGCATCGGCTATTCATACCCTGGCTTTCAAAAGAAGCAGGGAGAAAAAGCGCTCCCCGCCGATGTTACGGAAGCAGGCGCGGGTGACTTACATACGACACGTTTCAAATGCGTCGTGAAACACGTGGAACTCAAATTCGCTTCAGCAAACTGATTGGTTTTAACCCACCTAGGAATCCGCATCCCACCAAATACTTCCGCATGTTTCAACCAGTATTGTTATTCTGGGCAGCCTCACATACTGAGTGAGCCGTCTTATCAGGGTATTAGACACCACAGCTCTCGCAGCTACATTTTTTTCACTAACAAGCATGGAGTAAAATGCCAGAAGATGGCCCAAGCTGGAGATGGCACTGGGGATGTTCCATCTTGTGGCTCGTCACTCGGCCAGTTTGAAACCCTCAACAAATTGACCCGCTCTGGCGTCTTACCTTGTACTCATTGCACGCTCTGATGGTTACTCATTTTTATTACACTTTCAGCGCGTTCAGATTAAGCGATACTATCATGGATGCTGTGGGTATCTGGCGATCATATGGTTGAGGAAAATGTCCCCCTCGACAACAGCGCTGGTTACTAGCGAACAGAGTAGTTTGCCATAGTTTCTTTTGGTAAAGGATGTTATACGCGCCTCAGCATGCAGCTCTGTATTAATGACTCAACGTGCAACCTGAATAAACATGCGCAAATTCTCCTGGTATCACTTTGAGAAGAAAAAGTGTTCTTACCGCGCCATACTGTGTTTTAGTCAAGCAAACTTGCAGAAAAATCACCTCAGTATCTGTTACGAAATCAACTGGGTGAATCCTAAATCTCAGCAACACATTTGTTAGCACATACATGAAATCCGGTTTCCGTAATACTTGTTTATTCGAAGATATATTACACGCCGCGGCAGAGCCAGCTACCCACCAAGTCCACCAATGTTCTTGGGTCGGAAGGAAGGCTGGTTTGACGTAAAACACTTCCTGAAAAACTGATCTGCCACACTACTAACAAGTATTTCCAGTATTCTTCTTGATAATATGAGTGTTTTAAGGCCGCCTACATTTAGGGCCGACCTTGGTAGTACAATGACGGGCTTTGTGAATGGTCGTTAGGTTCGAGGGGATTATTCTATCGAAGATGACTTGACCTCGCGAGCTCTCAAGAAAACGGTACTCCGAAATGACTTGCAAATAACTGAGCGCGATTATCACTCGTCGACAGGACTGAATTTTCTTTGACAATTTGCGGTGTCGTTGGAACCTTATCTGTGTGTAGGATCGAGATGCTTCATACAAGGAGAATTTCCTACGAAATCATTACTTAGTGAAGCGCATGCCTTGACGTAACTAATCCATTCAAGCTACGTGAATACCGCACAAAGCAGTTTCTACCTACCCATCCTTTATTAAGCTGCCAAGATTCTGATCAACACCATGTCTATGTACTTGCTAATATACTTGAACCCACTTTACCTTCAGTAGTGCCACCGCCGATCAAGGATTCTCAAAGGGGGGCCGGACCGGAATGACGGATTCTTTAAAGTGTAGTATTTGTCAGACTCGAGTTTCAGTTAAACGGATAGGAGCAGCCTGAGTTTCGCATTAGCACACTGGATTAGGTGTGCACCCGAGTGTGATATCTGTCAGGCGCGACTAAACCGTAGCCACCTGACGCTTCTTAACAAACCTCTGTTAGGCGAGACTTGTGTCTGAACTGCCGTCAAAGATAGCACAAGTTCTGCTGGATTTTCTACAAATATTGGGACGACCAAGACTTGTACACATTTGTTCACATGGTTTATGCAGTGCAGATTCCAGTGACACTGGACGACAGCTATTGTGTCGGTTGGCTCCTGATGTTATGTTGCAAACGACTACACCGTCTTTGACAACCATCCTTTTCACGTCGAGTTCCCCCTCGGCATTCTCTAGCTGCATGTGACGCACTCAATCATAAAATTAGCGCCCAGCCGTTCTACCATAATCTTTCTGCTGGGCGTGTTGGACATAATGAACTCAGAACTCTCCCAAAAGGTGTGAGCAAGTCTGAACTAACCACAATTTACACAAAAAGTGTAAATGGTACCACACTTGTTTCCTCAACTTTGCTGCCCGGATGTGTTCAGATGGAAGCTACTAGAGGCACCACGGTTACTGTGCGATTTTCAGCAATACGTAAATAGCTAAGTTACCCGAAGGCATAAACAGCATTCTTGTTTCATCCCCACGACCAACCTGTTCTAGTTTCATCTTTGTCGCAGAAAATTTCAGTAAGGTCAAACAATCAGAATGTAATAGTACAAAGACGACCTCCGTCTTCGAAATCTGATCAGCATCCTGAGTGCAGTTTTGTTCAGTTTACATTCGTCAGTATTTTTCTACTGTCTTAGTAAATATATATGTATAGTGGCTAGTATTGCTGCCTCCATATGTCAGGGTTTAATCGGCTAACTTCACTATCACTTGTGTATATAGTGCCAGTCATTCTCTTCCGTCGAAGTTGTTTATGCCTAGAATGTGACACTCCGTTTTCAATCGTTTCCTGCCAGTCAACTACCGCGGGTATTCTTCTTAGCCGGTTTATTTCTATTTCATCAACTACCGTGCACGTAACGCCAAATGAGTACCAAACCTTGTAACCAACGCAGTCCAAAAACAATAGGGTCTACCGCATGTGAGACTGACACTCCACGACCTGTATGCTCGGTCTCAACGTGAGCATTACACATTCATCTACTGTTGTTTATGCAAGCCTGAATGACTTGTGTTAGAAAACCTCCAACGATCACTTGACAAAAGCTTATTAAGATTGTATTTCTTACCGGTGTCAAAACTTGGTATGACCACTTTGGTTACAAAGACTGGTGTTCAGCCTCACATTTTTTCTATAAAAGCATACACTCGGACGCAGTCACCAGTGTTTGCCTTTTACTCACTTCACAGCCCCCCATATGGTCTAAGGGAATGGGGTTCCACTTTCTCAACTCTGCTATGCCGGAAAATGATACGCGTATACTTCTTTGTTGTAAAGTGTTCCTATAGTTGGAATGAACTTCTGCATGAAGGCAGAGCCAGTAACAACGGACAGCGCCTAAAAAGTGGTTTGGACAATTATCCTACTCTACCAAACACAAGTTTGATCTTCAAACTCTGTGAATATGACCTGAAAAACACGTAGCTTCCGGTTGTACACAACTTGCATGCCCGTCCGTGTCATCGGGCTCCACTCGAGAACAACTCGCTCGAAACCGGTGACTGTATCCCCATCATTCACCCACTTCCGAGCTAGCATGTGATCCAATGCAAGCTCACGAAATCGTTGGAAAATCAACATCATTTCATCAGCGTGCGTTATTGTGCACGCATTATTCAAATTGATGAAGAAATGTAAAATTGTCGTTTGTTAATAAATTCATCAGAATGATCTTACATCAGCCATACCTAGAACACGCACGGGGAAACCAGGTTCGTTATCCACGTGCACATATTTCCATCCTAGTAATCGCCAGGGTCATAAGGCTCAGAAGCCTTCAGGCGATAAACAATGGCTTTTCATGAAAACGGATTGCTAACCTTCATGCAAAAGCTTCTACTTAAAACTGTGAAAGAATCCCTTTCTCTTATAGCTCACGAAGTCGTACTGAAACCCAGACTCTCCACTCTTGTCGCCTTCCCTGCCTCACACCATTCTTGTTAACCAGCTGGCAACTTTCATGTGTTGCGAGATGGATTCAAGTTCAAACATCGACCTTGCAAAAATAACTGACGTCATGCTTCGTATGCATTTACGATTACCCGGCGAAAATCATTCCAGAAGTGGCTGCCGTTTACTCAATTGTCGTGAACTATAAAAAAACTCGTAGACAACGTCATATATTTTATTGATCAACAAAAAATTTTAATATCACATGTAATCCGTCAGAAAATTGTCAGGTACACATTATTTGTCGTTCCAAATGTGATCTTACCACAGTTTCTCATTTGAAATGCGATTGCGTTCCTTTCCTTAATCCCAATTCCAGAAGATTTGGCTGTCCCTCCACTCGCTCAGGGACAGGAGCTACGCATTTAAATGCACGTGTGATTCGTACAATTCAATGAGTCATGCAGGCTGCCCTAAGACAGAGGATAATGTTGGGCGGAGCTCTCTACATCTACTCAATCGAATTCAAGAGAATCAAGATCGTCAAAACCTCCGGTTCCACTTTACGACTATCTAAACGATCCCCCGGTCTTACGACCGGACGATCTGCCGTACACATAACACACCACCAGAAGGGCACAGAAAATGATTAGGGCATGCCCAGCACATGTCAGGTTGGGTTTGAATACGACGCAGCAGAGATTACAAGCCTCCACCCATGAGAAACGCAAGTGGTCCAAACTTGAACGAAGTGTGCAGGTTATTAACTTGATTCCACTGAATACAGGCTCTTGATCGGCAGGCTTGTGGCCCAAGGCCGTGGTAGGTAGAATAACGACCGGTTCTGATAATCACGTCCGTCAACTGTACTATGCATGAAAAACTGCACGCTCAGAAGAGATATGAGATCCACGTCTGCCCAAAAGAGCGAGGGAGATTAAATGGTAAGTAAACTCGGTTACATCACATACCCAACCCAAAGCTACCTGATTGATAGTAGACCATGCTGGTCACACTAGCAATAGAAAGTAACACGGTGACTGCCATCCAAATAAGATAGAAAGCGCTCATGCAAACTTAGCTCAGTAATTCTGTTTTCACGTGAACTTCCTAATGGTTCGTTTAGCGTGTAAAGCACCTCATTACCTGTTAATTTTCCGTCGGAATCAGATAAAGTTTTGAGTACTGTTTTAATTGATGTTTGAAGTATTCGTTCAGAGTTAGCCACCGTCAAGCCCTCAAAACATCCTGGACCAGATGATATCCCACCAATGGTCGTCTAGCAAGGGAGTGAGGATATACCCAACCTTCTACTCAGTTTGTTCAATCTTTTAATTTTCTCCAGCACCTTTCCTCTCCTCATTTGAAAAATTCAATCATTATTCCTCGCTACAAGAGTGGTCCAAGGCGAGAGGTTGGTAAATATCATCCCATCCACCACACGTCAATCTACCCGAGAGTGTTCAGAAAACTATTGAAAGTGCACATATGCGAGTCCTCAAGCTCATAAAACCTAATAAACAATTCACAGCACGGCTTCCTTAGTAAGCCCTCTTGTATGACATGTCAGCTGGAATTCTTAAACCATATGTCGATGCCAGTTGACGCAGGAAATGCGGTAGTTATCCGACTATTAGACATGCAAAAGGCTTTTGATCGTGTGCCTCAAGCGCGTCTTGGTCAAAATAGTATCTTTCTATATACAAGGTCCCTTGTATAGCTGACTGTCGTCACATTGAAGGCCGCACTCAAAAAGTCAAAATAGGACAGCACTGCTCACCATCAAAACCAGTGACTAGTTGGGTGAACCAAGAAAGCGTTCTGGGTCCGTCGCTTTTCATAATGTACGCAAACGACCTGTGCGATGTTAGTAGACGTGGCAATCCCCTTCTGTTTGTTGACGATATTAAAATCGTTTTCACATTCCGCCACCACAGTAACATCGATTTTTATCTACAAAAGATACTACAGGCTTGGCGTCGTTGCACCTGTGGTGCAGAACATGGCTAATGACGTTCTAAGCAAGCAAATCGGACATTATCAATTATGGTTGTAAATCACCCCATGGTTATGCCTCACTAGATGGTTATATTATCTATACAGCCACTTCGACCAGAGACCTGGGAATACGGTATTCAGACTCCTTTAATTTCTTCGAACACGTATGTTCCCAGGTAGAAACAGTAGTAGAACAGTGGGCTGTATCAAGAAGACGTTCAGTATGCCGGTTGCAAAGCTGACGCCTTACAAAATATGCTCGGCCTCAACATGAGTAGCGTGCATTCATTTATTGCTATCTACGCCAATCTGATAGGCTTGTGTTAGAGAACCTCCAGCGATCACTTACCAAACACTTACTAGGATATTCCTCTTCGCCCACCTACAGACAACGTTGTCAAAAACATGGTATTGATCCAATTTGGTTACGTAGACTGAGGTTGAACCTGACTTCTTTATAAACTCATACATTCGGATGCGATTATCACAGCGTTCACCGTATGCCTACAACACAGCCCTCAATATAATATGAGAAATAAGGGATCCACCTTGTCAAGTTGGCTATCTCATGAAAATACACGCGCAAACTTCTTCGTTGCGAAGTATACCTATAGTTGGAATAAAATTCCGAATGAAGTAAGAGCCAGTAACAACATCCAGCGTTTTGAAAAAGGTTTGGAATGCTATCTCATGATGTAAAACACAATGTCTATCTTCAAACTTTGTGTATCCCCTGATGACATTATTCAGTGTGGTCCGCGAAACATTTTGCCGGCAGCCGTATATGAGGTAGATAACCGTCCCCCGTGTCTGAATTCCCTCGAAAACGGTTTCCTTGAAATGGTTTGTCGTATCATCTACCCACACCCCCATCTTGCATTTGGTTTACTGCATGCTCATGAAACCGTTGTGAAATTAACAACATTTTACTGATGTGTCTTACTGACGTTATATAAGCTACATTTAGAACACGCGCGTTTCATGGACATTCCCACTTGTCAATTCAATATTTCGGTTGCCTGGATAACTCCCCAGTAAATCGCAACATACCTTAACAATTAGTTGAAGGAATAATATATCTCACTAATCGGAGCAAAACTAATAACATCGCACGAAGTCTCTGTAAAAAATTTCGGATACACACTATTCGTCACAGCGAATGTGATCACTCCAGATTTTCTTGAGACATGCGAGATTGCGTTCTGTTTTATTACTGCCATAAACATCCGTTGTGCGAGGAAATTTTCTGCGAAAGATGAGCACGTGAAACTTCGTGTCTGCCGAACAGTTTACGAGGTTCTCATTTCTTCGACGGTTTCCAGCAATCGACGAAGGCTTGTGTTGAAGTCCACACGATTCTTCGCGGAATGTTGGAATTTTCAACCCTCTCTCTCCAAGGCCGACGTATTTTAACATTCTTCCGACGCTGGTTATAGCACATAATGACGAAACACCCTTAAGATGCATTTGTACTGTAACAGGCAAGCGAGCAGACGAGAAGCGTGATTCGGGCAAGAACGTTCATCAAACACGTGACACCTAACATACAGATCAGATAGTGAAAGTACACATATTGATCAGTCTCTTTCGCGGGAGTCTTCCAGTGTTTGATCAGTTTGCACGACGTTGACATTATGCTCTGAAAGGAATAGGAAAGGAGACGGTGAGACAACTAAATCAAAATGGCGTACGTCGTGTTGATTTCGATTTCCCGCTACACTACACCCCCACTAATGGGGCACCGTCCCGGTGCTAAGGGCACGTCGCTCGGAATCTCAACTTCCGCTCCGATCTCTGCTACCCCCTCTGCTATCTCTGCTTCTCCTCGTGTCTCAGCCGGTTTTAGTCTGTTGAAATATACAACCATCGGCTTCTGGCTTTTATGTGAGCTTCTACTGTAACATATTGTATCACTGAGCAACCGTTCGACTACAGAAAGTCCCTTCCATTCACGATGTAGTTTAGCGGGTATTCCGGGTGGCGAGACGTCTGTATGTAAGTAGACCTTTGCCCCGACTAACAGGGGAGCTCCGTGTGCTTTTTTGTCGTAGTATTATTTCTGTCTTCGCCGGGCTGCGTTAAAACGGCAGCAAGCCAGTTGATGGCCACTAACAATAGTGTCCCGCAGGGCTATGGCTTACTCTGTGGTTAGCACTGGTATTCATCCACGGGTATTCATTGCAGTCAAAGCTCCCGACTAGTCCACATAAAGAGCGGTGTTTGGTTGATGATAGTTTGGACCGTGCCCTGATACACCATCAAACATTGTGGGAGTGTATCGTCCCATTGTCGAATTTCGTCCACAAATGCCTTCATCATTCCCTTCAGTGTGCGGTTGATGCGCTCAACCAGTCCGTATTCTTCCGGGTGATAAGAAGTAGTCCGTGTTTTGTCTATTCTCTTGAGCTTACGCAGCTCACACGTGGTAGCGCTGTCAAAATTGGTGCCTTTGTCCAAATGCAGTTGTTTAGGAACGCCCCGGTTGCAGGTCTAACTTCTGAAAATGGCCTAGGCCATCGATGGAGCATCGATCACCGATAAAGGCACAAATTCCACCCATTTTGTAAAATGACCTACCATTACAAGAATATACATTTTTCCTTGATGTGTCTCTGGTAGTGGTCTCATTAGGCCGACGACCTCATTGAGTGAGTGTGAAGGTGCCCTGTAATGTGGGTTGGGGTTTTTGAACATCTAACAAAAGGAACAGCTGCGGTAGGAATTGGCGACATCTCTCGGCCGGCAGGATCACCGGAACCTCGCTCGCGCTGTTTCGTTCAATTTATTTTGGCTCGCATGCTCTATTTCTCGGTGGAGGTCCTCTAACACTGGTAACTCTTGTTTGAGGAACGATAACGCGCCTAATGTACGTGGGCCCATACTGAAGTACAGGATGCCTTCTACCATCATCAATTGTTCCCATAGGGCCCACAAACATCGAGTCTCCCAACTGCAGCCTGTCAGCTGTTCACCCGTCGGTCTGCTTCCACTCGATGATATTCGCTCATTAACCAACGCCACTCCAGGGTCATCCTTCTGCAACTCGCCACATCCATCTGTTTGGTTCTGTGGACTAACCAGTGCCACGCGTTGCGTAGTGCAGGAAGGAAAATCTCCGTGATCGCGGGTTGGTCTTAGAGACGATGCGTTGGCATTCCGGTGCCGTCTTCCTGGTCGGTGGTAGCAATCGAACGTGTACTCTTGTAGTTACTCTCGCCAGCGGGCAATTTGGCCTTCCGGGTCGCGGAAATTCCTTAACCACGTTGACGATTGGTGGTTGGTCGGTACCACGAACTTTCCCCCAAGCAAGTAGTGGCGATATTGTTTCAGACAGAACACTATTGATAGCGTCTCCTTTCTCGTAGTAAAGTGGTTCTTTTCTTTTCTGTTTGAGGGTCTACTTCCGTAAGCAATCACATGTTCCTTTCTTGTCTTGTCTTTTCGAGACAACACTGCTCCGAGACCATGGTCGCTCGTATCCGTACCTAATATAAACTCGCCAGTCTCTCTGGAGAAATCCAGGAAAGCTGCAGCTGCTCAAAACTCCCGTGATGCAACTCCGCAGTCGTTCTCCAATGAGGCATTCAGGTGTCCCGCGATCCTTTAAAAATCTCGGACAAATCGCCGATAGTACGAGGCCAGCCCCAGAAAACTA
>QNGE01000169.1:366479-382677 GCA_008508345.1 Paragonimus westermani | reverse complement strand
ATGAATGCGACTATCGAAATATCATTTATTATAGTCGCTACAATTTGTCTAACGGACGTTCTCCATCGCTCAAGCCTTGAAATATATGAATGCTTTAGTCTCCTTGCGGAAACAGCTACATTCCGATGGTTGTCCTCGTTTGTAAGTTGAAATCCCCTTTAGGTCTCAATCCGTCAGATATATTTGACGCTTTGAATATACTTAGAGCGTTGTGTTGAGCCACAATTTGACGTGGTTTGTTTATTCTAACGATGTTTTAACTAAATTGAGGGTACTCGCATTTTAGATTTCGCTTCTAGGGCAGTTGTCAATCCCCTGTAGTAGTGTTTTCTCTTCTTGTCTGTACTGCTACCTAGCCCTTTCCCTTGCAACTGTAACTGTAGCGACTATAATAAATGATATTTTGATAGTCGCATTCATCTGTACATTTTCTATGATTTTGGTCTTGTACCTACTTTTGTTTTAGTCAAGCCACTCATTTTGTAACATCCGGCCCGGGGCTAACACACAACTCGCTCCGTGCCTCGCTAGCTTGACGCGCCTCTCTGTGCTCTCTATTTTCCAGGGTCGGTAATAATATACGAAGTCAACGCGCTGAGACNCTGTACTCTCTATTTTCCAGGGTCGGTAATAATATACGAAGTCAACGCGCTGAGACTTGGCTTTTCACTGTCGATCGATTGTCGATAGTGCTAACTGACAGGGTTGTATTTTGTTGGATCAGTTCCAACATAACCAAAGAATTTATACGTCGTGGCTCTTTTCGGTCTTCGTTTGGCTGGATTCGTTTTGTAGTAACCTGTAGATACCCCCGGTCTGCCTGCTGTACGATGCGTAAAATCCTTCCTAAAATCTTAACTCACACTGTACGTAGGGCCTTAAGGATCTTTGCCTGCCGTCTGCCTGATGCATGAGATCGCGTTTGTTCCTTTGCATGCTTGTCGGCGTATGCGCGCCGTACGCCTTTTCCGACTTGCTCACGCGCTCGGATCCGTAGCCTCCCTAGCTAATTCGCATATCAGTGTCGTCTAGCACTGATCGAGACCACTTGTAATTATCGCATAATATATTTTCGGTCTCCGCAATTATCTGCATTTTTATTTCGCGCCTGGTATTTCTGCGTATACCTGAGACCTTATTTTAGTGCACATACGCACTAAAGTTTTCCGCGTTATAGCCTCATTTTGTTCATCGTGCCCCAGCAGTTTATTGCACGCAGGTCGCGTGCTTCCAAACTACCCTACAGTTCTGATGATCAGAATGAAAAAGGTCATCCTTTTCATCCCAGCTCTTCAAATCGTATGTCGGCATCTTCAACTGGGCTCCTTTTTGAATCTGTATATGCACGGGTCAACTTACTTTTATTAATTTCAACATTTTCGCCAATGAACCGACCGCAGAGTTTGGTTATTCATTCTGTCACCCATTCTCTCCGCCAGAGATCTGGTTGTGTGATTGTCGTATTTGCATCTCACAAGGTGCATTAACAATTTTTTGACCTGACGTCAGTGTTGTTACTGATAGGAAGGAATCGCTGGTAGGCGACAAGGATCTCAACCGAATTCGGGAAGCCTCTGATAAAGGCGGTCCACATAGCAATAGTCGCCATAATCAACCAACCAATCGGTCGTTTTCAGTTTTGAGCCGTGCTCGTGAGTAAAATGACTTGAATTGCTGTTGGTCTTGACAGTGGTCCACGACAGTACGGGGAGAAAGGGAAAAAGAAGCAAACAGACGATTTTCAAGATGTTGTGGGTACGGGCTCGCCACCGACTGTGACTCAAGACCATGATAGTGCCTGTTTCCAGCCGGCGTTATGGATAGTCGCGAACCTAACCAGGTAGACGGCAACTGCCGGCGGAACGGTCACTATTTTGGTCGTCCGTGGCCACGGCATCACCTGGCCGCCCTGCGGCTTTTCTCAGCCATCAGCAGCCATAATACGATAGATGTTCCGTCGATATACGGAGTGCGTGACCAAACAAACAGAATGCGCATTTTTATTATCTCGGTAATCGGTCACGAGCTTGCTCATCTCCCAATTGCTCACCGACGGATTGTTGCATTGCTCTCAGCCAACTCATCTGATAAAAGCTAACTGGTGCAAACAAAGACGACCAAATACTGAAAGTCAATGTGCATCTGTACGAAATGACCACGTGCACACATTGTAAACATTGTTTCTAATCGAAAAAAGTACGTCTGCGACGCCACATGTGTCATAGGTTGACAAGTTGTAGACACCTCATCAGCAACACTACAGATTGACGATATGTTGGTGAAGCAACGGGCAGTCTTTAGTGGCTTGTCAGCAATACCAAAACAGTCTGTCCGAACCCAATCTTTTGGCAGCACTTTACACTTCGGAGATTCAAAGTGCGTACCATGCACAAAGCCATATCATTTAACCTATTCAACGTGGTCTGCATTTTTTTCTACTGAAGATCTATGCCAAGCATTGTCGTCTGCATACACAATACCATCCAGCAAAATACTTGGTAAAAACTGTGCTCCAAGATTCACGAACATCCCCCATTACAAAGTTGGGAAAAGAGGAGGATATCAGACACCCTGCCGAACGACATTTTATGTGGAAAACGCCCAAGGTGTGTGCACATTAATACGCACTGTGCACTCAGAGTTGGCACACACCTTCAACAAGTTGACTTAATTCATCTCTGCTATGGAGACCATTTCAGAGAGCATGTCAGGCAGCTGGGTCTAAAGCAGTTCTTTGGTCCAAAAAAATCACGATCGCTGGCTGAGTTCTGATGCTTGGGTGTCTGCCGTAAGCCGAAGATGTGATCGGTACACACGCCACTAGGCTGGAAACCTGCCTGTTCCTTTATGTTTCCTTCTGTTTTGGAAGCCGTCGCATGATAAGACCTGTGAGATTCTTCGGTGCGACAGAGACACGAATGGGAGAACACAATACACGGCTATTTCCCGCTAAAAATATCTTCTCCATCTCTGGCTCGCCCGCAGAAGTAAGCCTCACGGTCTTTACACAGATTTCGTAAGTTTGTATATTACTTCATGGCGGCCTTCCTCGCATTCGGGGTTAGGGTGATCTGTTAATATTTGCTGATGTGGAACATACGCTGGATCAGCACAACACTTTCGCCGTATTTGCGGGGCTTCCTTGAAATAGGCATCTTCACAAGAAGTTTGAATAACTGTGGGGATTTCTACCTGGTGCTTGTGCGTACCGTTCGAATGTTGTGATCTGGGCAATTTAACTGTCAATTATGTTTGGTTGACGTTTCGTGTACCTTTGTCTCTCAATTTCCACTCAGTTACTTTATAGTTGCGAACAGAAGGTCTGTGAGAAAATGACAAAACAAACTGGTCTTCTGTTGGATGGCACCACCAATAGGTAATAAGGATGTGATAAGTTTACTTCCATGGTTGAGTCGCACAGTGCGGTGTCCACATGATGCATTACTGTCGTATGTGCTGAAGTACGCAGCTCAATGCCTAAAACCCGTGGAATGTTCACCGTTGTTACTATGTCACAAACAGACACTGAACACACCGTCCAGCTGCTTCCCACCTAAAATGAGAAGACCGATTTGCATGTCCACATCATCAGCAAGAATAACGCTGTCCGAGTTTTCAGTCTGCCTGTGATTAACCGGTGCTTCGTAAGAGGTGTGCTTCGCAACATTCCATTTATTGTCTGTCATAGCTTGCACGTATATAACAAATTAACCTCTTTTCGGTTTATATCGATAGACTAAAGTGCAAATAGACGACCGTGTGCTGTGACCTGGTCGAGCAACTTCTTTGCTTCAAAGGTCAGTGTAATCCCCACTCCACTCTCGCTGTGAATTTAGGCTTCATCGTCACCGGAGAACCTGAGAAAGACCCGCTGGTTCGTGGCATCGTCTGAAGCTGATTCAAGTGAAGGACAATTCTAGGATGACAACGGCGTGTTTCGAAGACATGCCACACCTCCAGTTCGATATTCTGGAGGGTGTTCGCCAGGGCGGCTTGCTGACCCTTTTGTTGAAGAGTGCGTGTGGTAAAAGCACCTGTTTGCCGGTTGTGTTGACTTGAAGAGAAAGTGGTTGGCATCAATGGACGAAGGTGGAAGTGAGTGGGTTGGTCTCTTACAGTAACAACAACTTGAGACACCCTCCGGGCGTTTGTGCGGCAGAAGGGCGTTGACTTGAGCGGCCCCAATTGAAGATTCCGATTCAACAGTCACACCTGCGTAGCAGCAGGAAATAGTTTTCTTCGGGACCCGTAATGGGGGCCAGTTAATCAGTAATCTGACACTTGGCAAGGAGCTGCCTACCTAGCCAGAGGATGCAGCAAATAAGATTGCTGACTGATTATAATCACTGCCACGCACTTTTGAATTGTACCATAAGTTTTTTTTACCTTACTGGGTAGTACGCTATCGATTACGACCAACCATTAAACGATTGGTGCGCCCTTTCGTTTGAGGCAACAATACCGCAGCTACAAAAGTAGTACTACTCTATGCTCATAGGTTCGTGTCTCACCACTTAACCGTTCCTACGAGGTCAGTGGTGTGGCATACAGCCGTATGAATGTAACTCGTTCGACTGTTCCTCTTTGGTCTTTCTGACATGGTTATACCTGCAAGGACCGAAGTCCTAGTGGGTGTAGCTCTCTGGTCAGGTTAGCATTGATTAGTGGTTAGTGATAGTGAATGTCAGTGGACGTTGCAAATGCCAGCCAGAAAGTCGATACATTCCGATTCATTGGACTGCGCCTAACGTCGGCGAGCGGTACATTGGACACGTGCGCTGAGATTTACTCTTCCACTGTGTACTGGGCAGAGACAGGACGACCATTTGTTTTGCACAATGAACTAGAACGCCTTTCACATTGAATACTGACAATGGTATAACATTCAAGACAACCATTGTGTCTCAGTGAACGTTTGCACTCTTAGTGGCGTATTTATGTAATGCATGTCCTTTATTTGTCAGCCTAACCTTGGTGCCAGCAGCTTTCTGGACATGATCGGTGCGTTGTCGAACAATAACCGGGCGTTCGGACACTCATTGAGTCGCCCAGGATGTTATGTTCGTTTTGGGAAGGTTCCCAACGTAGCCATCTCGCTATTGTATGTTGTATTGTGATAAAACAGATAATTCGACTAGATGGAAGTAACGTAAACAAATTAACCATCAACCGTTGACGTTAGACCTACGCAACAGTGGCGAAATGTTCACCGTGTTTATGGTTGTGAACTTCCGAAATATCGCGGCTGTTCTCAACAATTCTAAATACAACTGGACTATGAACGTGGTTCCGGTTCTAGCGGCGTAGGGACATTCGACGACTAGGGAGTGTTCAACGGTAAGTTAGACGCTGGATGACCAAAGGACATGCTTGCTAGCTCGGCGTTTCCTGGTGAAGCAGACCATAAACCGTTTGAGCGCGTTAAAATCACAAAGGATATTAGTGGGCTGACATACTGGACACGCCGTATGTAGGTGTACGACTTCACAGCCAAAGGCTTGTCAGGAAAAGTGACTCAGGCAGCTGACTGGTTAGCACCTGCTAATGAGTGGATTGAATTTCCAAACCTGTTCTTGGAGGGGAACGGTTCGATTTCAAATCAAAGTGCTGGAACATCATTGAGTTTACATCATCAACCAAAGGTGTTCAACGTCTTCCTGACCCCAATCAGCTCGCGGGGAACGCCCTACTTATGCAAACTTCAGTGAGTATCTTCATGCCCCGAACTCAAGTCATAGTCTGGTCACCTTGCTGTCACTTCCAGCCTGATTCACCACTCGCTGGCAAGGCACTGTGTGGTAGGCGGTGAGTTAGCATTCGTAAAATGTGGCCAAGCCAACGAAGCCTGTGAAATGAGGTTGACTTGCTGAATGATCGACAGAGTGTCAACTCCAAAGGCACGCCGGCGAACTAAGTTACTGCTGACACCGTCTTCCCATCGTACGCCGCTGGCGCTTCGGAGACACCAAGGCTCAAAAGTGGGCACTCTGTGAGCATCCTCCGCGCGAATGGGCCAGGTTCCGTGGCTGCACGGTAGGACCGCCTTTACAGCGTTGTTGCACATTCGAATTTTCACAGAACTACTGAGATCATGCCGATGTCACAGATGGTGTAAGTTGGTAAGCGCCACTTGAACCCTTGTTATGTGATTTTTGGTCTCGTCAGACGTTCCGTCAGCGCCGATGCATTCCCAAGTTACACTAACACCCCAACTACTCTCAGTGGCTCGTCACTAATGGTGGAAACAAGCGCAAAACCCTACCAGCCTCTCAACAGCACCCTGCACTTAGGTGGTGCAAAAGCCATACCATTCTGACGAACCGAAACCTCTAATCTGTTTAAGGTTTTCTGCGCATTTTGTGCACCCTCGTAGATCAGAGCGTTGTCATCATGCTATTGTGTGTCGTGAAGTCGAGAGCTTGGGGGCAGTTCTACACAATCATTCACAATCTGCTAGAATACACAGGGATCCCGTCTACTGCAAAGTTGAATAGGAAGAAGGAGGCTGGACAACTTTGTTGAGGTCCAGTTGAGATGTGAAAAGTCCGTGATACGCTGCCGTAAGTTTTAAGTCGGCCCGAGGTCTGACAGTGAATTGCTCTCAGGATGCTCACATACTTCTCAGGTCACCATTCCTCGGTAGACAGTCCCTGAGTGCAACTCTGCCAACTGAACCAAAGGCCCCTCTATTATCTGAGAAGCATCAATTGTTGACCCTCTATATGGATGGCAGAGCTAAAGCATCTGACGGGGTGATCCAGGCCGCCACGGCCAGGGCGAAACCCGAATTGCTCATTACAAGTATGCTACTCGCGCGTTTTCCTTAGTCTACGAGGTACAGCGGCTGCAAGCAAGCTCGACGCAATAGGAATCATTCTAATACCTCGGTGATTTACACACAAAGTGCGTGAAACCTTTTAGAAAATGGATACTAATTAAACCAGACCTCAGTCATCTGGATCGATTGTACTGAGGAGCAGATACTTCAGATTTTCAACTAAGACTGGGTTTGTCTACAACAAGGTGAAGAGAGAGTTCGCCCGGGGTGGGTGACGTGCGACTTTTGAGGAACTTGCCCGCGAGCAGGACTTCTGTTTTTCTTTCTAGGGCAGCTATCAGAAATGCAAAGCTCTGCAGAGATTTAGGGATATTTTTCTCGCGCCTCGGAAACTGAATGCTGGGCTCACACGCGTCTCAACCGTCTTCAAACGACTCAAATGAATGGTGGTGTTACTCCAGTTGGCGTTTTGTCTCTTCCTTTCTCAGTTACATCACATTTGGGTTGCTGGTCTGATTACGTTCTATTGCTTGTCACTCACTTGTCCGTGAACTCTTTTATTCGGACTAGTTACCCTAACTTTTCGTTTATTCACGCTCATGATCGCGTTTGTTCGATATTGTTTATCACAGAATCACCACAATTTGGTGATTTTCATAGACCTTGGATGCGTTACTTCTAGGGGAACTTTTATTGTATCACTTTGTAAGTTTAGCAGTCGCCTGCACAATTATGGATGAAAAGTCACAACCCAGCAGATATTAACTTCCCAGATTTACCAAAACATTCAAGATACAGAACTGATTCTTTAACTCTGCCGGCAGGTGGTAACGTTTTGGTACAATAGCTGGAGCTGGAATTGGCAAAACTCCGTATTTGGGATCTGAAGGGGCGTTCTGAGCTAGAAGGAATGAAGTAGATTGCATCACAACGTGTGCCATTCCAACTAGATAAAGACGGGACTGTTTTCTAGCGTGCCATGAAGCAACATTTGTATTTACGTAAGCGATAAGTAAAACTATTTGGTGGTAACAAAAAAATCACATTGGTCATTCACAAAGTACTTTCAGCTCGCCGTCAAAGAAAAGACGCCTAACAGTTAGGCACAGCTAACTTGTTTGATCCGGTTCTGCGACAGTCCGGACAAGGCCGTCATTCAGCAGCGCATTATACCGGATTTAGATGAAGGTTATACACTGGCAGGGAATGTTCTTCGTAAACGCTTCGATCAAAAGTACACGGCTGTCAGGTCTCTCATAAATGAACTTTTGAATGGATCACATTTGTTTCTTGAAGATTCGACAGCCTTGTGTCTGACTCAGCAAGTGCTTGTTTGCGAGGCCACGTTCAAATGGCCCCCCAACAACCACGAGACATGATGAAGAGAGGGGATTCGAATTGACAAAATGGATGAGTAATGACCAGTGGCTCTTATCAATGCTGCGAGGAAGTGATCGTAGAGCCGCAACAGTGCAAACTCGACTTTTAAGTCTCCAGGATTCAGAGAACATTCGGTTTGTTATGGGATATCAAAACGGACACATGTAAATTTCAAGTCAAATCTGTGTGCAAGATATTCACCGGAAGAAGTTTGGTATCATTTATCTTCCTTGTCTTCAATCCAATCGACCACATAGCACCTATATCACTAACCGCGCGCTATCTCCCACTGCGCTTGTGCAAACAAATTAATTGGACTGGGATGGCATCGCAGATGGTGATGTTCCGCGATTGTGGAACCTATATTTGGGTGCTTTATCCCATCTTACACAAATATCACTTACCGAGACGTAACGGACCTGATAATGTGGACTCACGTAACCATGTTCATTGCACTTATCCATAGTTGTGTTAGAAGTCAGCTGTGGAACAGTAGCCTGTTTACCTAGTGATGCCTTAAAAGTCGGCTACGGAACAATGGCCCATTTATCCGTGACAACTTTCTACCACATCAGATCTTGCTATTTTACAATGGCCAGAGCTCGTGTTGCTCCGTTCCGCATGATCAGCGTACGGTGATTAGAGCTGACCGCGGTAGTACTGATGGTGAAATGGTTGAACCAAGTGCAATCCGAATTGAACACACCGATCTCATGCGCTGCATTCAGAACCGATGCTATGGCTTTACGCCATGGCATCCGCCACATTACGAAAAGATTCCCTTCTTTTTTTAACGGGCCAGTGGTTATTTGTGCGCTATGTTTAATCCTTGGGAGTTATAGTATTCGTTGATATGCCCATTTTTATTTCTCCCTCTTTCAACTTGATCAGTTTTCTCATTAGTTATAGCATACTGGATTCACTGGTTTGAACACGTCATACGATTATCAGCTAAGTCTTTCTCAGCTCAACGAACTTGACTATACGTTTATCCCCACTCACGATTGCATTTGCTCGATACTGTTCATTACGGAACCACCAGAGGTTGACCAAGCCAGCATTAGTTGTTTCTGAACATACGATCTTCTCGGACGGGGAGTTTGCTGGCCACAACTCCCTGAATGCGGACATGTCAACCGGTATCCTTCGTTGTAAGGAAGGAACCGGGCACACATGATCAAATACAGCCCGTTTGACCATACTAGACCACGAAACGATGAGCCTGACCACTTCTGCTAAGTTGACTAGATTACCGGGCTTGCTGCGTTGGTCTGGAGGAGTGCCAATTAAGACAGCTGCCATCTCAGTTACAACCATGTGAGACGGACCAGAGTGAGCTACACTTATAGGGTTATGTGAAACTGTTGGCCACCTAGGATTAGTTAGGTAGTGAGGCACTACCCCGGCAGAATTGTTTCTGTTGCTTCAATACTACTGTCTTCCGCATACAAATGAAGAGGAGTGGAAACGTACCTTTAAACAAAGAACGGTCCGGCCGTCCAATGGTTGATCATGACCCTCCCGTACAGTGTTCAACACGGCCAGAAAACGTAATGTATTTTTTTTGAATGCCTTTACTCTGCGCAACCGTATTCAAAGTCTTAAATCGGTGCCTTGTTTGATACATTCATAAGCTGGGCTAGTTCCTCAGTTCTAAACCAGTGAAACGTGAACCATCGGCTCAAAGTGGGATACCCGAAAAAACTTCCTAAGCTTTGGGTTCTTTGCAGGTTTTCCGAGCCCGCCTCGTGTCATGAATGACGGGGACGTTTCCGAATCTCTCTTTGCTCCTACAGGCCATTCAACGTATCACTTTATGGCCTCTCCGCTTTCAATTTTTGTTTCTTTTCCGAAACAACCGGTAAATATGGACGCTTTTCGTGTTCAAACATTCGAAAAAAGTAGGTAAACAAGCTTCGCTGATGCCCAATATCTCCACTCTGGAGCTGGATATGTTCCATCTCTGAACCATGCATTCACGTCCCCACCATTCAGTTAACTTCCTTGTTGGAGAATGCGTTGGATCAACGTTTGTTTCTCGGAGTCCCTGATAATAGTATGACCGAATCTGGCAGTCAGGTTGGAGTTGGCATCGCCAAGAGGTAGAGCACAGGTTGCTAGTTTGGATCCTGTCGAATGGTCGTTTGTGTGGCTCTGGATTGTGTACTTCGATCAAAGCATGCAGAAGAGCGTTCGTTTATCCTGTCTGCGTAAACCTCAATCGACTGCAGCTCATATGCAGTCAAGAACATCTACAATATACCGTTCACCTTTGCGGGACGCTCGAACACTGGAGTCTCGTTTTGCTTGCTGGAGGTACGAACCCACTACTTTGTCGTCTTACTCCAGAGGAGAAACGACTGGGCTATGTGTTACGCATATCTTACAGGCTCTATATATCGAGTTATGCATTTTCACACGAAAGACATTAGTGCACTCGATGGAGACCACTCCGCCGTGGGAGCAAACCAATCACGTCACCGTCAGGTACCAACAGTGCCACTCCGTCAGAGATTGTTTATTCTGCAGTAGGCGCCTCGATTCTGACTTTGATGTTGTTCGTGCCCTCCTTGATACATCGTTTGCCAAGAGATCTGTTTGCAGCCGTAATGCAATCAACCGAAACTTGAACGAATCTATACGTTGGGCATAGCAACCAGTACTAACAGTCGTTACCCAGGTCACGACAGTGGATTAATCCGGATTAGTATTTGGCCGAACCTTCAACAACTGTGCGAACCAGTTTTGAGGAGGTCCAAAGGAGCATTGCAGATACGACGGATATGAATTTCTGCTGGTTTGACGGGGCTGGTGAACGGATGTCGAATGGTTCCTTGACACCAAATGCAATAAAGATTGTCGTGTATTGAAACGCAGGAGGACCGTGAGGCTTATATGGCCGGGGGAGCTGAGAGAGAGAGAGAGAGTTATGGAGCGCTGTTTTTCCTTGATTCGTGTTTTTATTGGCTTTCGATGAGGTTTTATTGGGATTGTATATGCGTGAAAGATGACCCATGAATTTTAAGCTTTTCACCGTAATTTGACAAACGAGGTGAGCGCTTTGAGCAGCAAATATCTGATGATACGGTGTGCATACTTGTGATATTCACGATGTGTTTAGGAAGGTTGTAGACTCTGACGCTTCCTGTAGAGTGAACTGGGTAGGTTTCACTCACTTGGAAATTCCGTGATCACTTAACTTGCTTATTAGAAACACTGTTCAAGGTGACAGCGTGCAACAGTCAGCGATGTGCTTGCATTCTTAACTTTTCCGTCTAGTGCTGTTTTTATACTCATTTCTGCTTTTGGAATATTCCACGTCGCTTTTGCGGTGAGCATCGGCTGGAACTGCACTACCTTATGGTCTGATTAATAGCTGTCTTGAATGAGAACTAATGACATTCCAGGCAGTCCCCCATCTGAAGCCGAGATAACTTTGGAGCCCAAATTACTGAAGTGTAGTAAAGTTCCTAGTCCGGATCCTCTTCAACACTCTCCAGAGATGGCAGTGAAACATTATTGCCAGAAATGACTGCATTCTTTCGACTCATATTAAACGCCGAAATGGTGTCCCGTAGCTAGTGTTCATTTGTCGCCGTTCACATTTTTAAAAGAGGTTTCTATAATGTCATTCGACGACCTTCGATGTTTTGTTCTACTCTAGACTCCCGCATTCAAAATGCTGATGGCTCCCATGGCACAGCGGCATCCGAAACTCTAAGGCAACAAAATACAAGAATGACAGCCGTTTTACTTCAGATTTTTCTAGATAGACATCGAAGCATTAGTATTCTGTTTACTAGCTAACGGTCGTGATATTCTTAGATCTAAAGTTGCCCCACATGGTCTATGGGGCTGCTTCCATCGCAGAGTAGTCCCGGTGGTGTGCCGAACTTCAGAAGTTACTATGCACCTGATTTTAACGCAGAATGCGCATTCATAGTAGCTATTCCTAGCGTTCCTCACTTTAACTGGCGCTCAAAATGAATATCTGATTCTCTTTTTACTCCCCATTACTTGATGCACTGTATTCTGGAAAGAACAGATTTTGAGAATCTCAGAGTGAAGCCTCTCCTAGATAGTAAGCTGACTAATAGTACGCATGTGGGCGACATTAACATATATAGTTATCATGCATATCACACACACACTGTTAAGTCGACTAAATGTCGAATTGTCAGTGTAGTACATGCTTTTGTACATTCTCCTGGTAATGTTGTTGCCCGGTTGAATCAGTCCGTATCCCATCTCTGTTACTGCGGGCAGGCTACCGGAAACTGTTAGTCGCTTCATCCATTTGGGTGGGTTACAACTGCTTTAAATGACTCTAGTTTGCCCGGATTGCCTCCTATTGAACCCAGTACCGTTGCAAAAGTTGAATCAACTTTATCATTTTGTACGACATTCGTGCACTTTTTCGATTTTAAACGTTAAAATATTGTTTAAGTTCATACCGTTCAACTGGACACTGTTCCTTTGCAGTTCACCTGAACAGGACGGTGGGCTATTTTGGATTTCGCCTTCCTGACTAGTTGCAATATTACTTCGTTAGCATCTGTGCTTTCATGGCCGATTTGGGAGGTATGTCCTGTTATTTTCTACCCAATTTATACGCTACATATCATGCACTTGATGGATTTGCGTGGCTTCAGCTTGCATTTTACATTGACATCGATAAGTTGCTAGTTTGTCAGCTTGTTCAAAACTGTCTGCAGCTGCAGTCCTACCTGGTATATGCGAACCAAAAGTTTAGGCCGACTATTGGCTATTGACTAAAAAATTGATTTTCGACTGACTGTTTATGGTATTGAAGAGAAACCAACGGGTTCGTGGCCTTGTGGATGAGTAATGTTATACAGAATGTGTGCAAGCGATGAATGTCTGTTTTAAGTCTGATTGGACGCTGTTGCATCTTACCGTGTGTATGAATGACCTGACTGAGGAGCTAATATTTTTCAGAGAATTATCGATAAAACCACAGAAGACCAAGAGATTTTAGCCCAGCCATCCTCAGTGGACAGCCTTGAAGCTACAAACTCAAAGAGAGTATTCGGAACCGTCCTTCTGAGTCTAATTTTTGCTGGTGATTTCATATAGCTCACGCAGCTGGGGTCGAGTGGGGTTGTTTTGTCTGTAATCCGAATCGGATGCCGCCAATCGTGTAACACACCTTTTGTGTGTTCACACGAAAGGTCAATTGTCTAAGTTAGTCGTCCACATTCTTGTTTTCTCCGAGTGGTCAACTTATACGCAAAGGTTATAGTTACCACTGTTACAATGACGAACGGAATGCTGCAATGCTCCGATTTCAGAGCGGAGTTATCGGATAACCTGTGGGGATGTTCAGAACGGAGGAACTATAACAGTGAATTTCGGAGAATTTCAGGATGGCTGGGATTCAGGGACTTTTAGTGTCAAAATTGTTGGGATAAGTGGACACGCCACAGTTTTGCCTATCATGGGGCCTAAGCGTTAATCGTTTCAGTGGGAGGGTCAGGGCGATTTGTCAACGAAAGACCACTACTTCACAACATTCAAAAATGAATACCTTATACAACTTAGTACAGTTCTGGAATTCATTCACCCAGAGGCCATAATCAAGAATGCAAGATGATTAACGGGCGTTCGATGGAAGACACCCTAAACAATGCTTACCAGAAAAAACTAATTAACAACTTCTCCAGTTTGAGTCGGGTAGGTGAACCTATCGAGTACCAGAAAAAACCCGCAGCAGGTGTGGAAAATTGTAGTGCGGAAACATTTTGAACGAGCTGTGCACTTACGATAGAATTGGATTATTGTCCTATCGGTGAAACTTATTTGCGTGCACCGCTTGATTTCACTTTATTCTGAACATACTAGTCACTGTCTAACTGACTAAGTGCTTGCGCAAAGACTGCGAGCATCACTTGGCTGAACAGGCGGAAAAGATAGAACGAGCCTTTTTATCCGAGAATAAGAGAAAGCTTTTTTCCTGACCCGTGATTGTACTGACCTTCGAGTCGGTGTGAGTGAGACCATTTGTGAAGAAATTGGTTCGTTCATCACTAGCCAGCCGCGCTGACCTAATAGGTGAGCTGAACGTTTTGTGGAACAGTTCAGGTAGCTCCAACCTAGATGGGACCTGAATGGTCTGTTGTTCCGTTCCCGGCGTCCATCCGTTGGAAACAGAAGTGTCCCTGAAGCTAAACTTATTGAAGTGTAAGAAGTCTGTTGGACCAGATCGCCTGTTTGCCATCCGATCCAACCAAACTCCTTCATACGATTTAGGAAAGTGAAGGAGTGCCTCGTGATTGGTGGCTATCAACAGTAATTTCCACTATCAGAAGTGAGCTGGAATTCTATGTGACAGCCAGAGGTGCACCAGCCTGGTGCCTTTTACTTCCAAGTTATTCACTGACTCTATATTACGTCGGTCCACTAGGTTAACGTAAATTGGGATGTGTGGAGAGCGGGCTGGATTCTGGTCCGTCCGAGGGTGCATTGATCACATTTTTACTTCGCGACGGATGTGGGAGCATTGGCATTCTTGCAAGCAGTCGATTGCCGTGTTTTCTGTGGATCTAAATAGGGGGTGCCGTCTGTTTGAAGCAGTTTCAGGTAAATGTGTGACCCTGTTGAGCTTATTGCTGGCTGGATGTGGGTTTATGGCCAACTGTTTCGGGTGTTGAGCACTTCTATTGATGTTCGTCCTCCTCGTGGACGGCACTCTGTGAGGTGCGTATTAGGAATCCAATGAGCTTGATGTTGGGCTTCTTCCTGACGCTAGATTGACCGAAATGGAGTGTGCGAATGGCATTGTGTTATTTATCCCCTCTACGGAAGACATGCAGATCACATTGAACAAGATGATTGGCCGTGCTGGTGTGTATGGAATGGGGTTGGCACCTTCAAAGTGCGAAGTGTTGCCTGAAGACTGCGGCACTCCCACTGCTACCTCATTTATTGCAGACAATCCACTTGAGACTGCGTGCACCTTAACATACGTGGGTAGCACCATCTCGTCAGCCTGTAACGTTGTTGATGAGATATGGACGAGGATAACAGTGGCACTAGTTGTCCTTGGTAATGTTCGTCGTTTGTGTTGTCGAATTGTGGTTGGAAGGGAGAGTGTGTGGTGTTTGTGTGTTTTATTTGGTTCTCTTCGTAAACATGGCCTGTTCGCGATGAGGCTGTCAACAGACTTGACCATGTTTGTCTTTGTTGGGTGGCTCTTATCAAATGTTATAATCCCATGTGTAATGTGGGTGTTCGCTGGCGCGTGTTCCGAAACACTCGGAGTGAGTGATCGGTTGATGAACGTGCTACGTTGCACAACGTTCGATGGCTGAGCCGTGTACTCCGTGAACACCACTGGAACATTCAGCTCTGGTTAGACCCCCAGCCGTAGCTGATAAAGCCTCAAGTGCTGATATGACCTATTTCGCTAGTTTTTAAGTAACCTGGTTAAAATACAAAGATGTGGTCTGGTTCACTCAGGGGTATAGTGCAGTGACACCAATCGGTTAGTAGCTTATCGGATATTAGGGTGGTTTTATTGCTGGATAGCAACTGCAAGCGTTTGTTTAGTCGTAATCAAACAGGAAAAATTCTGCTCTTGATTCTGAACCAAAGCAGGTGTTTCTGGAACTTGCTTACTACCGGATTGCTTTTACTCAAGATGGGCTAGTGAACTCTCCTCAGCTCTCGTTATTATGTCCACACTTATTTAGACTAGAATCGTTATAATATAGGTAGCTGATCCATTTTTCTTTCACTTGGATGTTGCAGGCCAGTTAGAGTATGTGTTGTTCTTTCTATCAATGGTGCCGCTGAAAAAAAGCACCTCCGCTGAATTCTTAAACACAACTTGGTTGATTCTGGTTTAAACAGGATCTAACATTATTCCCATATCGTCATACGTTGCTTATGTTAACCTTTCAGTCATCATCATCATCATCATCAAAACAGCCATGAGCCTGACCAAAAGGTACTGTGGCTCGGGCCGCCGCTCACCTCAACAGTGACGTGGAATATCCTAAAAGGAAAGAGTACTACGAA